>OY755248.1:74991530-75396973 GCA_963576725.1 Azorinus chamasolen
AACAGACTCAATAAAACCGAGTCTGCAATTTTCTCTTTTTGTGTTGCAATTTTTGCTCTCAGGGGATCACCTCCCTTCAGAATTTATGAATACTGGACCAAATTACTGCTTTCTATGGCAATCTTTAATAATAGTGTACTGTTTTGAGACTGAATGAGCCACGGCAAAGTAAAATGTGCCTTATTGTATTACAAAAAGTATAGACCTAGACTGACTGCCGCATCTCCACTGTGGCATCTGATCAGTCTACTACTTTTTGCATTTAAGTTGTAGTTTGTATATGCTATACAGTTTATTCTGATATAGTGAATCATTACATATCGGATTGGGTGTTGCATTGGTAACGTAGTTGCCGATCTGTTTCTGAACTGTTTGAATCATAAGGCATATTTTATCTTGACACTGCTTGAATATGAAAGCTGTATAAAGCATTTTCAAGTACTTAATGCAAAACAGTATTGAATGCATTACAGAATCCCTCTGCTTTCAGCAGGGGATAATTAAGGGCAATAGATATATGATTTTTGTGTTTCAAAGGGGAATAACTCTTAAAAACCGCACGCCATATTAAAAAGTAATACATGGGAATAATGCCAGGGAGGTAACAAATATTCATATTGAGTTTCATTGAATTCTGTCAATCCTTTACAGAGATATTGCATTGGACGGAAAAATATATGATTTTTGAGTATCAAAGGGCAATAACTTTTAATGTTACAAGTGACCTGGAAAAGTAATACATGGGAACGATGCTTTAGTGATAAGAAATATTCATGTCGAGTTTCACTGAATTCTTTCAATCTGTTACAGAGATATGGCATCGGACGGAAAGATATGTCATTGTTGCGTGTGAAAGGGCAATAACCTCTTAAATGCCACAAACAACCTGGAAAAGCAATACATAGGAACGATGCCCCAGTTATAACAAATATTCATGTTGAGTTTCATTGAGTTCTATCAATCCGTTATAGAGATATGGCTTCGGACGGGAAAAAAATGTCATTTTTGCGTATTAAGGGAAAATAACTCCTAAATGCCAAAAGCGATCTGAAAAAGTAATACATTGGAACGATGCCCCAGTGATAACAAATATTCCTGTCTAGTTTCATTGAATCTGTCAATCCATTACAGAGATATGGCATCGGACGAAAAAATATGCCATTTTTGCGTATAAAAGGGCAATAACTCCTAAATGTCGCAAGTGATCTGAAAAAAGTAATACGTGGAAACGATGCTCCAGTGATAACAAATATTCATATTGAGTTCTGTCAATCCGTTACAGAAATATGGCATCGGACGGGAAAATATGTCATTTTTGCGTATAAAAGGGCAATAACTCCTAAATGTCGCAAGTGATCTGAAAAAGTAATATATGGGAAAGATGCCCCAGTGATATCAAATATTCATGTCGAGTTACATTGAGTTCTGTCAATCCGTTACAGAGATATGGCATCGGACGGAAACCGGACGGACGGAAGGAAGGACAGAAAGTCGGACGAACAAACCCAAAACAATATCCCTCTGCCTTTGGCAGGGGATAATAATAATAATAATAGTAATAGTAGTAGTAGTAGTTGCAGTAGTAGTAGTAGTAGTAGTAGTTGTAGTAGTAGTAGTAGTAGTAGTAGTAGTAGTAGTAGTAATAGTGGTGGTGGTGGTGGTGGTTGTAGTAATGCTTTATAATATCATGTGATTTGTTATTATATTAAATATAGTAAAATGCACACTGCATCATACTATAGCACAGCTTTGATCAATTCAGTCACTGATTAATCGAGTTTTGCTCGGCAACACTGAACTAACCGTTAGTGGTCGAACCACTTTGGGTCGAAATAAAGTCGCGATAAATCAAAGTGCTGAAGGTACTAGTGGTCTGGGACTCGTTTATCATAATCATCCTGTTGTGTGTTATTTGGTTTATAACACTAAGGAAAATGATAGCGGTATTATAAGTTAACAGTGGAGGGCGAAGCTTTTTTCCACAGGTAATGTTCTCTCCGCTCTTTTTGAGTATGAATACAGGAAAACACAACACATCATTCGTTAACATAAGTTACTGACATATTCATGAAGTCTGCTAACAATTTACATAATAAAAAGTGTAAGGCAGATCATTTCAGTACCATTCGTTTTTATTGCAAACTTCAAAAAACAACCGTAAAGCATCAATACTGTGAATTATCCTTCACCACAAAGTCATTATGCGTTTCATCCTTCCGAGAGTTATGTTAAGGAAAATCTAGGAAGTGCTTGGGCGGGGCAATGTTTGACCCCAGGATCATGGTGTGAATTATCTTGGCAGATGACCCGTGGACAATACTATATACCAAATATCGTAGGTTTAGTCATTATGGTTTTGAAGTATATTTCATATACTTTTTCATACATATGTCTATGTAAAACAAGGCAGCCTTAGAGCGGAGCCACTTTTGAGTCCGGGTCATGATGGGAACAATCATGGTAGAGGACCACACGACATAGCTATAAATCAAATATATAAGCGTTTTACTTAATGGTTTAACCCTTTCGGCGCCAAATTTCTAATTGTCGTCTGCAATCCAAGTTTGTTCAATCATTCAGTAAAATAAGGAAATGAGATAAATAAATGCAAATTTCAAAGAAATAAAGCACATATATAGAAATAGAGATTGAGACAAATAGTGAAGTCCCTGATCAGACGCCGCCTTGAAAAGGCGGCGTCTGATCTGGGACTGCACTATTTGTCGTGGTGCATTTACTCGACTGTGGCGGTGAAAGGGTTAAGAGAACATGGTTAACCTTTTTAAAGATTTTTCTACATAAAACTTCGGAATATACACCTCATTTCCAAGAAGCATACACACACAAAATTTGGCATTTCTAAGCGACGTATTAAGGGAGATAACTTTGAGGTCAGAGTTCTAGGTCAAGGTCACAAGGAGTCCTGAACAATTTTAGACTGTATTTTTATATAAACTATCTATTTAAAACTGTAACTTTTAGTTTAATCCGGAAAAGAAAATTGGTCGTCGCCTATCTGGCAAACAACATTCGCTCATTTAAAAACTAGGAATCTGGTTAAAATAAGCCTTTTCACGGCGGCGTCTGATCTGGGACTGCACTATTTGTCGTGGTGCATTTATGCGACATCGGCGGTGAAAGGGTTAATTAAAAGACGTTTTATCACAGTTCCGAATGCGCTTCTGTCTGCATCATCATGTCTTTAACAGCCTCCCACGTGCCATTATGTGGATGTGGCGTTATTCCTGTCACGTGACAAACTAACTGGTATACGTTGACGTTGTTAAAAGGTTTGGCAATAAAATTCTTCTTAAAGTCTGAAAGAAAAATGGGAAAGTCGACATTAGATGCGTGATTACTCCTACGAGATTCTATGATTTACAATCGGAAACGTATTTAACCCATTCCCTCATATTGCCGCCTTTTGACGCATCAGTAAAATCATCGTTTAAAACCATTGTGATAAATAGGAGCAAATGATCTATTTATCACAATAGTTTCAAAACTACACAATCCTAAAAGTTTCCTTTCCTCAAGTAAATGCTCCTTTTCGGTAGATTCATTCAAAAAGGTTGGGTCTAAAATAGCCTATGAGGTAATGGGTTAAACCTTTACTTGATCCTCATGTATCCTAAGCTACTGATAAACGCGCGTACCAAAATACTAAAGTCGTCATTTCTCCACCTAATCCTATACTGTGACTACTCTTTAGATTGTTACGATTTAAAACCTGTTGAGACTGCATGTTAGCCCTCTCTTTCATATAAACGCTTTTTCACACATTAACAAACAGAGAAGACCTAGATCAGACGGCTCCTACATGAGCCCTCTGATAAGGGTCCATTCTGTTTGCTTTTGAGATGATATACATTTGATTCTTCAGTTCTTGTTAGAGCAAAACTTTTCCTTAAAAAAATACATTATAAAAATCGAGCTAATGAATGTTCTTGACGTCATTATGTCTTACATGAATACTGGTCAGGGAAAGGATTACCCGGCGTCGCGACGGCATAAAAAATGTAAAAGCACAATAGAGCTTGTCCTAAGCGGCCATAAAAAAGAGGTTTAATTATGAGTATGTAAGGAAGGTGGTAGCTTAATGCAGGTCAAAGGTAATGCAGAAAGCTTCTACAGAAGAGAATTACTTTTGCCCTGTATAAAGCAACTGCGTGTTTTTAAGATTACTTTGTCCAATCAATATAAGGTCGTTTAACCCTTTACCTCATAGGCTATTTTTAGATCCATTACCTCATATGCTACCCCTTTGAATAAATCTACCGAAAAGGAGCATTAACTAGATAAGAGGAAAAGTTTTAGAATTTTGAAGTTTGAAACCATTGTGATAAATAGAGCATTTGATCCTATAGAAGAAAATGCTCTATTTATCACAATGATTTCAACAGGTGACTTTTGCAGAGGCGTCAAACGACGTCAATATGAGAGAAAGGGTTAAGACATGTTATTATGTTCTCACAACTTCTTTGTATTTATTGTTATCTGTAACATACATGTTTGTTACAATAATAAACAATTCTCTTAATTACAATTTTATTTTAAGCTCTTGACGTAATATTTCACCACATGCACCACAATCGGGTGCTAACGCTCGCCTGTCCCTACCAATGTTTAACCATGTTCTCCATTAATACGCATTTCTACGCCTTTGCAAACAGAGAAGACTCAGACCAAACGTATCCTATAGGATCCGTCTGATCAGGATCTACTCTGTTTGCTTATGACATGATCTGATTCTACAGTTTCTGCATGGCACGTATTTATTTGCCGTTTTAAATACATGTATCAATCTAATTATATTCATTCATTATGTCCTCATTTCTAACATGAATATTCATGGAGTAAATGGTTAAAGGGTGATGGCTCTGTAACTTTATAGAGTAATGTCCCTTTGCTGGATTCTAGCCCTTGTAGTGATGACCAAGTGTGTGAAATTAGACCTTTGCTGTATGTGCTTACCTGGTCCCGTTGCAAGGAATATAGACCGCATGTCTTCCTCAGTGTTGTCAAAGCCATGGTTACCGGCTATTCCTTTGGGAAATATTTGTTGTTTGGGCTATAAAAATATAGTAGAACCTGTCTTAAGCGACCCTTAAAAAGATGTCTAAATCTGATGGCAACTTAATGCAGGGTAAAAGTGATACAGAAAGCGCCTATCGGACCTTTCTGTATCAATACAACCTGTATTAAGCAACCACCTGCTTTTTATGCCCCACCCCGATCAACGGGGGCATATATTGACCTGTCTGTACGTTGGTTGGTTGGTTTGTTGGTTTGTGAACAACTTTACCGTTGGCGATAATGTTGTAACTATTGTACATACATACCTCGAAATTGGCATGCATGTGCAACTTATGAAGGTGAACATGTATAGGAGTGACTTATTAAGGTCAATGTCATACATCAAGGTCAAAGGTCAAATCGGGGGCATAGTGTTTCACAATCACCTCTTGTTAATACTCCCATGTCCAATAAATAAATGACCGCCTTAGACAGGTCCTACTTCACTTGACATTAGAACAGTAGTCTCTCCATACCCAGTATCCATGAAAATTGCATAAACCCAAACCAGTTTTGAAATTGCAAACGGTAGACCAAGATCTGATGACTCCTAGAGGAACCCTCCAATCAGTCATTCTCACATGCTAACCCATTATCCCCTTAGGTTATTTTTTGATCCAGACTCTTTGAATAAATATACCAAAAAGGAACATTTATTAGAGAAAAGGAAAATTTTAGAATTGTGTAGCATTGGAACTATTGTGATAAATAAATCATTTGCTCATATGGAGCAAATGCTCTAATTATCACAATGGTTTCATAAAAGGACTGATGCAGATGCGCCATCAGACGTCAATATGAGGGAATAGGTTAAACCCTTTTATGATGAGTGGACTCAACCGTTAAGATACCTGAATCTGGTCTACAGAAGAAATTGTCTTAAACGGTCATTTATCCATTGAACATAAGGGTCCAAATAGCAGATGGTTGCTTAATGCAGAGAGCTCAGAAAGCTCCTTTGTTTTAAAAATCCAGATTTTAATGGCCGTTTAAGACAGGTTCTACTGTAGATCAAAGATACAGTAAACCCCTCTAATGCGACCACTTAATGAATAAACATGGATGTCTTTATAAGCAGGTGGTTTCTTAATGCAGGACGAAAGTTATGCAGAACGCTACCACCCGCATTTGCCACTGTGAATTATGGCTCTTTTTGCTGGTCGTATTAGAGGGGGTTTACTGTATTTGTAAAAAAATCTATTTTTATAATAATCACATCTTTCTACGCATTTACAAACAGAGTAGACAAAGACTGGGGCTGTCTGGTCAGGGTCTCCTCTGTATGTTACATGTTATGCAGAGTAACAGATAAAAGTGCGTACTCAAGTATTAAAATCGTCATTTCTCTTCGAGACGGTTCTAAAGAGTGGTCACAAAATAGGGTTTGGTGGAGAAAAATACTTTTAAGATGTTTTAATTTTCGCATCTTACCGGGGCCTCTGTTATCTGGGCCTGTTATCCGTGCCTCTGTTATCCGGGCCTCTGTTATCAGGGCCTCTCTTATCTGGACCTCTCTTTTATCTGGGCCTGTTATCCGTGCCTCTGTTATCCGTGCCTCTGTTATCAGTGTCTCTCTTATCTGGGCCTCTCTTATCTTGGCCTCTCCTATCTGACCACTCTTATAAATGGGTCTCTCTTATTTGAACCTCTCTTATCTGGACCTCTTTGTTATCTGGGCCTCTGTTATCATGGTCTCTCTTATCTGGACCATCTTATCTGGGCCTCTCTTATCTGGGCCTCTCTTATAACCTGATTCTCTTCTGTTTTCCATTTTAAGATTTTCCTTGATAGTTAAGGATACAATACAATGTAATTAATTCAAATTATATTCATTATGGGCGGGGTCTAGTCTTACATGAATCTTCATCGAATTAATGTTAACCCTTTCTTTCATATAATGGTCTGTTTAGTTTAAACATATTTTATTTGAAAAAGTATACATTAATCATGATATCAACAGAGTATCACTATAGGTCTGTTTACATATGAAATACTATAAACAAACGTACATGTATCTGATGTCTACTTTCTACTAATACGACAAAATCCTGTGTTCATATAATATCATAAAATTTCATCTGATAAATATTTATAATACACATGTATTATTATTTTTACATTAACCCATTTGCTACCAGTTGAGTCTTCCATGCTTATATATTGGATTAGACCATTTTTATTTAAGGGGTGCCTGGCCTAAATTTTCTATTTCGTTTTGTTTTATATTGAAATTCCTATCAGCAAACAGTGTAGACTCTGATCAGACGCAGCATTGTGCGGCGTCTGATCAGAGTCTACACTGTTTGCCTATGTCCCATATATGGGATCGTGGGAGCAAATGGGTTAATATTAAACAAAGAAAGGGTTATAAGTAATGACTGCTATTTGTCTACCAAATATTACTCACATTTTTGACAAACCAGCCTGGATCAGCCACTACTAGTATTGGCGACATCAACCGATGTTTCTTTAAAAACCAACGGTCTGCGATGTCCGCTCGGTTGTACACCGTGAAATGATTACTGACAGTACTTGCTTTCTGCAACGCACTGAATACCTGAAAGGAAACGAAACATCAGCAATACACCGCATTGCCCTTAATAAACGTTCAGCTTAAAAATCCCCACCCCTTTCTTCTGGGAGGAAATTAACGATCAATAAACCAACTAAACTCCTACTTAATAACGAAATACAGTTGTATGTCGATATCTCGAACTCGGATAATTCGAACTTTGGGATAACTCGAACAAATTTACGATAGTTTTTTTTCTAGAATGTATCACTATATATATATATAAACACATGTGATAGCTTAATGCAGGTCTACAGTAATGCTGAAAGCTCCTGTAGGAGCTTTCAGCATTACTTTAGACATGCATTAAGCTGTGAATCTGAGAAATTGTTCAGATTAAAATTGTATAATTCGAATACTGTTATCTCGAACTAATTGTATGGTTCCTTGAAGTTCGAGATATCGAAGTTCAACTGTACATAAAGAAATATAGGTTTTTTTCAAAATACAGGTGGTAGCTTAATGCTGACTGAAAACAATGTCTTAAGCTCCCCTAGCGATCATTCTGTAATAAGCAAGCATCTGTGTACAAAATTCAAGATCAGACAATTTCGGGAAAACAATATTCAGACATAGGCATTAATCCTTAATCTGGTCAATGTTCATGTAAGAAATACATGTACATGTAATGACATCATGATTATTAACCCTTTCGCTGCCAAGTTCTGTCGTCTGCTAATTTTGTCGTTTGCTACAAATATTCATTTTTTTTATTTTCTTCATTTTTGTTTCAAAAACATAGTAACAGTAACAAACTGTTTGGATCCTGATGAGACGCCGAGTTACTCGGCGTCTCATCTGGATCCAAACTGTTTGCATGTGATATCATAGACCCGTCATTGTGGCACGGAAGGGGTTAAATAGTGGTACATGTATTATATATTTACACAGGGCCTTTTGGCTCAAACAGAAACTGTAGAATTAGATTTACATGTACATGTAGTAGATTTTTTATGATGGTATATATATTTACACAGGGCCTTTTGGCTCAAACAGAAACTATAGAATTAGATTTACATGTATATAATACCATCAACAAACGTAGCAGACCCTGATCAGACAGCTCCTACAGGAGCCGTCTGGATCCATGCTTATAAAGCTTTTAGTTGAGTTTGGGTTTGTTCTCAAGCTTTTGATTGGTCAAATTTGAGCCAAAGGCTCAAATCTGACTAATCAAAAACTTGAGAACGAACCCAGACTCAACTAAAAAGTTTTATAAAATGGAACCTGATCTATCTAGGTCTACCGTGAAAAGTACGTTTATAAAAAGGAAATGGTTATAACCCCAAAGATGTTGTATACATTATAGCTGGAATCCGCAAAATGTACCATGTCATATCAGCTAACCAGCTGGTGTAAATGCATATCAAAACAAATCAAAACAAAGAGTGGTCACAGTATAAGGTTTGGTTGAGAAATGACGATTTAAATATTAGAGTACGCGCCTTTATCTGTAGCTTAGTATATTGTTCCAGACCCAGATCCAGATCAGATGATACCCAAATGACAAATGAGCCGTCTGATCTGGGTCTACTCTGTTTGTACACGTGTCACCAGGCAGGCGCGGATTTAGATGTGGTGGAGTCGGCGTACCCCCCCCCCCCCCCCCCCCCCCCCCCCCCCTAAAATTGCCAAAACAAACTTTTTTTTACATAAATACTTGAATTGCACTAATCTAATATTTCGACCACTAAGGGCTTTTTTCAAAGATTATCATGTCAAAATACACGTCACATTTTTGTTACATGCATTCAGCCATTTGTTACATGTATTTTCTTCATTGCAAACTTTTTTTAGTAATATTTTAGATATAGGTTTACTAAAAATCAATAAAACAATGATTTAATCTGAGCTTTTTTATTTCCCTCACCCAATTACGCTCTTTTTCAACATGTATTACAAACACACTATTGAGTTATGTCATCATATATAAACATCTACGCCCCACTCTCCAAAAACAATTTATAACACCCCCTCCCCACTAATCTGAAATCCTGGATCCGCACCTGCCATGCATGTCTCTATGATATCAACTAGGATGTTAACTGCTTGAATAAACGTGACAGTAAAAATGATAATGTTGTTTATTTGGATATGCACTACTCACACACATGCATATTATGTACATTTATGTGCACATGCGTGACAGCCGTTGAATAAGATGTAATGTGTATTAACCCTTTCCTCCATAAATATACGCGTTTCTACGCCTCTGTAATAACCACTTCTTGAAACCATTGTGATAAATAGAGCATTTGCTCCTATAGGAGCAAATGCTCTATTTATCACAATGGTTTCAAACTACAAAATTCTAAAATTTTCCTTTTCTCTAGTTAATGCTCCTTTGGGGTAGATTTATTCAAGTTGGTTGGATCTAAAAATAGCCTATGGAGGAATTAATTAATTAGATTTTTTCTTCTATTCAACATGTAACTCTTTGCCTGATACGAACCCATTTTCACGCATTTGCAAAAAAGTAGACCCTTGTCAGACGGCTGTGCAAGGAGCAGTCTGATCAGGGTCTGTCCTGTTTGCTAATTTAATTACATGTATATAAATCTGATTCTACAGTTTCTGCCATGTGCCGACAAAAAGGCATGCATTCATATACCATTTAATATCTTTAATATTCATGATGATGTCATAATTTCTTTCATAAATATTCATGAGGGGGGGGGGGGGAGTTAGCTATAGCCAGTTACCTACCTTTTCTTCTCTGCCTTTCTCTGGCCATATGTAAGTCTGAGTGCCTCCTTCAGTTATCTGTCTAATGTCAGACATATCAATGTCTTTAGATATATCAATAATATGACCCTTGTCTATGGACGCCATGCCGTGGTCCGAAACGATAATTACATTAACGTCTGTAAGACCTAGAGATGTTATGTTGTCAAGTAATTGGTTTATGTCTTCGTCCAGCTCTTGTATCGTATTGAATACTTCCACGGAGTTAGGACCAAACAGATGACCTATATGATCAACTTGCTCATGGTACACGTCTGAAAAATATTAAAACGGGTAGTCTTGAAAATTATCTACGAAAATAAGAAAACGTAAAAACGAACAGCTGAAGATAATGTGTGCATTTATGAAATGTAAGTTAAATGTCTCCACGTCTACATGTTTATCATGTCTGACGTCGCTGTGAAGTAATGATAATCGTTAAAATCACAAAGGATTCACAATACCAGGCGAAAAAAAGTGAAATAATATCGATATGGTATATACAGAGATAACTTATAATATTTCACTTGAGGTTATTGAAGAAAAGAAATTATCAAAATCATTTTCTAAAACGACTAACATGTTCGGCAGACCCTTTATTATGTAAATATGCCTTTGCAAACAGAGTAGACCACAGAATCCATATGGTCAGGGTCTGCTCTGTTCGCTTATGATATAATATAGATACGATTTACAATTTCTGAAATTGCCAAAATTCCACGTGTCAATTTGCTATTATAGAAATTAGGCAAGTGGCTGCTTAACCCTTCGCTTGCCATTCACGTCAATATACCTACCTGTAAATAGTGAAGACCCACATGAGACAGCTCCTGCAGGAGCTGCCTCATCAGGGTCTGTACTATTTACAAGTTGATTGTGCAACCAATGCACTCCTCAGCAGTGATTGCACAGCGATATACACAATGTACCTGTACACAGTGAAGATATATGTAATTATACAACAGGACATGGGTAAAGAAGGAGAAATGTGTTTTAAAATTCAGCAAGAGACGGGTTAATGCAGGATAGTAGTCATGTATGGGGAAGCTTTCAGCATGACGTTCAACCTGTTATAACCCTTTACGTGATATAAAATTGTTTTCACACATCTCCTACAGGAGCCGTCTGATCTGGGTCTGCTCTGTTCGCTTATGGAATTTTATAGATATGTTTCATTTGTTTAAAAAATTACCTACAATTTCTCAAGTTCACAGCTTAATGCAGGTCTAAAGTAAAGCTGAAAGATCCTGTAGGAGCTTTCAGCATTACTTTAGAACTGAATTAAGCTGTCACATGTGTTTCTAGATATGCGTAGTGATACATTTTATCTGGCAATACTGTATTGTAATTTTTGGAAGGACCGAACTTTTATCCCGAAGTTCGAGTTATCCGAGTTCGAGATATCGAAGTTCACCTGTATTGTGTTCATGAATATTCATGAGGTACTGAAATTTAAAAAAAAACAACTAGAACAGGGAAAGGGTTAATATTCACGATGTAATTATTCCTACATTAATATTAATGAAGTAAAGAGGTAATGAAACCGTTCCATTGATTCCATTAAACCATTCCCTCATATAAACGAGTTTTCACGCATCTGCAAATCGAGTAGACCCAGATCAGACGGATCCTTGAGGAGCCGTCTGATCAGGGTCTGCTCTGTTTGCTAATGGAATTAGAAAGATGTTTTTTACTTTCTAAAATGGCTACAATGTTCTACAGTAAAACCTCTCTATAACGACCACTAAATTACATCAAGTTTTTTGTGTTAAAGGCAGTCGGATGCTTAAAGCAAGGTGAAAGTAAAACAGAACGCTCCTATAGGAGCGTTCTGTTTTACTTTCACCTTGCTTTAAGCAACCACCTGCCCAAAATACCAACTGATTAACACAATTTAGTGATAGTTTTACTGTACCTTCCATATTTCATTATAACTACTTTGTCCATGAATATTCAGTAGGTATTGAAATTTGGAATAAACATAAAACAGAGAAAGGGTTAAACCATTTTGAGGAGGCCTCTATAAAACTCACTTTCTGAAACCATTCTGATAAATAGAGCATATGTTCCTATGGAGCAAATGCTCTACTTATAAAGATGGTTTCAAAACGACATAATTTTATTTGTTTTATTTTTTTCTAGTAAATGTTCCTTTCCAGTGGATTACTTAAAAATATTGTGTCAAGAAATAGCCTATGGGGGAATGGGTCTAAATTTAACTTATGAGAAAGGGGTAACACAGTCACTGAGACCTGTTTGTTTTACATTTTTTATGTTTAACAATCACTAATTGTAAAAGTTTCGTTTTTACCTAAAATATGTCCAAATAAATTAAGACTCACATACAATTTCCGCGGAGTTGTTCTTCAATCTTTGTAAACCATTGTAGATAGCTTGTATGGAGTCTTCCCGACTTGGAATGTGAGTAAATGGAACGCAGTGAGACGGGGACCAGCCCCCATGCTCAACCTGGCAACCCCTCCAGTCATACAGCGCAGTTCTATGTCCCTGTTTAATAATACTAATTGTACTAAAGAGTACAGACATACACTATCTGAATTAATTAAAAAAAAAACAAATTGAAACAATTGTAAACTTAGTATGAAAATGTGTTCTTCTCAGCTTTTAACCCATTCCCTCATATAGACGCATTTTGATGCCTCTGTAAAAGTCACTACATGATTTAAAACCACTGTGATAAATAGAGCATTTGCTCGAGAGGAGCAAATGCTCTATTTATCACAATGGTTTAAAACATTTGTTTTTTTCCTTTTTGCTGGTAGATGCTCCTTTTCGGTAAATTTATTCAAAGAGATTGTATCTAAAAATAGCCTATGAGGGAATGGGTTAAGTAAAAATAGTTTCGTGTGCACGATGAACAAGTTTCGTAAATATGGCGTGCATGCTTATGTACACTGTTGCCCGTTAATGATGGCATTCAGAACCACGGGGCACAAACACGCTTTGTGACAGCAGCCATACACAACGCCGAGAAGCAAATACGATAAACACATCTAAATACACCAGTGACTGTGACACTTAATGACGGCATTGATAAATTAGAGGAGCTTTGTGATCAGGATCTGCTCAGTTTGCTTATATTCTACAAATGATGTATTTTACAATGTATTTTATGTATTTTACAATATATTTTGTATTTTACAATGTATTTTGTATTTTACAATGGGTTTTTTTACAATTATGTATTTTTGCAATGTCATTGATTGTTGTTATTTTCTACTTAAATTCAAGAATTAAAGTAATTCTTTTAAAAAATGTGTGGAGTGTTCCATGAATATCCATCAAGTAAACGGTTGTGGTGGAATAAACTAGAGGAAACTTGGGCTCGAGGTTGTAAAACTGAGTCTAAATATGGGTATATTCTCAAGCACCCGATTGGTCAGATTTTAAGCTTGCTCAAAATCTGACCAATCGGGTGCTGGAAAAAGATCTTAACCTCCAGCTTAAAGTTTTATAACATTGGGGCCCGGTAAAATCAGTATATATCGACCCTCACCTTGGTTTAGCCTGTTGACCTTTGTTCCTATATCAAGGATCCTTAGCCGCACTCTGGTAAATGTATATTTGACTCTGCTGTTGTTCTGGAGAAATTACATTATAGATTGATTACCTGTTTCTCTGCGGTTATGTAAAATGCCTCGGCGTCCTTCCACCAATCAGGGATCAAGCTGCCGGGGCCTTCACCGAGCTCGAACAAGCCACCGGTTTCTTCATCGAACATAAAGTTACCAACGAACCCATGGTTCTCAGTGTGTAAACCTGGTATATATGAAGAATGACCAGTTGAACTTCGATATCTCGGACTTCAAGGGACCATACAAATCACTTTGAGATAGCAGAGGTTCGACTCATCCGATTTCTAATCTGAATAATTTCTCAAGTTCATAGGCAAATGCAAGTCTTTCAATATACCTTTCGACCTGCATTAAGCTGTCATAAGTGTTTCTAGTTATGCGTTGTGATACATTTTAGAACAATTCTGTATTATAAATTTTGGGAGGACCGAACATTTACTTCGAATTATCTCTAAGTTACTCTCACATCACTTTCCGCCGACTTTCGTCGATGAAAAATCGTGAATTTCCGTTGGCTGTATAAATAAAAATCGCTACGTGCTTAGCACCATATACTACACACGCTTTACATGCATTTTAATACTGTAGCAATAGCCCAGTGGATGGTGTCGTTGACTCTGAGAATAGAAGTTGTTGGTTCGAATCTAGGTAAAACCTAATTAAACTAAGGCAACTTTTTTCGGAAATATATATTTTTTTTTTTCTGAAATATTGTTCATTTGTAATCATTATTTTCTTCATTTTTTCCCAATCCTTTGCAAAGAGCGCCTCCTAAAGGATTGCCTAAACACAACTGTTTGATTACATCACGTATACGCTGTCAATATATTTTGTCTAAGACAAATTCCACTGTACAAACTTCGCACACAATTGTTTTTCGTGGCCAGCATGCATCTACCTGTCCAAAAGAATTTTTAAAAATCTCAGATCTAAAACAAAAACATGTATGTAAAAAACAACTACGGTGGGACTCGAACTCACGATACTAATATCGATATTGCTATGATTAAACCACTGAGATACCAACGCTTGTTTAGCCTTGAAAAGCTTATAATGTACTAGTGTCATATAGTGGCGCATACGTCACGTGTGTGTTCGGAAAGATAAAAAAACAGCTTACGGAAAAAGGCGGCATATTCATACAGTGCCAGGTCAAACCTTATCGACAATACAGGCGGAATTTTATTTATACAGCGTAATCTCTCTCATTGTGTATTCTGCATATATAGGTCAGGGTCTAGATCAAAATGTTCGAGCTTATAAACAGAGTCATCTCTCTCATTATGCATTCTACAAGGTTCAGGTCAAATTTTCGGAGCTATATACGTTAGATATAGTATTATTTCAGGACAGATGTCTCATTTACAAAAGTGCTATCAGTAAGATGAAAGCGTCACACCTGCAGCTATTTTCATAATGTCCATTTAACCTATTCCTCATAGGCTATTTTTAGACACAACCTCTTGGAATAAATCTAGTGAAAAGTAGCATTTACTAGAGGAAAGGAAAAAATAGAATCGTGTAGTTTTTAAACCATTGTGGTAAATGGAACAAATGCTGTATTTATCACAATGGATTCAAAAATTGGCTTTTTCAGGGGCGTCAAAAGATGTCTATATGAGGGAATGGATAAACTTAAATGCTTGCACTACATGTATACCGCTGTCCCGGCTTGTCACTGGAAAAAAGAGTAAAACGGTTCGACCTACCTGTCTCAATCGTCCTGTAGTTTGGAAAGGAATTCGTTGGAAAGTCTGGCACCATATACTCGGCTTTCACACCCTCCCTGAATAACCTGGGAAAGCCTTTAAGATTAAGTCCTGGTAATTCAAAATAGTCCCACCGAAATCCGTCCACGAGGATCATGAACAGTTTTCGTGAGTCCGCATGATGCTGCCCGATAATGACATACAAAATGCTCAAT
The DNA here is from genome assembly GCA_963576725.1 of Azorinus chamasolen. Taxonomy (NCBI): domain Eukaryota; kingdom Metazoa; phylum Mollusca; class Bivalvia; order Cardiida; family Solecurtidae; genus Azorinus; species Azorinus chamasolen. Next base: position 75,007,423 of record OY755248.1, read on the forward strand.
GACATTAACCGGAGATGTGTATTAACAGTCATGCTTCCAATGTAGTTTGTCATTGACTGACAATGTGCATATATGACTCTACTAGGTCGATACTGTGAAGGCAAGATCGGATCTACAGTATTGTAAAGTGTGGGCAGCTTTACAAAGTAAACTCGTGATCGCATGTCAAACAGTTTGGTTTCAGATGAGATATGCAGTTACCTAGAGTATAATAAGGGTCCAAACTGTTTGACACATGCATGCCATGTGTTTTATGGTTTGTTTAATTTATATTTTTCTGTTTATTTGTTTGTATTTATCTTGGAGGAGGAGTGTTTAATCGTTTCCTCCATAAATACGCTTTGCTACGCCTCTGTAAAAGTCACATGTTGAAACCATTGTGATAAATAGATCATTTGCTCCTATATGAGCAAATGCTCTATTTATCACAATTGTTTCAAACTACACAATTCTAAATTTTACTTTTCTCCAGTAAATTCTCCTTTTGGGTAGATTCATTCAAAGAGGTTGGATCTAAAAATAGCCTATGAGATAATGGGTTAAGAATGTATATTCTGGGAATAGAGGAACACTTTTTCAACATTATTATTGTTGCTGAATCACTGAAAGCAACGGTCTGTTAACTTTATCACGCCTTGTAACGAGGTGACAGTATTACCCTGGGTTTACAACTCAACCATCTGTTTTATCAGATACTTTAGAATGAACTCATACGTTTTATAACCCCAGACCATGGACCCAAGTTTGTTTGCACGTGTTATAACAAATTCGCATCCTCTTTTGTTTATATTCTCTACCGAATATCCATAGCTTTGAGTGATAGTCTCTAATTGCAACATGTTTAGTGATAGTCTCTAATTGCAACATGTTTTTAAAGTGATAGTGTCTAATTGCAACATGTTTTTTAAAGTGATAGTCTCTAATTGCAACATGTTTTAAAGTGATCGTCTCTAATTTCAACATGGTTTTAAAGTGATAGTCTCTAATTGCAACATGTTTTTTAAAGTGATAGTCTCTACTTGCAACATGTTTTAAAGTGATAGTCTCTACTTGCAACATGTTTTAAAGTGATAGTTTCCTCTTGCAACATGTTTTAAAGTGATAGTGTCTACGTGCAACATGTTTTAAAGTGATAGTGTCTACGTGCAACATGTTTTAAAGTGATAGTGTCTACGTGCAACATGTTTTAAAGTGATAGTGTCTACTTGCAACATGTTTTAAAGTGATAGTTTCCTCTTGCAACATGCTTTTAAAGTGATAGTGTCTACGTGCAACATGTTTTAAAGTGATAGTGTCTACGTGCAACATGTTTTAAAGTGATAGTGTCTACGTGCAACATGTTTTAAAGTGATAGTGTCTACGTGCAACATGTTTTAAAGTGATAGTCTCTACTTGCAACATGTTTTAAAGTGATAGTCTTTACTTGCAACATGTTTTAAAGTGATAGTTTCCTCTTGCAACATGTTTTAAAGTGATAGTGTCTACGTGCAACATGTTTTAAAGTGATAGTGTCTACGTGCAACATGTTTTAAAGTGATAGTGTCTACGTGCAACATGTTTTAAAGTGATAGTCTCTACTTGCAACATGTTTTAAAGTGATAGTCTCTACTTGCAACATGTTTTAAAGTGATAGTTTCCTCTTGCAACATGCTTTTAAAGTGATAGTGTCTACGTGCAACATGTTTTAAAGTGATAGTGTCTACGTGCAACATGTTTTAAAGTGATAGTGTCTACGTGCAACTTGTTTTAAAGTGATAGTGTCTACGTGCAACATGTTTTAAAGTGATAGTGTCTACGTGCAACATGTTTTAAAGTGATAGTGTCTACGTGCAACATGTTTTAAAGTGATAGTTTCCTCTTGCAACATGTTTTAAAGTGATAGTTTCCTCTTGCAACATGTTTTAAAGTGATAGTCTCTACTTGCAACATGTTTTAAAGTGATAGTCTCTACTTGCAACATGTTATCATGTTTTTGAAGTGATAGTGTCTACTTGCAACATGTTTTTAAAAATGCCTAACAATTACATAAATCATTTGTTCATATGCTGAAAATGAGTATATCGTGAGAAAACCAGTCGTATAAACGCCGAAAAGACAAAACTTTCACGTGATTGATATCTAAGACCCCGATGCATTCGGCAATGTATTAGTATTTTATCGTTTCGTTCACTATTCAACCAATGGCGATCATATTTTGTTGCAGAACAAAATTTATAAGTATCGATGAAAACGAGTTTTTGTATCACAGGGGCATTTTTTTATATAAGTTCAAATTGAAATTTTTGATAATAATGATTGAACATAACACATACAAAGTTTTATAGTATCATCTAAAATATTCGTTCATTGTAGGGACTTCCTTTTTCTTATAATGTATTCATTTCTTCAGCACAGTGTACCCAAATGTAGATGCTATATGTTAAGATACAGATACATCGTGATACATGTAGACCTAGACTAAGGTGAACAATTTTCCTGCAGGGGATATTTTTACTATGACACCTCTGACCTATTTAACTGGGAGGATTATTTTACTATGACACCGATGGTGTTTATGATAACCAATGCAAACAGTTTGGACCCAAATGAAATGCCGAGTAACTCGGCGTCTCATCAGGATCAAAAATGCTTGTCACTCTGGCTCTACGTTCAAAGAGAAATGGAAGCTTTTTTTATTTATTTTAAAAAAGAGAGAAAAATTGTAGCAGGCGATGGTTGTTGCAGACAAAAATAATTAAATAGCATGCAAAGAGTTAAATGTTGTACATATCGATTTAAACATTTTGAATCGCATGATAACATTTTGAATAGAAGTAATCTGGTACCGTGTATTGTGTTCAAATGAATCGACCCTACTTACTCGAAATACTTGGAAACCAAAGACCTAATCACCATGGATTATCTTTAAGCCAATTTGGCACCCAGTTTGATAACTTTAAAGTAAATTAACTTAATAGAAAATAGTGTAGACCCTGATCTAACTGCTCATTCAGGAACGGTGTGTTGGATGAGTCAGTGTGTCCGCATATTGAGGGCAGTTATGGTAGATGTAAGGTAGATGTCTACAACGTGTTGGCCAGACACAACAAATTATCCAGACTATAATTTACATATCGTTATTAATCGAAGAGAACAACGTAAACCCATTGCTCCGTGAATATGCATGTAAGGAATAATAAAGCCATGAATAGTAACTACATGTAAATTATTTTATAGCGGCACGTGAATACAAGGATTTTTGGCCGCGACAGAAACTATAGAAACAGAGCGATATAATTCCATAGACAAACCGAGCGGACTCTAATCAGACGGCTTTTACAGGATCAGTCTGATCTGGGTCTATTGTGCTTGCAAATGTGTTAGAGGGCGCTTTCAGAATCAAATGACGATTTTATTCTTATATAGATATATTTCTTTTCATATAAATTGTAAGAAAAGTTCGAATCTGCTAAAGCCTTAAAGGCAGTTTTTTTATCCATATAAGGAAAATGTGATAACCACTATACGTCCGGGTGCAAGCTCGATAACTAGAACTATCCATAAATACTTAAACTGCTCTGCAGAATGCATGTAACAAAAATGTGACGTGTATTTTGACATGATAATCTTTGACAAAGGCCCTTAGTGGTCGAACTATTAGATCAGAGCAGTTTAAGTATTTACTATTTATGTATTATATTAATTCCCTATTTTGGAATATTTTCTTCATTGTAGAACTATCCAACAAGTATACAGTATTATTACCGGTCTTTAAGACAGATGGCAGCCTAATGCAGGGTGGAAGCCATGCAGAAAGCTCCTAGAGGAGCTTTCTGCGTGGCTTTCATCCTGCATTAGCAGCCGCCCGCCTAAAAGGGCATTAATTCTTCATTACTAAAATTTCGATGTCTTGACATCTTACTGTACATAATTGTCTGACTGCCGTGAGGGCGTCAAGAAAATATATACATGTACTCTGTTAACCACCCAATGCTTTAAATATCTTAACTAAGTAACCAGTGCAGATCCTGATTACAGTGGGTGTCCACAGAAGGAACCATCTGATTAGTGTCTGGGCTTCTCAAATTCTTCCCAAAGCTGGAATCTAGAATGTGTCTTCCTAGAATAGCAATCCATTTGAAATGGATATTTGGCGAGTTCGACAATCAGACTTTAGGCAATGCAACAAAAATGCTTTGTTCATCTGCAACAAATATCTTTTTTTAAACACATGTATTTGTATCAAAGAGTATGAGTGAGGCGCCAAGTGAATCATCGTTCAAGTTTCAAACTAATTGCAATGGTTAAAGGAGGTCCACTGAACGACAAGTTGGGTGTCCTGGTTCCTCTTTTTACTCCAGATGGTGTCGGCCCGGTCAGATTTCGCCCTATATAATCTATGTAATATTGGCCCACTTTCATGCTCTTCAGGCTGGACCACAACACATTTTGGGTATAACTCTGTTCATCTACGGGCTGTAGTCACGATCTAAATTTTCACTATCCCCCGTTGAATACATACACTGTCCAAAAACACACTACTAAAACACTATAGCCGACCGAAGCACTGCTATTAACATCCATCCGAATTGGGAAAAAAAATCTTGAAATGTAAAATATCTATACTCTGTCAATGCTTTGTCAATGCCACAACTAATTCATTTTCAACACAGATTAGGTCTAAGCTCTACACATGCACTAGTACACATGTCAAACCTAGCATATTGATTTTTTTCAAGGAACTATTTGCGGGACTACACGACCCGGATGTGAAGTTATTACAGAATTTTTCACAATTGTTGACATACGAAGATCGCAATTTCTATGCTAGAATCTTTAACCCGTTCCTTCATGTAAGCCTTCCAGCTGGCTTGTAGTAGGTCAGTGGTTCTACCTGGATGTTCTTCTGTGCACGAAACAATGCAATTTGTTCCGTTGCGGAAGAACCTCTGATGTCTTAGTCCACCTGTAATTAGCAGGACGTCGTGATATATTCATCAACTAAGATACAGTTAAAACGACGTAAAAATCGATAAGAAAACAAAACAAACCAATCCGTCATATAAAGGCATTTTCATGCAGTTGCAAACAGAGTAGAACCAGATCAGACGGCTCCTATAGGAGCCGTCTGGTCAGGGTCTGCTCTGTTTTCTTTTGGCATGATAAAGATGGCACATATTCATAAACAGGGAAAGGGTTAACGAAACGCCCCCTGTAGAACAGGGAAAGGGTCAATGAAACGCCCCTTTTAGAACAGGGACAGGGTTAACGAAACGCCCCTTGTAGAACAGGGACAGGGTTAACGAAAGGCCCCCTGTAGAACAGGGAAAGGGTCAATGAAACGCCCCTTGTAGAACAGGGACAGGGTTAACGAAACGCCCCCTGTAGAACGGGGAAAGGGTACATGAAACGCCCCTTGTAGAACAGGGAAAGGGTTAATGAAACGCCCCCTGTAGAACAGGGAAAGGGTTAACGAAAGGCCTACTGTATAACAGGGAAAGGGTACATGAAACGGTCCCTGTAGAACAGGGAAAGGGCTAATGAAACGCCCCCTGTAATTTGGATGTGTATCCGCACCTGCTCGTCAGACACAAAAGTAGGTGAATAGTTTGGCTACTAGGACTGTTAACCATTTCTTTCATAAATACGCCTTTCTACGCCTCTGTAAACGTCACTTTTTGAAACCATTGTGATAAATAGAGCATTTGCTCATATGTTTTTTTTCTTTTCTCTAATAAATGCTCATTTTCGGTAGATTCATTCAAAGAGGTTGGATCTAAAAATAGCCTATGAGTGAATGGGATAAAGATTCAGCCAGACGACACTATAATTATTCACCTCATGAATATTTATGTAAGAAATAATGCATACATATTCATAGATTCGTTACGTCTTTCCCTGATGAATATTCATGTAGGAAATAAATGACGTCATGAATATTAATAATACTGTTTTTCTATAATGGAAGTTGCAGAATCAGATCTATATTACACCATAAGCAAACAGAGCAGACCCTGATCAGACGGCTCTCACAAGAGCCGTCTGATCTGGGTCTACTCTGTTTACAGATGTGTCAAAATGCTCTTACATAAGGGAAAGGGTTAATTAGATTGCTGTTTGTGTTATATGATGACAGATGAACACGGGGAAGTATGGTCATGATAGAAACTATATTATCATATCTATATTATTCCATAAGCAAATAGGACAGACCCTGATCAGATAGCTCGCCTACTGCCGAGGCCGTCTGGCCCGTGTCTTCTTTGTTTGCAATAGCTTTAAATGGCGTACATATGAAGTGAATGGATACTCTTTAACCCTTTCCCCATAGGCTATTTTTAGAACCAACCTCTTTGAATAAATGTACCGAAAAGGAGCATTAACTAGAGAAAAGGAAACTTTTAGAATTTTGTAGTTTTGAAACCATTGTGATAAATAAAGCATTTGCTCCTATAGGAGCTCTATTTATCACAATGGTTTCAATAGGTGATTTTTACAGAGACGTAGAAAGGCGTATGTATGGAGGAAAGGGTTAATCTTATAGAAAACCACCTCTCTAATGTATGTACCAACATATGAGTACGTTGGGAGTGTATGCTGAATGCAGCATCACTGAAGTGGGTACCGAATTCGCCTTTCTGAAATAATTATTTTATTCTAACTCAATATTGGGCACACACGGTGAGACTTCCTATAGAAACGTTTTTGGTTTTTTTCTTGCATTAACCCTTTCCCGTATATAAGCGCATTTTGACGCATCTGCAAACAGGGTAGACCCAGATCAAATGGCTCCTATATGAGCCGTCTGATCAGGATATGCTCTGTTTGCTTATGATGTAATATAGATCTGATTCTACAGCTTCTGCCTGAGCCAAAATGTCATGTGTTCATATGCCATTATAAAGAATAATCTTATTAATATTCGTGACATCATTATTTCCTACATGAATATTCATCAGGGAAAGGGTTAAGCTAACACGTGTATTATAAAGCAGAATTACACTTTTTCTTAGAAATCATATTAGAAAAAAACTTTACTGGATATTTAGTTTCTCCATACAAACAACACGTCGTGTCAAACAGCAACTTGACATCCCCTCAGCAACCAAACTGTTTGTAAAGAAGCAGTCACTTGACATCCTCTCAGAATCCAAACTGTTTGTAAAGAAACAGTTACATGACATCCCCTCAGCAACCAAACTGTTTGTAAAGAAACAGTCACATGACATCCTCTCAGAATCCAAACTGTTTGTAAAGAAACAGTCACTTGACATCCCCTCAGCAACCAAACTGTTTGTAAAGAAACAGTCACATGACATCCTCTCAGAATCCAAACTGTTTGTAAAGAAACAGTCACTTGACATCCCCTCAGCAACCAAACTGTTTGTAAAGAAACAGTCACATGACATCCTCTCAGAATCCAAACTGTTTGTAAAGAAACAGTCACATGACATCCCCTCAGGATCCAAACTGTTTGTAAAGAAACAGTCACTTGACACCCCCATCAGGAACCATACCTGTTTGTAAAGAAACAATCACATGACATCCCCGCAGGACCCAATTTTTTGTACAGAACCAGTCACTTAACATCCTCTCAGGAACCAAATTGTTTGTAAAAAAACAGTCACTTAACACCCCCTCAGGAACCAAACTGTTTGTAAAGAAACAGTCCCTTGACATCCCCTCAGGGACCAAACTGTTAGTAAATAAACAGTCACATGACATCCCCTCAGCAACCAAACTGTTTGTAAAGAAACAGTCACATGACATCCTCTCAGAATCCAAACTGTTTTTAAAGAAACAGTCACTTAACATCCCTTCAGCAACCAAACTGTTTGTAAAGAAACAGTCACTTGACATCCCTTCAGGAACCAAACTGTTAGTAAAGAAACAGTCACTTGACATCCTCTCAGGATCCAAACTGTTTGTAAATAAACAGTCACTTGACATCCCCTCAGGAACCAAAATGTTTGTAAAGAAACAGTCACTTGACATTCCCTCAGGAACCAAACTTTTTGTAAAGAAACAGTCACTTGACATCCCCTCAGGAACCAAACTGTTTGGATCCAGATGAGAAGTCTAGTTATCCAATGTCTCATTAGTATGCAAACTGTTTGTTTATGTTGCTAAGTGTTTTGGAAGAAAATGGTGAAAATTAAACAAACGAAAACCGTAGCAGACGACAAAGTTTGCTGACGACACCATTTGACAGCGATTGTATTCGTATACCCAATGACATCTGTTGCACTTAGATTATATATCCACATCACTGAAGCGAAATGACTGAAATAAAATTTTGTTTATATACATGTATAACTATATTTCATAGATATTAGTACATGTATGGATTTCGGTTTACCTTAACCCTTCGCTTGCTGAATTTTGAAATATATTTCTCCTTCTTTACCCATGCCCTGTTGTATAATTACATATATCTTCACCTCGTACAAGTATTTCGCTATGCAATTACTACTGTGGAGTGCACTGGTTGCACAATCAACTTGTAAATAGTGTAGACCTTGATGAGACAGCTCCTGCAGGAGCTGTCTCATCTGGATCTTCACTATTTACAGGTAGGGTCTTCACTATTAACAGGTAGCTTTATTGACGTGAATAGCAAGCGAAGGGTTAAATGCCCTACCGAAGACACGTCTGGTTGATTATACAGACCGTTTCAATGACAAAGCAGAACATGTGTTATACAGTTGAACTCCGATATTTCGAGCTCGGATTACTCGAACTTCAGGATACCTCGAGGTAAAAAGTCCAGTCTATCCAAAATTTACAATGCAGAATTGTTCTAAAATGTATCACTACGCATATCTAGAAACACATCTGACCGCTTAACCCTTCGCTTGCTGAATTTTAAAACACATTTCTCCTTCTTTACCCATGCCGTGTTGTATAATCACATATATCTTCACTGTGTACAAGTATTTCGCTGTGCAATCACTGCTGTGGAGTGCACTGGTTGCACAATCAACTTGTAAATAGTGCATACCCTGATGAGACAGTTCCTACAGTAGCTGTCTCATCTGGGTCTTAACTATTTACAGGTAGGTATATTGACGTGAACAGCAAGCGAAGGGTTAATGCAGGTCGAAAGTAATGCTGAAAGCTATAACAGGGACTGTTACCACTACTTTCGGCATGCATTTAGCAAATTGTTCAGATTAGAAATTGGATATTTCGAACCTCTGTTATTTCGAAGAAATTTGTATGATCACTTGAAGTTCGATATATCGAAGTTCAGCTGTATATGATTAGTGCAAACTACTAAAAAGACGGTCATAGTTGGTTTGAACTATGTATCTAATGAATATTCATCTAAGAATATTGATTGTATGCATATTGATTAATTGAATGTCTATAATGACGCGCGAGCACGTGTCATGTATGTCATGGCGAAAATCGTAGCATATTATCTATCTTGTTTCTTGAGAAAACAGAGCAGACCCTGATCAGAAGTCTCCTAGCTACAAATGCGTTAAAATGCGTCTCTGTGGAGTATTGGGTTTAGTTTATTTGATCGTTCGCTTTTTCCATGCGGAAATCACATACACCAGAAATTATAATGTTAAAGAAATAGAATTAACTTGCAATGAGATATACATGTAGACAAATAGTGTATATATACATGTACCCTCGTCCTACTGAAAGTTACCACCGTGTATCGGTACGTGTATTATTAGTAAACCCTTTCCATATCGAATATTCGTGTGAGAATATGACGTCATAAGTATTAACCCATAATGCTCCCACGATCCCATATATGGGACGTAGGCAAACAGTGTAGACTCTGATCAGACGCCGCATAATGAGTCTTCACTGTTTGCTGATAGGAACTTCAATATAAAACAAAACGAAATTGAAAATTTAGGCAAGGCACCCCTTAGATAAAAATGGACTAATCCAATATATAAACATGGAATAACCCACTGGACACGAATGGTTTAATTTGATATTACTGTGCACGTGAGTATAGAAACTGTAGCTATCCGGTATGTTCATAAGTAAACAGAGTAGACCATGACAAGACGGCTCCTACTAGAGCCGCCTGATCTGGATCTTCTCTGTTTGCAAAGGCGTGAAAGAAAATGTTTGTATGACGTAAGGATTAATGTCGAGGTTTTCACAGCATATAATGGAACATGTGTATAACAACCACAAACTTTAACCCATTTGCGCCCAGTGGATTCTTCCATGTTTATATATTTGATTAGTCCATTTTTATCTAAGGGGTGCCTTGCCTAAATTTTCAATTTCGTTTTCATAGTCGGTGCATCAATGATTCTCTTCCTTCAATTCACTCATGATCATATCAAAATTTCTGATACTACACTGATGACACTCGATTTTATTTACCCTTGAATACACTTCATGGCCAAATGCATTTATGTAAGATTCCCTACTATAGAGCAGGCGAACAGCAAAATATTCAATTGTGACCTTGACCTTTAGAATATGGAGCAAAGTTCATCGATAGGAACCTATCTGAGATATTCGAAACAGGCATTTTTTCGCCTTTCTACGCATTCGCGAACAGAGTAGACCAAGATCAGACGGTTCCTGTAGAAGTCGTATGATCTGATTGGTCAGATTTTCAGCAAACTCAAAATCTGACCAAAGAGATGCTTCAGAATGAACTCCAACTCCGACTCAGAAGTTTTATAACCTCGGAGTCTAATCTCGTTGTTCTATGTACGTGGCATCTTCCTTTTATGCATCTTCCTTGAATACAGTAAAACCTCTGTATAACGGCCACAAAATTGTGTTATTTAGTTGGTATTTAGGGAAGGTGTTGGTTAAAGCAAGGTGAGAGTAAAACAGAACGCTCCTATAGGAACGTTCTGTTTTACTTTCACCTTGCTTTAAGCAGCCACCTGCCTTTAACACAAAATACTTGATGTAATCTAGTGGCCGTTAAAGGGAGGTTTTACTGTACCATGCAATGACAACGGAATATGTCATGCAGTGGCGATCATTTTTTTGCAGATATCTGAACAACTTGATCATTCTATGAAGCTTTCCCTAAAGAACTTATACAGTCTATGCGAAAGTTGTTTTGATTCCACAGGAGAGGGGGTAATTTTACAGGACCAGACAGAAATTCACAGGACCTAAAAACAATAAAGTGTAAATAAGGTGCTGTTTCTAATACATTTTTTATTTAACCCTTCGCTTGCTATTAACGTCAATATGCGTACCTGTAAATAGTGAAGACCCTGATGACCCTGATGCAACCAGTGCACTCCACAGCAGTGATTGCACAGCGAAATATTTGTACACAGTGAAGATATATATATAATTATACAACAGGGCATGGGTAAAGAAGGAGAAATATATTTTAAAATTCAGCAAGAGAAGTGTTAATATATTCTTTAATTATAAGTAACACATATAGTCATTATACAAGTTGATTCATCACTTTCCAAATTGCTATTTAAGTTTGGAAAGAATAGAGGTAAATTTTCACTGTGTGAACTGATAAAAAATTCACCAGTCACGAGGACCAGTGTTTAGCAATTTTTACCAGACCGGACGAAATTTTACCAGATTTATCAGAGGTCCTGTGAACTTTCGCATAGACGGGTTATACCATATATTATACTTCATGAACATTCGTTTAAGAAATAATGACTTCATGAACATTATATCTATATATTTAGATTAACCCTGCCAAATTCTGTCGTCTGCTAATTTTGTCGTCTGCTACAAATTTTCATTCTTTGATTTTCTTCATTTTTGTTTCAAAAACATAATAACAGTAACAAACAGTTTGGATCCTGATGAGACGCCGAGTTACTCGGCGTCTCATCTGGATCCAAACTGTTTGCATAGGTAATCACAGATCTGGCATTGGCAACGAAAGGATTAATTGTTATAATAGCAAATGGACACGGGCATGTTTGACCATGGAGTTAACTGTAGAATCATATCTATATTATATCCTAAGCGCACAGAGCAGACCCTGATCAGACGGCTCCTACAGGAACCGTCTGTTCTGGGTCTACTCTGTTTGCAAAAGTGTAGAAAGGCGTATCTATGGAGTAGATGGTTAAGAAACACTTATGAACAAAAATAACGGCCTACTTTCTAGTTTTTATGGAACACCATTCTGCCATGCTATTTGCTAAATGCGAAATGCTAAATGCAAAATGCGAAATGCTTTTTGCCAATTGTGTAAATTGCTAGGTAAAGAACCGGAATGTTCCAAATGATGGATGTAAATGACAAATGCGAAATGCGACATGATTATTGCCAAATGCATGTTTGCATTGAACAGCCCCATTTTTAATTTAGTAGTGCAATAAGTAATAAGCTTTAATGTAAATAAACATGCATTTAGCAAATGTACAGTTACTTTTAAAATAGTGCTGTTCAATGCTAGTAGTGCAAACATGCATTTAGCAATAAGCATTTAGCATTTTGCATTTGTCATTTACATCCGTTATTTGGAACATTCCCTAGCAATTTATACAATTGGCAAAAAGCATTTCGCATTTTGCATTAAGCAATTAGCATGGCAGAATGGCGTTCCATAAGTTCTAGAACAAAACATTATAGCGATCGCGGACAGATATCGGTCCATTCGTAAATAGTCGTCTAATTCCGCCAGGGTTCGCAATAATCGTAGAAAATAGCTGATGTGTTCCTAGCCGAGCGATATGGACCTAAAAGTCATTCGTAACTAAGTCTAGTATTCCGTCAGGCTAAAACGCGGGCGAATAACATCGTTGTTACGGATACACTAACATCCATCATTTGTCTTGCCAAAATGAATGACAATGTTTCTATGGAGCCATTGAATGTTTAGTTTGCATACAGTAAAACCTCTTAACCCTTTTCCTGTTCTATGTTTATTCAAAATGTCAATACCTACTTAATATTCATGGACAAAACAGTTATAATGAAATATCAAAGGTGGAACATTGTAGCCATTTTAGAAAGCAAAGAAACAGATCTATCACATTCTATTAGCAAACAGAGCATACCCTGATCAGACGGCTCCTCTAGGAGCCGTCTGATCTGGGTCTACTCTGTTTGCAAATGCGTGAAAACACGTTTATATGAGGGAAAGGGTTAATCGGACGAACAATTTCTTGAATACCAGTTTTAATGCAGTATGAATGTCATGTAGAAAGCTCCCTTTACCCTGCATTAAGCTACCAACGGCCTAAAAAGGCCATTTTTGCAATATGCATAACTTCCGCTCAGCATTAAGTACTTACCTGCTGTATATTCATGTAATAATGACATCATGCATATTAATGATATCATGCATATTAATAAACTAACTATTTATAAAGGTAAATGATAACAGGGTTTATTCGGCTTTAGTAGAAACAGAAGAATCAGATCTACAGAACTTCATAAACAACCAGAGCAGATCCTGATCAACCGTCAGATCTTGGTCTACTCTGTTTGCAAAGGCGTTCCAATCAGGTATATAGCCAATCAGTTATTCCCTGTTAACCCATTCCCTCATATTGACGACTTTTGTCCCATTCCCTCATATTGACGACTTTCGTCCCATTCCCTCATATTGACGGCTTTTGACGGCTCTGTAAAAGTCATTTTGTGAAACCATTGTGACAAATAGAGCATTTGCTCCTATAGGAGCAAATGCTCTATTTATCACAATGGTTTCAAACTATAAAATTCTAAACTTTTCCGTTTCTCTAGTTAATGCTCCTTTTCGGTAGATTTATTCAAAGAGATTTTTATCTAAAAATAGCCTATGAGGTAATGGGCTAAACTGCTGTCGAGTGACTGCTGTAGAGAGGTCTTTACTATACAGTAAAACCCGTCCTAAGTGGTCATTCATTTATTAAACATAGACAATTTTTAAAAAAAAAAAGGGTGGTAGCTTAACCCCCATTACCTCATAGGCTATTTTTAGATACAACCTCTGTGAATAAATCTACCGAAAAGGAGTATTAACTAGAGAAAATGATTTTTTAGAAGTGTGTAGTTTGAAACCATTGTGATAAATAGAGCATTTGCTCCTATAGGAGCAAATGCTCTAATTATCACAATGGTTTCACAAAAGTCATCAAAAGTCGTCAATATCAGGGAATGGGTTAATGCAGGGTAAAAGTAATATAGAAAGCTCGTATTAGATTTACCTTCGACCTGCATTAAGCTACCATCTGCCTTACATACCCATATTTAGACCTCTCTTTTAATGGTCGTTTAAGACAGGTTTTACCGTATCAGCCTTCTGACACACAGTGTCAGTGATTAACGGCACGGCACGCCTGTTGATTTTAGTAGAGCCTGTCCTAAGCGGCCATTCTTTATTGAACATATGAGTCTTAAATGCGTGTGGTTGCTTAATGCAAGGCACATGTAATATATCTAATGATCCTATAGGAGCTTTCTTTATTAATTATGACCTGCATTAGTCTACCACTTGCTTTACAGACCCATAATTGGACCTCTTTTTTAATGGCCGCTTAACCCATTTGCTCCCACGATCCCATATATGGGACATAGGCAAACAGAGTAGACTCTGATCAGACGCCGCATTATGCGGCGTCTGATCAGGGTCTCCACTGTTTGCTGATAGGAATTTCAATATAAAACAAAAATAATTGAAAAGTTATGCCAGGCACCCCTTAGATAAAAAAAAATGGACTAATCCAATATATAAACATGGAAGAATTCACTGGGCGCAAATGGGTTAATGCAGGTTATACTGTACAGTGACCTCAATAATTTTAAATACTACGTTTAAACATATTTTATTTCCATGTAATAGGAAAATGGGTCGGGTCACAAGTTCTTAACCCTTCGCAAGTTCTTAACCCTTCGCTTGCTGAATTTTAAAATACATTTCTCCTTCTTTACCCATGCTCTGTTGTATAATTACATATATCTTCACTGTGTACAAGTATTTCGCTGTTCCATCACTGCTGTGGAGTGCACTGGTTGCACAATCAACTTGTAAATAGTGCAGACCCTGATGAGACAGCTCCTGCAGGAGCTGTTTCATCTGGGTCTTCACTATTTACAGGTAGGTATATTGACGTGAATAGCAAGCGAAGGGTTAATGGATAGTGTGTTATATCCCTTACATTAGGAGGCAATAAATCACTGATGTGATATAATGAACCACATTATCGGAGGCAAACGTATAAATGAAATAGAGTGTTTGTATCTTTCGTCGACTGGCGAGTGATTCCCATCCACATTCCCGATAAAGATTATCTAGAGATACCGATCTGGTTAAGCCAGTTACGATACGGGCTGCTTCGTTTTGTAATTGTTCTAAAGTTTCTGTGCAAGTTTCGGAACAGCCATCCCAAATAACAGAAGCGTACTCTAATATATATAGTTTAAACATATTTTATTTCCATATTTAGAGGAAATTGGGTCGGGTCACAAGTTCTTACAACATTAGATTTGACCCTCCCCATACAGAGCATTTATATATACATGTAGTGGCAAACAAAATTTGAACTTTAACAGAAGTTTCTATGAAACAGAGAGAGAGAGAGAGAGAGAGAGAGAGAGAGAGAGAGAGAGAGAGAGAGAGAGAGAGAGAGAGAGAGAGAGAGAGAGAGAGAGAGAGAGGGGGGAGAGGTTACATGTGTATTGTAGTACGATCAGAGGACACTTAGCATATGAAAATATCTCTGTAAGTAAGACATCTTAGTATAAGATTAATAAGTTAATATATATCCAGGGTCTGCTCTGTTTGCGTATGACATAATATAGATCTGATTCTACACTTCCTGTGTTCATATGGTATTGTAAGAATACAGCTAAGTAATACGCATGATGTCATTATTTCTTACATCAATAATCATAGTGTAAATGGTAATGGGACAGTGACAAGGGAAGTAATTCGTACAGTAACAGTATCAATTTAAAAAAAGTGTTAGCTTCCCTTACTTACGACTAATTTCTTTGTAGTGTTGAATATCTTTGAACATGGCCATTATCGTTTAACCCATTCCTTCATATTGACGACTTTTGACGACTCTGTAGAAGTAACTTTGTGAAACAATTGTGACAAATAGAGCATTTGCTCCTATAGGAGCAAATGCTCTATTTATCACAATGGTTTCAAACTACAATATTCTAAAAAAAATCCTTTTCTCTAGTTAATGCCCCTTTTCGGTAGATTAATTCAAAGAGGTTGGGTCTAAAAATAGCATATGAGGTAATGGGTAAACCAATCTACAGAGTCTGTTCCGTACAGAAAGTTTAATCTGCGTAAGGGTTTTGAATAACAAGCAGCGTAGACCCTAATCAGATGCCTGTGCTGGTTCTATCATTTATTATAAATGCCAGTCCATTCGTTTGCCACCTTCGATGGTTTAAGACGTGAAAAGGTATATAATTATTCTGATTGTCAAAAATAGTTACAAATGTATTTCTTTCAGGGAAAATTGAAAGGCAAATAAAAATGTGTCGAAAAAGCCTGTAGGAGCCGTCTGATCAAGGGATGCTCTGTTTGCTTCTGAAATTATAATAGACCTGACTCTATCAATACCAAAACATCTCGTATAGGAAATAATGACATCATTAATTCATAATTATTAGCCGACTCTTTATACGTGTATATGTACACACTGCACAGACTTGTTTGGTATTGGTAATACTATAAATGTAGCTATTGATTTTGCTAAAGCTGTTGACATCATAGAAGTCATAGAGATCTATATTTATGCACTACCAAGTAACTTTATCACATAAACCGCAGCTTAGTCGGTGGCTAAAACATTGAAATGCATAATGGATTGCATATTCTTGAGTTCGCTCTTACTAGTTAAAACGAGATAACAGACTGTGCGACATGTCTATGGCGTGATGTTTACATATAAATATATTTACCTATTTTAAGCGACCTTAAATATTGATTGGACACAGGATTCTTGAAAAAGTTGATTGTTGCATATATATAGGAGCTTAGAATGCATTACGTTTGACCTGCATTAATCTACTATACCTGCCTTACAGACCAATAATTAGACCTCAGCTTATGTTATCGTAAACACCGGCTCTAAATCAGTAAAATTGTATTGCATTGTAGACCAGCAATGTTGAAATTTTTGCAATTATTGAATATTAACGACCGGGCAAAATTGGTTAAAATATCATTATTCATTAAGGAAGCTTTGTCAATAAGGAAAGGCATTTTGAATCTATATAGATAGGTAGATTTGAAAGTGTATGTTCATCCTCTTAACTAAATTTGATTTGATTATGTAATAATTCATTTCATAATTTGATCTGATCATGGTTGACTTCATATAGTAAAACTTTAACAGACTATTGAATAGCTTGATAAGATGCTTTGGTGCAAAGGACGCTTGATGTCCTTTGTTGTTTGTTTGTATATATTGTAAATACTCACGTGATATTATATATATTTTCATGTGAACTAGACGATGTACTTATGTATAAGTCTTAATAAAATATCTGTTCTGTTCTGTTCTGTTCTGTATTGTTCATATTGTATAGTATTGTGTATTGTATTGTATTGTATTGCATTGTATTGCATTGTATTGTATTGTATTGCATTGCATTGTATTGTATTGCATTGCATTGTATTGTATTGTATTGTATTGTATTGTATTTTATTGTATTGTATTGTATTGTATTGTATTGTATTGTATTGTATTGTATTGTATTGTATTGTATTGTATTGTATTGTATTGTATTGTATTGTATTGTATTGTATTGTATTGCATTGTATTGTTTTGTGTTGTAGTATTGTATTGAAAGCGTTATTGGGCGGGGTGGAAGCACCAATTATTATTTTAAACAAAGGTAATTTATAAGATGGTCCTAGTATTGTAGAATTGCATTGTATTGTATTGTATTGTATTGTATTATATTATATTATATTATATTATATTATATTATATTATATTATATATATTATATTATATTATATTATATTATATTATATTATATTATATTGTATTGTATTGTATTGTATTGTATTGTATTGTATTGTATATTGTATTGTATTGTATTGTATTGTATTGTATTGTATTGCATTGCATTGCATTGCACAACATATTGCATTGCATTGTATTGTATTGTATTGTATTGTATTGTATTACATTGTACATATTGTATTGTAGTATTGTATTGTACGCATTGTATTGTAAGTGTTCTAGGGAGGGATGGGAGTACCAATTATTATCTTAAACAAAAGTAATTTATAAGTTGGTCCTAGTTAATTTAGTAATGAGCATGACACACAAGTTGCATCTTCTACTGTGTGCTGTAGACATAGGCCCAGATGACATTCGGCAGTTAAAACTGTATACATGCTTATTAAACGTTTTAGTTGAGTCTGAGTTCGTTTTCAAGCGTTTGATTTGTCAGATTTGAGCCTTTGACTCAAATCTGACCAATCAAAATCTTGAGAACAAACTCAGACTCAACTAAAACGTTTAATAAGCATGGGTCCTGAGAATATGTCTCAAGTTAATTAAACCATTTTCGAGAATAACGCCTTTATTTCTCCACCATTATTTGTTTAAATAATAATTCATTTATTCTTATTCTATCTATTTATTATTCTTATTTAGATCTATATTCATTATTATCATTATTTATTTTTATTTATTAAATATTTATTGTTTTATTGTTATTCAAGTGTAGGCTATCAATGGGGCCATAGTTCAAAAACTTTTCTCCGTTAATCATTCTACTGACATTGTTTCTATGTATTGTATTTATTTAATTTTATTCTGTGTATTGTTTTTATTTAATGCATTCTCTCTATCCACGAAGCACGACTGGGTGTACTAAATTAAATATCCCGCGAAAAACACATCTAGGTCGACATCTAGGCCCGGAGAATAGAGGCACGTCATTTTGACATGCGTACTGTAATCTTGTGATCACGAACTGTCAGTCGCCAATTTTCAGTTACACAAAAACCACATTTGTTTACTTTAAAGTTGAATTTGCGTGCAATCAACAGTGATTCAGAATGCTGAACAGGTTGTCTGCATGCAGGGGTTCGATTTCGAAGCTGTCATTGCAAGCAACGCGTGCATTGTCGTGCGATGCAAATGCAAGTTCGCGTCACAACAATGGCAGTAATCAAGATGGATCGCATTCCATTAATTGGACCTTGTTTACAACAGGAGCGATTGCTGCTGCAGGTTTGTAGCATACTCTTAATATGCCTTCATGGACTTTAAAGTGATAAAACAGAAACATTGTAATTTTAAGTGATCATATTATAACATTGCTGGATATAACTTGAATTGTTTGATCCGCTCTTGTCGGTGTTTGGTCGATTCGGCTCATGTCGTCTCGGCCATTGGTCATTTCGGACCAAAGTTGTTTGTGCTAAAAATATAATACAGTAAGATTTGGCCAGAAATGAGTCAACCAATGTTAAAACTGGCAAACATGTCGTTATTTTGGTCATACACTTAAGCAATTACCCCTGGCCCATAAATTAGTCTCATTAATGACCCGTAAGACAGCATGCTAATTTTGTGACAGGTGCCGTCTCCGGGATATCGCTAAAACCGAAAGTAGCTCGATATCACCATTTAGAGTACACATATGTGAACTAGCCCATAAATATGCCTTTACAGAGTAGACCCAGATCAGATGGTACCTGTACTACAGGCTGAGCCTGTAGCTGTAGAAGCCAGCTGATCAGGGTCTGCTATGTTTGCTTATGACATAATTTAGATCTGAGTATATATTCTGCTTTGGTTAAATATCCATATCTTTATAAGTTATTTAAAAATACAGCTAAATTATATGCATTTATAATGTCATGACTTCTGAACTCATTCCCTCATAGGCTATTTTTAGATCCTACCAAATTGAAAAAATCTACTGAAAAGGAGCATTTACTAGAGAAAGGCAAAGTTTTACATATGTGTATAGTAGTATTGAAACCATTTTGATAAATAGAACATTTGCTCCTATTCTCTCAAATTTATGCTTGTAAAGGCATTTATTTGAGGGAAAGGGTTAAGTGTGTAAATGTTATGTGTGTAATGTAAGGTTTATAATGGTATGGTATGCGTATAATAGTATTTATGGTAAGGTATGAGTGATCATGTGAAAAAATATGAAAACATTTATGTATAAGTATCCAGCAGATATTTTGTCTTTTCCTCCATATATTTTGTTGCGTCGGTAAAATCTACCTGACAAAAGTCAAATCCACCTGACAAATTTCCTAAATCTACCTGACAAACTTCTTAAATCTACCTGACAAACTTCCTAAATCTACCTGACATGCCTCAGCAGGTTATCACATGTATGGTAGTAATAAGATTAATTTTGATAACGACACATTGGCACAGGGGTCGGAGTTTTTGGCTGTAGTAGAAATTGTAGAATCACGTATATATATTATTTCATAAGCAAACAGAGCAGACCCTGATCAGACGACTCCTATAGGAGTCGTCTGATCTGGGTCTACTCTGTCTGCAAAGGCATAGAAAGGTGTATATATATGAAGGAATGGGTTAAGCAAGCCAAATTTAGCAGACCAAGACCAGATGGCTTCTACAGGAACTTGACATTGTTTGCAAAGGCAAATGAGACTAGCTCCTGGGATCCAAATATTTTTTTGAAATGAGACTAGCTCCTGGGGATCCAAATTATGTTTTTCAGTTTATGAGACTAGCTCATGGGATCCAAATTAATTAGTCAGTTTATGAGACATACTCCTGGGATTCAAATTACATTGTTCAGTTTATGGAGATCAGCTCCAGGGATCCAACTAAGTTCTGTTATTCAATTTATGAGACTAACTCCTGAGATCCAAATTATATTATTCAGTTTATGAGACTAGCTGAGTAGCTCAAGGGATACAAGTTCTGTTTTTCAGTAATTAGGGTAGATAAACATGTATCATACATACATGTACATCATAGTACCGTGGTACTAAACTTTTTTACTGCTAGCCACAAACATTTTAACCTTTAGCCTGCTGAGTAAATTATTTTTACAATTTTTTTCACCTACAACATTTTCAAAATTCGAGTTACATGGCATCTCATCTGGATCCAAACTGTTTGCCTAGGTATTCACTCATCCGTCCATAGCAGGCTTAAGGTTAATATAATACTTCTCTTTATTAACCTTTCTGCCCTTCGCACCTTTGCATACAGAGTAGACCTATATCACTGTTAGAGCCATTTGATCAGGGTCTGCTCAGTTTGTAGAATTAAATCATGAGCAAATGGTGTAATTATTCCCATATGAAAATTCACCCAGTAAAGGGCTATTGTTTCATTTTTAGGACTCTATGTTTACAAGAATTCAAGGAAACTAGAGCTGTATGCCTCAGAACTGGAGTATGGAGCCATTAAAAAAGGCTTGCCAACATACAAGATGTCAGATGTCGAAAAACATAAGACAAAGGCAACAGGTATCTGGGTAACATACAAGAATGGGGTGTATGATGTCACAGACTATGTTGGCCAACATCCGGGTGGCAACAAGATTCTTCTTGGAGCCGGTGGTCCAATTGACGACTACTGGGATATGTATGGCGCCCACAAGCAGACTGAGATCTATGAGCTTTTGGAATCATACAGAATTGGAAACATCACTGAAATCCAAATTAAGTCTGAAACTGATAAAAAAGATCCTTACGCCAACGATCCAAAAAGACATGTCGCACTAAAGCCGAGTGCCAAGAAGCCTTTCAATGCAGAGCCACCAGTGTCACTCCTTCTTCAAGATTACTTGACCCCGAATGAACTGTTTTTTGTAAGAAACCATTTGCCAGTTCCAGATGTGAATCCTAAAGATTACAGGCTTGAAATTTCTGTTGAGGGGCAAAGGAAATCTGCCTCTCTGACTCTGGACAGATTGAAATCTAAGTTTCCAAAGAAGACCCTTGCAACAACTGTGCAGTGTGCAGGCAACAGAAGAAGTGAGATGGTAAAAATAAAGGAAGTCAAGGGACTGAACTGGGGTAGTGCAGCTATCAGCACAGCAGAATGGTCTGGAGCCACACTAGATGATGTTTTAAAGTATAATGGAATCGATATTGAAAAAGTAGACTGTGAGCATATTCAATTTGAAGGCTCGGACAAAGGTCCGGATGGTACAACTTACGGAGCCTCTTTACCCATAGAACTTGCAAGGAACTTGAAGAGAGATATATTGATTGCTTATGAGATGAATGGGGTAGACATACCAAGGGATCATGGGTATCCAATAAGGGTCATCATTCCTGGTGTGGTCGGTGCTCGACAGGTGAAATGGTTGAATAAAATTGTTCTGAGCAAAGATGAGAGCTCAAGCCACTGGCAACAGAGGGATTACAAAGGGTTCAATTCTTCAGTTGATTGGGACACAGTCGACTTTAGCAAATCACAGGCTATTCAGCTTCTACCAGTGCAGTCTGCAATTTGTGAACCACAAGATGGAGACGTGTTGGAGGACGATGATGAGATAACAGTGAAGGGATATGCTTGGAGTGGTGGTGGAAGAGGTATATATCGTGTTGATGTTTCTGCTGATGGAGGCAAGACTTGGATCACAGCTGACCTTGACACTAAGGGACAGAGCCCTTACAGATCGTGGGCATGGTCATTTTGGGAAGCAAGCGTTCCAGTACCAAAGAATCACAAGGGGAAAGTTCAGCTTATATGTAAGGCTTGTGATTCACAGTATAATGTTCAACCTGATAGTGTGGAAGGGATCTGGAATCTGCGTGGTTGCCTCAGCAACGCTTGGCACAGGGTTAATGTGACCCTGCAGAAATAAAACAGGATTTCACGGACTCTGCAATGAAATAAATAATTCAGCCTATACATTTTAACAGCTTTGGAAACTGGAAACAATGATTTTGTAAGTCATGGAAACTTGTAAAGTAGAACATCTGTATCCTTTATCCATAAATAAGCCTACCTATGCCTTTGCAAACAGAGTAGACCCAGATCTGATGGCTCCTAAAGGAGCATTGAAGCTTCTGACCGAGGGTCTACTCAGTTTGCTTATGGAATAACAAATCTATATAGATATGATCTTACAGTTTCTGCCATGGCCAAACATTTTGTTTATACACTCTTATAAAAAATTAGGGTAATAAATATTCATATACAGTAAACCCTCTCTATAATGGCCACTAAATTACATCAAGTATTTTGCAGTAAAGGCAGGTGGCTGCTTAAAGCAAGGAAAAGGTAAAACAACGCTCTGCAGCCACCTGCCCTAAATACAAACTAATTAACATAATTTAGTGGCCGTTATAGAGAGGTTTTACTCTATATACATTATATTGCTTGCACGAATATCCATTGAGTAAAGGGTTAGCCCATTCCTTCATATACTATTTTTAGCTCCTATGGAGTACATACTCTATCACAATGGTTTCAAAAAGTGACTTTACAAAGGCGTCAATATGAGGGAATGGATAAAAGGCCTATCCAGTCATGGCACTGTACATCCAGCAGGATTTCTGGTCAA
The DNA here is from genome assembly GCA_963576725.1 of Azorinus chamasolen. Taxonomy (NCBI): domain Eukaryota; kingdom Metazoa; phylum Mollusca; class Bivalvia; order Cardiida; family Solecurtidae; genus Azorinus; species Azorinus chamasolen. Next base: position 75,030,835 of record OY755248.1, read on the forward strand.
GCTACTACACTGCCATTCATCAGAGTCAACAGCCTTAGTGTAAAATACAAGTGCAAACAATGACTAGATGGTGCATTTCAAATGCTGTAAAAGGTTAAGACTCTAGATCAGAAGAATAGCTTAGAATACCAATCTACATTATCTCATATTGTCATCTGCAAAATCTGCCTGCTAAGTTGTCATTGTACATGTACATGCACCTTCTGAGGTTTATTTTTCAAAACAGTTTCCAGAGTGCTAAGCAGTTAAGATCCTGATTAGATGTAAAACCCATTCCCTCATAGGCTATTTTTAGATCCAAACTCTTTGAATAAATCTACCGAAAAGGAGCATTTTCTAGAGAAAAGGGAAATTTTAGAATTGTGTAGTTTAAGAACCATTGTGATAAATAGAGCATTTGCTCCTATGGAGCAAATGCTCTATTTATCACAATGGTTTCACAAGGTAAAGGGATAAAAAAAAATCCAGAAACAGGCGGTCACTTTAGAGAGGTTTTACTGTTCATGTTTAACTAAGCTAAGATATGAAGGATGTAGCTGATATAGCAGAGGTGAAGGTCATTTAAGCTATTAAGTTACCTGTATTGCAAAAAGGTTTAAAGATAATGACAGTCACGTTTACAATGATGTATGAAGAATAGTTAACTCTTCACACACTAGCGATGAATTTCCAGTTACCTGTGCATACAGTTTAGATCCAGATTTGATCTGTCTTATTAGGATCTAAACTGTTTGAAACTCTGGACTCTTTTAGACTGGAGAGAAATGACGAACAAATTGATTAATAGATTTGTAGCAGAAGACTACTAGTACCTTAACCCATTACCTCATAGGCTATTTTTAGACCCATTACCTCATAGGCTATTTTTAGATCCAACCACTTTGAATAAAGCTACCGAAAGGAGCATTAACTACAGAAAAGGACTTTTAGAATTTTGTAGTTTGAAACCATTGTGATAAATAGAGCATTTGCTCCTATAGGAGCAAATGCTCTGTTTATCACAATGGTTTCAACAGGTGACTTCTTTGCTGAGGTGCCAAAAGGCCTCAATATTAGGGAATGGGTTAAATTCTGTTTAAACCTTTTAAGCCTTTGCAAAACACAGTAGACCCAGATCAGAAGGCTCCTGTAGGAATGGTCTGTTCAGGGTCTGCTCTGTTTGCTTATGAATTAATATAGATCTAGTCAAAACGTTCTGTGTTCATATATTAACCCATTTCCTCATATTGACGACTGTAAAAGTCACTGTGTGAAACCATTGTGATAAATAGAGCATTTTATCACAATGGTTTCAAACTACAAAATTCTAAAAAAATATCCTTTTCTTTAGTTAATGCTCCTTTTAGATAGATTCATTCAAAGAGGTTAGGTCTAAAAATAGCCTATGGAGGAAAGGGTTAATCCTTTACACTTTTGTTGACAGAGAAGAGTCAGAAGACAGATCTGCTCTGTTTGCTTATGAAATTATACAGACCTGATTCTTCAGTTTCTTCTAATGCCAGAATTTTCCTATATGCATGTAATACATAAGCCATTACAAAAAATCCATTGTGATTCTACAGATTCTTCTGTGGACAAAAAGTCTTGTTATCACATTCATCTAATTGATATTCATGATGTCATTATTTCTTACATGAATATTCATGAAGTAAAGGGTTAATATACATACATGTATATACATTTACATGTTTTTGTTTTAAAATGCCTATGATAGTTGTATAAACTGTTATAGTTATTGGATGTAAATCATCCGATTTTCTTTTTTTTTTGGCTGATGTTTTATAGGGGATCTTGAATGAGTGTTCATTACAAATTGTTTTTATGAAACGAGTTTACTATAATAATATGATAAAGGCTTAAGCAAGTGTCGTATTCATTCTATTAAACGAGTTTCATGAAAACAATTCGTAATGAACACGAATGTAAGATTATTATTTTTTATCACATTAGCTTTAAGAATGCCATACAAAATAAAATGTTTCAGCCATTGCTTACAAACAGCGTAGTAATACAACGGATGGGGCGCATGGAACGCTATGATTGGCTATCGCTTAAATGAGCGCTACGATTGGCTATATATTGCCAATTTACTTAAAAAATTCCGTGATTTACGGCACTCTGTTACAGCACTCCCATAAGGCAGTTTATGTGATAAATATCGTTATGGACTTTATAAGAAGTTATCTATATTTTTTTGGGAAATTACAGTTGTAATATATAGTTTGACCATTGTAGTAATTCATGCTACCTTGATTATTCTTAGAATAATAATGCTTAATATTGTTGCAGTGTTTAAGAGAGTCTACGTGCATATTTGTTTGACAATTCGTGCATAAAGCTATCATTTTACAGCTGTATGCTTTCATTGATTATATGTATTATGTACAATGATACAATTTCATTGTGGCTTGGCCTAGTGGAAGAGCATTGACCTGATAGCCCAAGGGTCCGGGGATCAAATCCTGGCTGGACCAGCTCGAAATTTCAGAGACGCTTTTCAGCATCTCCCACCCACACAAGGTTGTCTCCTCTCCACCCAGGGGTTAAAATGGGTACCTGTGAGGGTCAATAGCCTGTACTGTGGCTGCGTAATCGTGCCATATGTTAGCAGTGCTCAATATTGTAGGTGAATGGCTCAATGTCTAGGGGAGTAAATATACAGTCGACTGAGCAGTCATTCGGACTGAAAGTAGACTATAATTAGGTACTTTACTCTTTTTTTTTATTAGATATTCATGATTGTTGAATTTTTTTTTTTCCTCTGTTAGCTTTTCATGGTGAAAACAAGTCTGTATGCTTATAAACCTTTCAACACTAAATACCTTTGCTGTCTTTTTTATTCTAAATGTACAATTTTCTACTATTTCATTTGAAAACAGTGTTTTAAATGGTTTGGATTCTGATTAGATTTGGAGTTAACTGTAAATGTACAGTCGGCTGAGCAGTCATTCGGACTGAAAGTAGACTATAACTATGTACGTTACTTTTATTTGGTGTCTTATCTGGACTCAAACCGTCTGCAATGGTCCTAACAAATTTGTTTAAAAAAAAATTATTCTAAAGTTGAACATGCCCCAGAGGTCCAGATAAGATGCATAAATTATAGTTTCTTTATTTCTCCACCAAACCCTATGTTGTGACCTCTCTTTAGAATCGTCTCTTAGAGACGATTCTAAAAAGTGGTCACAACATAGGATTTGGTGGAGAAATGACGATTTTAGACCTTTATCTATTGCTCTGGTGCCATGGGCAAAGTTTGGATGATCTTGGATCAGACGAGACACCAAATAAATAAGGGTCAGAGAGTTTTGTGATTTTTAATTTTGAAAAGTGAAACAAGGAGCTGTTTTTGCAAACAATATTTTAAATTCTGTGCTAAGAGTACATAAGCTGTATATAATCCTAATACATGTATATACATACATGTAAGTACATGTACATAAGCCATATATACATGTATACATACTCTAAAGTTTCAGGCACTCCTTCTCCCTTATAACCTGTAACCCTTATAACCTGTAAAGCTTTGGCCTTTTTCTGGCAATTTTGGGAAAAAAATGCATTTTAACCCTTTCCCTCATATAAAAGTGTTTTCACGCATTTGCAAACAGAGTAGACCCAGATCAGACGGCTCCTAGAGGAGCCGTCTGATCAGGGTCTGCTCTGTTTGCTAAAAGAATTTGATAGATATGTTCCTTTACTTTCTAAAATGTCTACAATATTCCACCATCCATATTTCTTTCTAACTATTTTGTTAATGAATATTCAGTAGGTATGAAATTTGGCCTAAATACAGAACAGGGAAAGGGTTAATAAAATAATTGGGAATTTTTTCAGAAAAAGGCCTGGCACTATTGTTATAACTTTAGATGGAAATACTCGAATAGCTACTAGTGAAGACCCTGGTGAATCTGCTCTTCAGGATCAGGGTCTACACTATTTGCCCAAGATTGTCTGACTGAATATTAACCCTTTCCTCCATAGGCTATTTTTAGATCCAACCTCTTTCAATGAATCTACCGAAAAGTAGCATTAACATGAGATTAGGACATTTTCAGAATTTGGTAGTTTGAAACCATTGTGATAAATAGAGCATTTGCTCCTATATTTATTACAATGGTTTCAGGAAGTGATTTTTACAGAGGCGTATTGATGGAGGAAATATTTATGGAGGAAAGGGTTCGGGTTAACCCTTCCCCCACATGGTATTATAAATTCATTTTCACACTTTCACAAACAGAGTAAAACCAGATCAGACGGCTCCTGTTGTCAGATCAGGGTCTTCTCTGTTTGCTTATGACATCATCATGTCATTATTTCTTACATGAATATTCATGGAGTAAAGGGTCAAAGTAAGAAACTTGTAACAAAGTGCTATATTCAAGAATGTATTTGTTGAGTTTAATTTTGTTGAATGACATATACATTTGATATTTTATTGTAGACAAGGAATTTGACATTTTACAATGATGTCAGTTCAGATGTAGCTAACCTTTGAATTATATATTTGCAAACACACATTCTTGGCTTGATACAGTGACATGCATGTACCAATACAGTACATTCTGTCATTATAAACTCTCGGTGCTCTTTTCAGAAAATTTCATGAAGGAGCATTTCCTGATCAGACGGCTCCTACAGGAACCATCTCATCTAGGCATACTCTGTTTGCAAAGGGAAAAATGCATATTTATAGAATAAAGGGTTAACCCATTCCTCCATAGGCTATTTTTAGACCCAACCTCTTTGAATACATCTACCGAAAAGGAGCATTTACTAGAGAAAAGGAACATTTTAGAACTGTATAGTTTTGAAACCATTGTGATAAATAGAGCATTTGCTCGGAAGTTCCTATGGAGCAAATGCTCTATTTATCACAATGGTTTCATTAAGTGACTTTTACAGAGGCTTAGAAGGGCGTATTTATGGAGGAAATGGATAAAGAACAGTGTACATTTATCATTGCTGTAGAAATAATAGGACATTGCTTACTAGTGCTGAAACGATTAATCGGTTAACTGTTGCCAATTGCAAAATGGCGATTAATTGGTGACAAAATCCGTAACTGGTTAATAGCATTGGTTACTTCCCTTAGTTGTTATCAGTTTGGTTGGTTCACCAGCAGAGTGCTGAAGGTTACAGCGGTAATAAAAAGACTTTTGAATTTGTTTTCATGTTCGATAAAACTCTTGAAGTATATGTATTTGTGTTTAAAAATCTTTTTATTTGTTGGTTTTTCTGTGTAGCACATCAAACCGATCAATTTTATTTTTCAGTAACAGTTTGAAACAATGCATTGTACAAAGATGTACGGTGTACCCAGGTTTGAATGATTGTGTGACAGAGCTCTGGTTAACTGGTTAATCATGGCTAATGCTCCCGATTAACCAGTTACAAATTCCCAGTAACCATTTCAGCACTATTGCTTACATTGCGTATATTTATGGAGTAAAAGTATCTGAGTTACGGCCCTTTTTTATATGCTGATCATATCTACACAGTCATGTGTAAATGGGGGCCATGTCCTATGGATACATTTCTAGTCACATTATAATATCAGAATGTCAAACAGGTTGGATACTCAAACTCAGATAACTTGAACTTTAGGATAACTCGAAGTAAAGTTTGGTCCTTTCAAAATTATTTTTCTGAAATGTATTGCCACGCATATCTATAAACACCTGTGATAGCTCAATGCAGGTCAAAAGTAATGCTGAAAGCTCCTTTTCAGCATTTACTTTAAACCAGCATTAAGCTGTGAACTCGAGAAATTGTTCACATTAGAAATTGGATGACCCAAACCTCTAATATCTCGAAGTAGTTTGTATGGTGCCTTGTATTTGGATGCTTCATCTTGATCTATACTGTTCCCAAAGGTTCTCCCTATATTAACCCATTCCCTCATATTGGTGCCTTTTGACAACTCTGTAAAAGCCACTTTGTGAAACCATTCCTTTTCTCTAGTTAATGCTCCTTTTCGGTACATTTATTCAAAGAGTTTGTATCTAAAAATAGCCTATGAGGTAATGGATCATCTCAAAGTAATTTGTATGGTCCCTTGAAGTTCAAGATATCGAAGTTCAACTGTAGTTAGATGCTTCATCTTGATCTATACTGTTCCCAAAGGTTGTCGCTATTATAACCCATTCCCTCATATTGACGCCTTTTGACGACTCTGTAAAAGTCACTTTCTGAAACCATTGTGATAAATACAGCATTTGCTCCATAGGAGCAAATGCTCTATTTATCACAATGGTTTCAAACTACACAATTCTAACATTTTCCTTTTCTGTAGTTAATGCTCCTTTTCGGTAGATTTATTCAAAGAGGTTGGATCTAAAAATAGCCTATGAGGGAATTGGTTAACTGCAACTGATGTTAATGTTTTGCAGGGGGGGGGGGGGGGGGGGGGTATTCTCTTGCCATATATGACCTTTTCAAACAGTTTGGATCCAGATCAGACCCCACAAAGCACGGGGCCTGATCTGAGATGCAAACAGTTTGTCACTCGCTCGGGCTCAACTTCTGCAAATAAAAACTCAGGAGGAAAAATCAATAATTTTGAGAATGATGCAGACGACAATGGCAGACGTCATAATTACTTATTTGTACGAAACTATTTAATCTTGTAGCTAGTATTATTATATATAATGTATAATGGAATTACAGTGCATAATTTGCTATCAGATAAACATAATATATTTTCCTAATGTATTTTTGCATGAATATATACGGTAATAACCAAGAATTTTGCTCAATTCGTAGAAGCTTTTCTTAACCCATTACCTCATAGGCTATTTTTAGATCAAATTCTACATGTATTTTTCACAATGGTTTCAACAGGTAACATTTTCAGAGGCGTCAAATGTCAATATGAGGGAATGGGCTAACCCTTTCCCCTCATATTAACACTCTTTCATGCCTTTGCAAACAGTAGACCTAGATCCATCTTTGTCTGATCAATCGTACACCTTGATAAAAGTTCAGCTGATAAATATTCATGATTTCATGTCATGATTTCCTGCATAAATATTCATGATTTCATTTCACCTGCATAAATAGTCATGAGGGAATGGGTTAAATGTGCTTGTTGCACTCTACATACAATAAAACCACAGAACTACTTGGGCAGGTGGGAGCTTTCTGCATGACATTCACCCTACATTAACCCTTTCCTCCATAAATACGCCTTTCTGTAAAGTCTCTTTTTGAAACCATTGTGATAAATAGAGCAAATACTCTATTTATCACTGGTTTATCAACTACAAAATTCTAAAAAAAAATCCTTTTCTCTTGTTAATGCTCCTTTTTGGTAGATTTATTGAAAGAGGTTGGAACTAAAAATAGCGTATGAGGTATTGGTTTAACCCTTTACGCCTTTCTACAGAGTCGACCCTGATCAAATAGCTCCTGTGGAAACAGTATGATTAGGGTCTGCTCTGTTTGCTTATGAAATGATTCTACAGTGGCCAAAATTTCTGTGTTTGTGTGCTTTGATAAAAAATAATCTTATTAATATTTCAGGATATCATTCATTATCAGGTACAGATAAAATTGCGTACCTAAATACTAAAATCCTCATTTCTCCACCCAAACCCTATGCTGTGACCACTCTTTAGAATTGTCTCAAAGAGACGATTCTAAAGAGTGGTCACAGTATAGAGTTTGGTGGAGAAATAAAGGAGTTATTCTTGAAAATGTTCAAATTTATGCATCATTTGGAGCTCTGCATCATTACTTACATGAATGCAGATGGAGTAAAGAGTTAAATCATTCCTTCCTACTGACACCTTTTGATGACTCTGTAAAAGCCACTTTTTGAAACCATTGTGATAAATAGAGCATTTGCTCCATAGGAGCAAATGCTCCATTTATCACAATGGTTTCAAAACTACTCAATTCTAAAAAAGTTCCTGTTCTCTAATAAATGCTCCTTTTCAATAGATTTATTCAAAGAGGTTGGGTTTAAAAATAGTCTGGGAGGGAAAGGGTTATAGATTGATAATGATACTTGAGTGTTAAGATTAGCGATGTTGTTCTGTATTTGTTGATGCCATTTCTTTGTGGTTTTAAACAAAATAGTATTTTCTGTAAAAAAAATACCAAAGTAATAACAATCAGGACTGTTGTTTTTCCTTTACAGTGTAAATAACATGGGAATAAATATTGTTCTTATTAAATGTTTGCCTCTGTTTTATATTATTATATTTAAAACTGAACCATCTTTACATATTTTATCATAACCATTTCAGTATTGCTAATTATGCCCCGACATAGTGGTGGCATATAGAATTGCCCTTGTCTGTACGTCCGTCCGTCCGTACATCCATACGCACATCTAGAATTTGTCCAGACTTCTTTTTGGAAAGTATTTGTCCAATCCAGACCAAACTTTACACACATGTTTGTGGCCATTATATCTTGGTCAAGTTTGATAACCATGTAAATCACTTCAGTCTTTTAGGAGTTGTGGCCCTTTATTTGCAAAAATGACTAAAAATGGCCCTTACTTTCTGTAACAAAAAGTGGGGGCATCAGAGTCCTATGACTTTGCTAAATCATCAATATCTATAATGTTGTATTGAAAGAGCTTGTAAATCATTTGATAGTCCAGGTAAAACCAGGTTGGTTTTTTTTAAACCCATTCCCTCATAGGCTACTTTTAGATACAACCTCAATTGAATAAATGTACCAAAAAGGAGCATTAACTAGAGAAAAGGAAAATTAGAAACCATTGTGATAAATGGAGCATTTGCTCCTATAGGAGCAAATGCTCTATTTATCACAATGGTTTCAATAGGTGATTATTACAGAGGCTTAGAGAGGCGTATTTATGGAGGAAAGGGTCAAATGGATTCTAATTTTACATCTCTAATTTTTCATCATGCGGATAGGGATCGGATCAGATCTATATTATTTCATAAACAAACAGAACAGACTCTGATCAGACAGCTCTTCCTGGAGCTGTCTGATCTGGGTCTACTCTATTTGCAAAAGTGTATCTATGGAGTAAAGAGTTATATAACAGCTAAGTGGTACATCAATCATCTTAACAGAGATTCAGTGGTTCCCAAGGGAGTTTTTTGATCAGGATCTACACTATTTGCTCTCTACATACTCAGCTTCACAAATCAGTAGAGAGGGGAGATTTTGTGTTGAAATTTTGGGATATTTGTATCACCGGCTCTTGTCATTTACAGTTAAATAACACTTAAGTGATGCTTGTAGTTATTTTTGTCTACCAAAGTCTCCCCATTCTCTCTATTCCTGTTTCCTTACTCTGTGTCTTCTGTATTGGGATACGAAGATTGTATGTGTTGTTCAGAGGGAGTTGTTATAGGGAGGGAAAATCAAACATAACTAGCTTGTTTGCAGATCCCCAGATAAGGTGTATTTCGAGAACTAAAACCGTTAGGACTCAATCAAACCCTATGTTGTGACCACTCTTTAGAATCGTCACAAAGTGACGATTCTAAAGAGTGGTCACAACATTGGGTTTGATGGAGGCATAAAGAAAATGTGATGGAAAAAAGTTGTTTCTGAAGCTTTGTTTTATTGGAAACAGTGACATGCGTTGTTGTAAGGAGGGAATCGTTATTGAGAGGACCGTTGTAGGGAGGGAGCACTGTAGTTATCTCTCCGATCCTTTCCTATCTGTGCATAAAATGTCGTTTCTTTTTATCTTATTCACCTGAGGGGGTCAGTCTCCTGAGGGGTTCACATACACTCTGTCATATCTCTGGGAAGTTTGCGCATGTCTAGTGTTGTGACAAATGCACATGTATAACAGTTTGCTGAACATGTAGGCCAGATTGTAGGTCATCCGGATAGCAGATAGAGAAGATGTTTTAACCTTGAACTCCATAAATACGCTTTTCTACATGTTTGCAATCAGAGTAGACCAAGATCAGATAGCTCCTGTAAGAACCGTCTGATCAGGATCTGCTCCGTTTGTTCTTGAAATAATATACATTTGCTTATACAGTATAAAAATCCATTGTGGATTATGCCATTATAAAAATTAACCCTTCGCTTGCTATTCACGTCAATATACCTACCTGTAAATAGTGCAGACCCAGATGAGACAGCTCCTGCAGGAGCTGTCTCATCAGGGTCTGCACTATTTACAGATTGATTGTGCAACCAGTGCACTCCACAGCAGTGATTGCACAGCGAAATACTTGTACACAGTGAAGATATTTGTAATTATACATCAGGGCATGGGTAAAGGAGAAATGTATTTTAAAATTCAGCAAGCGAAGGGTTAATATTCATAATGTCATTATTTCTTGCATGAATATTCATTGAGTGGAAAGTTATGTATACAATAAGTTCTATATTGTTCCAAAGGCAAACAGGTCTACTCAGTTTCCAAAAAGATCTATAGGGGGAATTTATGGAGTAAAGGGTTATACACGTGTAACTTTAACCCATTCCGTCATGTTGGTCTGTAAAAGTCTCTTTAACCCATTCCCTCATATTAACGCCTCAGCAAAAGTAATATGTTGAAACAAGTGTGATAAATAGAGCATTTGCTCCTATATTGATCGTTGATTTATTGATTTTAAGCAGATGTTGCTTTCTGATATGTATAAAAACCCTTCTTAACCCTTTCTTTCATAAATAGGCCACTGTAATAGTCACTTTTCGAAACCATTGTGATAAATACGGCATTTGCTCCTATAGGAGCAAATGCTCTATTTATCACAATTGTTTCAAACTACAGAATTTTAAAATTTTCCTTTTCTCTAGTTAATGCTCCTTTTCAGTAAATTTATTCAAAGAGGTTGGATCTAAAAAAAACCTATGAGGTAATGGGTTAAAAACCACTGTGATAAATAGAACATTTGCTCCGTAGGAGTAGTTGCACTATTTATCACAACAGTTTCAAAACAACACATTTCTAAAAACATTCATAAATCAGCCTACAGCATGCTAACATTAATTAACCCTTCCCCTGTTCTATATTTAGGCCAATTTTCAGTACCTTTTGAATATTCATTAACAAAATAGTTATATAGAATTCTTGAAGGTGGAACATTTAGACATTTAAGAAAGTAAAGAAATTGATCTATCAACTTCCATTAGCAAACGGAGTAGACCCTGATCAGACGGCTCCTCTAGGAGCCATCTGATCTGGGTCTACTCTGTTGCAAATACGTGAAAACACGTTTATATGAGGGAAAGGGTTAATAACTTTTGTCTGCAAGCATTAGCATCTGTTTTAGAGTGAACTTTTAGTCAATTTCTTCTCAAAAATGTTTATAGACTGTCAAACAGTTTGAATCCTAATGACACATCGGGCTATTTGACATCTGATCTGGAGTCAAACAGTTTGAATCCTAATGACACATCAGGCTATTTGACATCTCATCTGGTGTCAAACAGTTTGATTCATTTTCCAGTGACTGTACTGTGAGAGAGTTAACCCTTTACTCCATAAATATGCCTTTCTGTACCTTAGTATACAGAGTAGACCCAGATCATATGGCTCCTGTAGGAGCCACAGGGGCAAGACACGTTTGAGTCAGTATATGTTTATATATACAGTAAATCTCTCTATAACGGCCACTAAATTGTGTTATTTAGTTGATATTTAGGGCAGGTGGCTGCTTAAAGCAAGGAGAAAGTAAAACAGAACGCTCATTATAGGAGCGTTCTGTTTTACTTTCACCTTGCTTTAAGCAGCCTCCTGCCTTTAAAACAAAATACTTTATGTAATTTAGTGGCCGTTTTAGAGAGGATTTACTATAGAAAGAAGTTCTATATATACATATATACATGTACTGACTCAAATGTGTCTTACCCCTGTGGTAGAAGTCATCTAATTGTTACTTAACCCTTCGCTTGCTATTCACGTCAATATACATACCTGTAAATAGTGAAGACCCAGATGAGACAGCTCCTGCAGGAGCTGTCTCATCAGGGTCTGCACTATTTACAAGTTGATTGTGCAACCAGTGCACGCCACAGCAGTGATTGCACAGCGAAATACTTGTACACAGTGAAGATATATGTAATTATACAACAGGGCATGGGTAAAGAAGGAGAAATGTATTTTAAAATTCAGCAAGCGAAGGGTTAAGAATATATACATGTAAATATGGTTCTAGTTTCTGCCATGGCCAAAACCTCCTTCATCCATTAAGAATTAATCTAATTAATATTCATGATGTCATTACTTCTTGCATGAATATTCATGGGGTAAAGGTTTAAAAACAAGAGCTAGGTCAATGTCAAGTATCCAATTTGAAGGACACATGTTATCAGCATTAATGTTGACACTACCTTAACCCATTTCCTCATAGTGACACCTCTGTAAAAGTCACCTGTTGAAACTATTGTGATAAATAAATACAGGAGCAAATGCTCTATTTATTAAAATTGTTTCAAACTACAAAATTCTAAACTTTTCCTTTTCTCTAGTTCATGCTCTTTTTCAGTAGATTTATTCAAAGAGGTTGGATCTTAAAATAGTCTATGAGGGAATGGGTTAAGTATTTTTATGCACAATTTTTCGTCACCGGTTTGTAAAATATAATTCAATTTGACACCATTTTTATACGCCCGAAGGGACGTATTATGGTATGGCGCATGTCGTCCGTCCGTCCGTCTGTCCGTCTGTCCGTCCGTCCGTTAGCAATTTCTTGTGCAACTAACTCCTCCTTTATTTTTCAACATAATTTCTTCAAACTTTCAGGAATGATAGATACTGATGTGTAGTTGTGCATATCAGTGAGATAACTCTCATATCATTTTTCATTCTGGAGTTATTGCCCTTTGATAGTTTCGGGTAGCAATTTCTTGTGCAACTAACTCCTCCTTTATTTTTCAACATAATTTCTTCAAACTTTCAGGAATGATAGATACTGATGTGTAGTTGTGCATATCAGTGAGATAACTCTCATATCATTTTTCATTCTGGAGTTATTGCCCTTTGATAGTTTCGGGTAGCAATTTCTTGTGCAACTAACTCCTCCTTTATTTTTCAACATAATTTCTTCAAACTTTCAGGAATGATAGATACTGATGTGTAGTTGTGCATATCAGTGAGATAACTCTCATATCATTTTTCATTCTGGAGTTATTGCCCTTTGATAGTTTCGGGTAGCAATTTCTTGTGCAACTAACTCCTCCTTTATTTTTCAACATAATTTCTTCAAACTTTCAGGAATGATAGATATTGATGTGTAGTTGTGCATATCAGTGAGATAACTCTCATATCATTTTTCATTCTGGAGTTATTGCCCTTTGATAGTTTCGGGTAGCAATTTCTTGTGCAACTAACTCCTCCTTTATTTTTCAACATAATTTTATAGAACAGCCTTCGGGCGTATATTGCCCCGTCTTGCGGTGCTCTTGTTATAACTTTAAACTAGACTCAGGAGTAGTTTGAACTGGGTCTTCACTATCTGCATAGGTCTGTCTTTCCATTTATTTAGGGTAATTAGGGAGGAAATCGAAGAGTAAATTTTCATCTTTTCTTTCAATATAACCCTTTCCTCCATAGGCTATTTATAGACACAACCTCTTTGAATGAATCTACCTAAAAGGAGCATTTACTAGAGAAAAGGATTTTTTTTAGAATTTTGTAGTTTGAAACCACTGTGATAGAGCATTTGCTCCTATAGGAGTAAATGCTCTATTTATCACAATAGTTTCAAGAAGTGGTTATTACAGAGGCGTAGAAAGGCGTATTTATGGAGGAAAGGGATAAAGGCCTTTTCATATATTTGCAAACAAGAGTAGACCCAGATCAGATGGCTCCTACAAGAGCTGTCTGATCAGGGTCTACTCTGTGTTGTTGACATGATATAGATCTGGGCTTTTGATTGGTCAGATTTGAGTTCTCAAGCTTTTGATTGGTCAGATTTGAGCCAAAGGCTCAAATCTGACCAATCAAAAACTTGAGAACGAACTCAGACTCAACTAAAAGTTTTATAAGCATGGACCCTGATTCTAAAGCTTTTTTCACAGCCTAAAATGTACTTGAAAAGTTTACATTATAAAAGTTCAGCTAATAAATATTCATGATGTCATTATTTCTTTCATGAATATTGAACAGGGTAAGGATAAACTGATTAACTCTTTGCACGCTAAGTAATTTTTCGTCTGCAACAATTGTTGTCTGCTTCAATTCTTAAAATAACTTTCGTCTAATTTCTTTGCAAAAATATGATCGAGAAGGAAAACAGTTTGGATCCTGATGAGACGCTGCATTATGCGGCATCTCATCTGAATCAAAACTGTTTGCATAGGTAATCAGAGTTTCTCAGCTAGCGTGCAAAGAGTTAATGAAGACCAAGTGAGGAAACAAATACAACATGTTACTAGCAAGAAGTTTATTGTATCTCCATATACATTCCGTATTTAGCCTACGAGGACAACCAATATCTTCTCTACACATTCATGTATAGCTGAATATATCAAATCAGCACCATTTTGATCACTTCAAACATTTCCCTCATATAAACGTGTTTTCACGCATTTGCAAACAGAGTAGACCCAGATCAGATGGCTCCTATAGGAGTCATCTGATTAGGTCTGCTCTGTGAATTTTATAGATGTGTTTCTCTACTTTCTAAAATGGCTGTAATATTCCACCTTCCATACTTCATTATAACTTTTTTGTCCATGAAAATTCGGTAAGTATTGAAATTTGAAATAAATACAGAACTGGGTTAAACAGGAATGGGTTAAACGAAACTACTGGAGCAGCATACAGTGTGGTCCTAATTAACTAAAATGTGTTTTTGAAACACTATATTCCTGATATGACCTTTGACCTTGATGTATGACCTTGACCTTGGTAAGTCATCCCTAAAAATGTTCACCTCCATAACTTTCACATGCATGCCAAGTTTGAAGTATGTACATGTATGTGCAATGGCTACAAAATTATCGCCAACGTTAAAGTTAGGAACAAATCAATCAACCAGTTTTGATAATGATGATGTGGATCCATACTATATGCAATATTGGAGTTAACCCATTCCCTCATATTGACGCCTCTGTGAAAGTCTCTTTTTGAAACCATTGTGATAATAGAGCATTTGCTCCTATGGAGCAAAATATAATACTCTATTTATCATAATAGTTTCAGTACTACACAATTCTAAAATGTTCCTTTTTGTTAGTAAATGCTCCTTTTCGGTAGATTTATTCAAAGAGGTTTGGGTCTAAAAACAGCTTATGAAGTAATGGGTTAAGTTTGGTTTTATGGCACAGCAAAACTGGACTATTCCAAAGTTCAAACAGGTCAAGCATAAGGTGAATATTTAAGGAATTTTTCAAAAGAAAAGGGTAACATGACAAACAGTGCATACCCTTAACCCATTCCCTCATATTGACGCCTTTGCAAAAGACACCTGTTGAAACCATTGTGATAAATAAAGCATTTCCTCCTATAGGAGCAAATTCTTTATTTATCACAATGGTTTCAAACTACAAAATTCTAAAAAAACAAGATGTGTTTGTGAAACACTATGCCCCTCATATATTTGACCTCTGACCTTGAAGGATAACCTTGACCTTGACATGTCACCCCTCAAAATGTGCAGCCTCATGAGATACACAAGCATGCCAAATATCAAGTCTCTATCTCTACTGGTCCAAAAGTTATGGCCAATGTTAAAGTTGGCGATTTGACCCATATATTTGACCTCTGACCTTGAAGGATGACCTTGACCTTGACACGGCACCCCTCAAAATGTGCGGCTTTATGAGATACATATGTATGCCAAATATCAAGTCTCTATCTATACTGGCTCAAAAGTTATGACCAATGTTAAAGTTGCTGACAAACAAACAGACAAACAGACAAACTGACAAACAGACAGACAGGGCAAAAACAATATGCCCCCCGACTATCGTCAATGGGGGCATAAAAATCCTTTTCTCTAGTTATAATGCTCCTTTTTGGTAGATTTATACAAAATGGTTGGATAAAAAAATAACCTATGAGGTAATGTGTTGCTAGGGTTTAAGATACTATACATAGGCATTAACCCTTTCCCTGTTCTATATTTAGACCAAATTTCAACACCTACTGAATATTCATGGACAAAATAGTTATAAAGAAATATGGAAGGTGGAACACTGTAGTCATTTTAGAAAGCAAAGAAACAGATTTATCAAATTCTATTAGCAAACAGAGCAGACCTGACCAGACGGCTCCTCTAGGAGCCGTCTGATCTGGGTCTACTCTGTTTGCAGATGCGTGAAAACACGTTTATATGAGGGAAAGGGTTAAAAGAAATGTGTTACAACAATTCTCTTCCGAGACATTACTTGGGATCTCATCTGGGTCAGATCCATGTACACATAGGCTATCACAAATCCATTGCATTTTTAGACCCAACCTCTTTGAATAAATCTTCCAAAAAGGAGCATTTACTAGAAAAATTATTTTTTTTAGAATTGTGTAGTTTTGAAACCATTGTGCTAAATAGAGCATTTGCTCCTATGGAGCAAAGGCTCTATTTATTACAGTTTCAGAAAGGGACTTTTACTGAGGCGTCAATATGAGGGAATGGTTAACTCTTACAGCTTAACGTCAATATGAGGGAATGGTTAACTCTTACAGCTTAACAACTTTACATGACAAGACAGAACGTCTGTCAAGGCTTACCCTGCTTAGCGTCCGGTTTGTTTTCTTCTCTATTTTGACCATAAAAATGTTTTGACCCCCTTGCATAACCCTTCTCCTGTACCCCCCTGCGTAACCCCTAACTCCCGCTATCCACAACCAGACTTACATTTGAAAACAGCTTGGATCCAGAGTAACTCAGCAAGCTATTTGACACTCAGTCAGTAGTGTAACTCAACATGCTATTTGACACTCAGTCAATTGTGTCTCAAAAGTCCAGGCTTATAAAGCTTTTTAGTTGAGTCTGAGTTTGAGGCTCAAATCTGACCAATCAAAAACTTGAAAATGAACCCAGACTCAACTAAAAAGTTTTATAAGCATGGCTACAAATCTGAAGTAGTGAAAAATGGCATAAAGTCCAAATTTGAACAGACACAATTTTTTCACAGCAGAGTTAGTGGTGTAACCCTTTACTACATGAATATTCATATAAGAGATAATGACACCATGAACATTAATTAAATTAATTGTTATAACAGCTCGTACACACATGAATTTTTGGCAAAGACAGAAACTGTAGAATCATGTCTGAAGTATGTCATAAGCAAACAGAGCAGACCTTGATCGGATGGCTCCTACAGGAGCCGTCTGATCTGGGTCTACTCTGTTTGCAAAGGCGTATTCATGGAGTAAAGGATTAAAACAGTTCACAGTAAACCCCCTAAAGCAACCACAAAAAGAGCCATAATTTTGAATCATAAAGGCAGGTGGTAGCTTAATGCAGGACTAAAGTTATGCAGGTGGTGGCTTAATGCAGGACTAAAGTTATGCAGAAAGTTTTTGCAGCTGTATTACTGTCTTCCTACATTACCTCACAGGCTATTTTTAGATACAACCCCACTTTGAATAAATTTACCGAAAAGGAGCATTAACTAGAGCAAAAGGAAAATTTTAGAATGTTGTAGTTTGAAACCATTGTGATAAATAAGCATTTGCTCCTATAGGAGCAAATTCTCTATTTATCACATTGGTTTCAAAAAGTGATTATTACAAAGGCGTAGAAAGGCCTATTTATGGAGGGAAGGGTTAAGAAGAGTTTTTGTACATATCAGAAAGCAACATCAGCTTAAAATTAATAAATCAACTATCATTAAACCTATCAATCAATCAATCGATCAACTGTCATACAGTAGAACCAATCATGATTACCTTATGAATAAACATGGATGTCTTTTAAAGCAGGCAACTGCTTAACCCTTTGAATATTCATGTTTTGAAAAAAAAATGGGCTAACCGTTTCCTCCATAAATACACCTTTGTAAACATGGAAAAGCCAGATCAGACGCCTCCTGTAGGAGCCGTCTGATCAGGGTCTGTTCTGTTTGCTTATGATATAACAGATATGATCCTGCATGTCTGTCAAGACCAAATCTTCCTTTGTTTATGTGGTATTATAAAAAATATTCTAATTAACCCTTTCCCTGTTCTATGTTTATTCCAAATCTCAATACCTTCTGAATATTCATGGCCAAAGTAGTTATAATGAAATATGGAAGGTCAAACATTGTCACCATTTCAGAAAGTAAAGAAACAGATCTATTAAATTTCATTAGCAAACACAGCAGACCCTGATCAGACGGCTCCTACAGGAGCCGTCTGATCTGGGTCTACTCTGTTTGAAAATGCGTGAAAACATGTTTATATGAGGGAAAGGGTTAATATAATAATATTCACGACGCATAAATATTTATGGAGTAAAGGGTTAAAATGAAGTTACGCAATGGGCAATGCTCCAGGTTCAACAAAGCTATTGCTTATATTCAAACAGGAATTATCTGATCATTGACATCACATAAAACATGCAAATAAATCAAAATATTTACAACATATATCTTGTATAATTCTTTAAGAACATATCATTTGATATCAAAACTAAGCAATGGGCAATAATCCAGGTTCAACAAAGCTACTGCTTACATTGAAATACAAATGAAACTAGAGGTTTTTGTCAAAAAAACGGATGTCTCCCCTCTAATAAAAACAATATGTAAAGGGAAATCACTAAAAATGTTATGGTCTTGATGAATGAGACTTCCCCTCATTATGCGTTTTCCACACTACATTTTTCAAGAAGAAAATGATAACAGCTAATAACTCCAAAAATACTGATACCAGATTTATGGCCCTTGTGCATGACACTTACTTTCATCATGCTCTTTCCAAAAATAAAATGTCATTCCAATAGCATCAGTCGAACAGGAGTTATTGATCGGCCAAAAAATGTAACAAAGGGCAATAACTCCAAAAGTATTGAAGCCAGAATTATGGCCCTTGTTCATGACACTTTCTCTCATCATGCTCTTTCCATGTATGAAGTTTCAATACGATGGCAAGAGCCATGTAGGAGTTATCGTCCGGACAAGAAAGAATTAAACAAATGTACAAGGGGCAATAACTCTAAATTTATTGAAGCTCGAGTTAAGGATCTTATGCATGACACTTTCTCTTATTATGATCGTTCCATGTATGAAGTTTCACTCCAATGGCATGTGTCACATAGGAGTAATCATCTGGACAAAAAATTGTGATTGTTTTTACAAAGGGCAATAACTCAAATATTAGTGAAGCCAGAGTTATGGACCTTGTGCATGACACTTCCTCTCGTTATGATCTTTCCATATATAAAGTTTCAATCCAATGGCATGAGCCATATAGAAGTTATCGTCCGGACAAAAAAGTGTGATTTTTTTACAAAGGGCAATAACTCCAATATTAGTGAAGCCAGAGTTATGGACCTTGTGCATGACACTTCCTCTCGTTATGATCTTTCCATATATGAAGTTTCAATCCAATGGCATGAGCCATATAGAAGTTATCGTCCGGACAAAAAAGTGTGATTTTTTTACAAAGGGCAATAACTCCTATATTAGTGAAGCCAGAGTTATGTACCTTCTGCATGACACTTCCTCTCGTTATGATCTTTCCATATATGAAGTTTCAATCCAATGGCATCAGGCATATTGAAGTTATTGTCTGGACAAAAAATTATGATATTTTTTACAAAGGGCAATAACTCCAATATTAGTGAAGCCAGAGTTATGGACCTTGTGCATGACACTTCCTCTCATTATGCTCTTTCCATATATGAAGTTTCAATCAACTGGCATCAGGCATATTGAAGTTATTGTCCGGACAAAAAATTATGATATTTTTAACAAAGGGCAATAACTCCAATATTAGTGAAGCCAGAGTTATGGACCTTGTGCATGACACTTCCTCTCGTCATGATCTTTCCATATATGAAGTTTCAATCCAATGGCATGAGCCATATAGGAGTTATCGTCCGGACAAAAAAGTGTGATTTTTTTTTACAAAGGGCAATAACTCCAATATTAGTGAAGCCAGAGTTATGGACCTTGTGCATGACACTTCCTCTCATTATGCTCTTTCCATATGTGAAGTTTCAATCAACTGGCATCAGGCATATTGAAGTTATTGTCCGGACAAAAAGTGTGACAGACAGACGGACAGACGGACAGACAGACAGACGGACAGACGGACAGACAGACAACTCTCACAAAAACAATATGTCTCCCCCATATAAATATGGGGGGAGACATAATAATAAGAGCAATAGGCAGTTTTTCGGTTTCAACAAAGCTACTGCTTACATTGAAATAGGAATTATCTGATCATTGATATCACATAAGACATGCAAATAAATCAAAATATTCAAAACATAAGACATACAAATAAATCAAAATATTCAAAACATAAGACATGCAGATAAATGAACATAAGACATGCAAAAAAATGCACATATTCAAAACATAAGACATGCAAAAAAATGAACATATTCAAAACATATATCTTGTAATATTCTTAAAATAAATGATTTGATATCAAAACTTAGAAATGGTCAATGTTCCAATCAAACAGAAATGAAACAAGAGGGCCAGAATGGCCCTGAAGCGCTCACCAGACAATCAGAGGAGAAGATATTCAAAATTTTCACTATATGTTTCTGTTGAAAACTGGCTACCCCTGGGACGGGACCAATTTTGACCCCAGGGCCATAATTTATATAACTTTTGTAGAGGACCTGAACATGATGCTATGTGCAAAATATGAAAGCTGAGAACCACCCAGTTTCAGAGAAGAAGATATTCAAAGATTTCACTATTTGTTTCTATTGAAAACTGCCCACCCCTGGGGCGGGGCCAATTTTTACCCCAGGGCCATAATTTATATAAATATGTAGCAGACCTGAACATGATGCTCTGTGCCAAATATGAAAGCTGAGAGCCTTCCAGTTTCAGAGGAAAAGATTTTCAAAGATTCCACTATTTGTTTCTATTGAAAACTGCTCAACCCCTGGGGCAGGCCAATTTTGACCCCAGGGCCATAATTTATATCACTTGTGTAGAGGACCTGAACATGATGCTCTGTGCCAAATATGAAAGCTAAGAGCCTTCCAGCTTAAGAGGAGAAGATTTTCAAAGATTTCACTATTTGTTTCTATTGAAAACTGCCCAATCCCTGGGGCGGGCTAATTTTGACCCCAGGGCCATAATTTATATAACTTTTGTAGAGGACCTAAACAAGATGCTATGTGCCAAATATGAAAGCTGAGAGCCATCCAGTTTTAGAGAAGAAGATTTTCAAAGATTTCACTATTTTTTTCTATTGAAAACTGCCCAACCCCTGGGGCAGGGCCAATTTTGACCCCAGGGCCATAATTTATACAACTTTTGTAGAGGACCTGAACATGATGCTCGGTGCCAGATATGAAAGCTGAGAGCCTTCCAGTTTCAGGGGAGAAGATTTTCAAAGATTTCACTATTTGTTTCTATTGAAAACTGCCCACCCCTGGGGCGGGGTTAATTTTGACCCCAGGGACATAATTTATATAACTTTTGTAGAGGACCTGAACAAGATGCTATATGCCAAATATGAAAGCTGAGAGCCTTCCAGTTTCAGAGAAGAAGATTTTCAAAGATTTCACTATTTGTTTCTACTGAAAACTGCCCACCCCTGGGGCGGGGCCAATTTTGACCCCAGGGACATAATTTATATAACTTTTGTAGAGGACCTGAACATGATGCTCTGTGCCAAATATGAAAGCTAAGAGCCTTCCAGTTTCAGAGGAGAAGATTTTCAAAGTTTTCACTATTTGCTTCAACTGAAAAATGCCCACCCCTGGGGCGGGGCCAATTTTAACCCCAGGGCCATAATTTATATAACTTTAATAGAGGACCTGAGCATGATGCTATATGCCAAATATGAAAGCTGAGAGCCTTCCAGTTTCAGAGAAGAAGATTTTCAAAGATTTCACTATTTGTTTCTACTGAAAACTGCCCACCCCTGGGGCGGGGCCAATTTTGACCCCAGGGTCATAATTTATATAACTTTTGTAGAGGACCTGAACATGATGCTCTGTGCCAAATATGAAAGCTGAGAGCCTTCCAGATTCAGAGGAGAAGATTTTCAAAGTTTTACTATATGTTTCTATTGAAAACTTCCCACCCCTGGGGCAGGGCCAATTTTGACCCCAGGGGCATAATTTATATAACTTTTGTAGAGGACCTAAGGATGATGCTATGTGCCAAAGATGAAAGCTGAGAACCCTGTAGATTCAGAGGAGAAGATTTTTAAAGGTTCAAATTGTTGACGACGAACAACGCACGACGCACGACGCACGCCGACGCACGACAGACATCAGGCGATCACAAAAGCTCACCCTGAGCATTTTGTGCTCTGGTGAGCTAATAAAGCAACATACAATGTTCCAGGTTCAATAAAGCTACCTCTTATATCGAAATACAAATGAAATAAGAGCAATGGACAACGTTCCAGGTTCAAGAAAGCTTATAATGAAATACAAGTATCTGATCATTGATATCACATATTTAAAGACATGCAAATAAATGAACATATTCAAAACATATATCTTGTAAAACTCTAAAAATATCTCATTTGATATCAAAACTTTGCAATGGTCAATGATCCAGGTTCAACAAAGCTACTGCTTACATTGAAATACAAATGAAAAAAGAGCAATGGACAATGTTCGAGGTTTCAACAAATTCCTTATTAGATTGAAATACAAATGAAATAAAGCAATAGGCAATGTTCCAGGTTCAACAAAGCTACTGCTTACATTGATATAGGAATTATCTGATCATTGTTATCACATAAGAAATGCAAATAAATGAACATATTTACAACATATATCTTGTAAAAGTCTTAAAATATATGATTTGATATAAAAACTTAGGAATGGTCAATGTTCCAGGTTCAACAAAGGTACTTCTTACAATGAAATACAAATGAAATAAAGCAAAAGACAATGTTCCAGGTTCAACAAAGCTACCTCAAACATTGAAATACAAATGAAATAAAGCAACACTGTTCCAGGTTCAATAAAGTTACTTCTTCCATTGAAATACAAATGAAATAAAGCAACAGACAATGTTCCGGGTTCAATAAAACTACCTCTTATATTGAAATACAAATGAAATAAAGCAACAATGTTCCAGGTTCAAGAAAGCCACTGCTTACATTGAAATACAAATAAAATAAAGCAGTAGAGCAACTAAACTGCTTATATTGATATAGGAATTATCTAATCATTGATATCACATAAGACTTGCAAATAAGTGAACATATTCAAAACATATATCTCATAAAATTCTTAAAATATATACAGAGGTCCAGATAAGATGCATAAATTTCAACATTTACAAGAATAGATTCTTTATTTCTCCATCAAACCCTATATTATAACCACTCTTTAGACTCATCTCTTCAAGAAGATTCTAAAGAGCAGTCACAGAATAGGGTTTGGTGGAGAAATTATGATTTTAGTATATGTATTTGAAAAAGGAGTGTCTATTATTACATTTACAAGAATAGCTCCTTTATTTCTCCATCAAACCATATATTGTGACTACTTTTTAGAATCATCTCTTCGAGACGATTCTAAAGAGTGGTCACAGAATAGGGTTTGGTGGAGAAATGAAGATATTGGTATTTGGAAAAAAGAGTGCCTATTATTATATTTACAATAGCTCCTTTATTTCTCCATCAAACCCTATATTGTGACCACTCTTTAGAATCATCTCTTCGAGACGATTCTAAAGAGTGGTCACAGTAAAGGGTTTGGTGGAGAAATGACAATTTTAGTATTTGGGTCCGCACCTTTATCTGTAGCTCTGTATTTAATTTGATATGAACATTTAGTTTCATGCTTGATTGAAACTTGATTTCATATCAGTCCTTAGCAAATCGGATATGAAAAACATAGCACTTCAGTATTTACAAAATAGTATTGACTCAGTCTAAGCCTTTTTCTATTTCCTCCATGAATATTCAAGTGAGAAATAATGACATCATGAATATTAATTAGATTAAAATGTATAATAGCACATGGACAAAACTGTAATATTATATATTTTATACCATAAGCATACAGAGCAGACCCTGATCAGATGGCTCCTATAGGAGCCATCTGATCTGGGTCTTCTCTGTTTGCAAATGCATAAGACCTAGTCCAACAAGAGAATCGATAGAACCGATGGATGCTTCCCAACTGCAGACAAATTTTAAGTATTAAAAATAACAAAGGGCAATAACTCCTAAATTATGCAAAACAGAGTGATGACTCTTGTGCACTGCACTTCTCCTCATCAAGACTAATCTACCTATGAAGTTTCATGTTGATATCTATTATGGTTTTTGTGGTATGCTCCGGACAAATTTTTAAGTTTGAAAAATAACAAAGGGTAATAACTCTTGAATTATGCAAAATAGAGTCACGGTTCTTGTGCACTGCACTTCTCCTCATTGAAATCAATCTATGAATGAAGTTTCATGTTGATATTACAGTTTTTGTGGTATACTCCAGAAAAAGTTCGGATGGACGGACAAACGGACGGACAAAGCGGCGACCCTATGTTCCCCCCAACATCGTTGTTGGGGAGCATAACAACATCAAGGAATGGACATCACTGAGGATGCCAGAACTGCTCACACGCTACAGGCAGACCAGTCTGGAGAAGAATGTATCCCCTTCCTCAGCGATGGACTCCTCCCTATGGTGAAGCTTTGGTCATGGGACAAGTTTAACCCTTTCCTCCATAGGCTATATTTAGATCCAACCATTTTGAATAAATCTACCGAAAAGGAGCTTTAACTAGAGAAAAGTAAAATTTTAGAATTTTGTAGTTTGAAACCATTGTGATAAATAGAGTAGTTTCTGTCTATACACACAGGGCAGGGCCAAGTTTAACCCCAGAACTATGATAATTAAAAAACTCATAACGGTATGCTAAGTAAATCTATACACCAAATATCTAAGCTCTGGGACATGAAATTTCTGACAAGAAGAGTTTTAAAGTTTTTCCTATGCACAACTAGTGATCCCATGGGCTGTTTAAGCAGTCAGCTACAAAAAACTGGCCATCCCTGGGGTGGGACCAATTTTGACCCTAGGAGCATAATTTATATAACTTTTGTAGAAGTCCTGAAGTTGAAGCTATGTGCCAAATATGAAAGCTGAAAACCTTCTAGGTTTAGAAGAGAAGAATTTCAAAGTTTCACTATATGTTTCTATTGAAAACTGAACACCCCTGGGGCTGGCCAATTTTGACCCCAGGGGAATAATTTATATAACTTTTGTTGAGGACCTAAACATGATGCTGACTGACGGATGGACAGATTGAACCATGTGGAACTTTTCTTTTGTTTAAAAAAGACACACAAGTAAAAAAAAAAAAAAGACCCACAGGTAAAGGAAGAACAAAAGTTCTTTTATTCTCAGAGCGAACAGACAGACGAAGTGATTCCTTCCAGTACCCACTCACCCCAAACACTTCATTGTGGGGGTATATAAAATAGATTCTATGACATTTGCCCCCCAGGACATTTGCCCCCCCCTGACCTTTGCCCCCTATTTGGGTTTGGGCAAACATTTGCCCCCTACTGTTTTGGCTTGGGCAGACATTTGTCCCCTGGTATTTTTGACGGGCGGACGTTTGCCCTTTCAATTTTTGCCCCCCCCCCTCCCCCCACTTTACATATACATGTAACAAATACTGTAGAAACCATGACAATTTAGCTGTTTATGTGTTGTTGAGCCAAATCTGGTTGACACTTCCAACCTTTTCTATTTGTCAAAATGGTGAATTATATTTTATAGGAACTTCAAAGTAATAGATTTGGCTCAACAACACATAAACAGTTAAAATATATCATAGTGTTGATAATACTTGTAATGTGTAAGGGGGTACAAAAATTGAAGGGGGCAAATGTCCGCCCCTTCAAAAATACCAGGGGTGCAAATATCTGCCAAAACAGTAGGAAGGGGGGGGGGCAAATGTTCGCCCAAACCCAAATAGGGGGCAAAGGTCAGGGTCAAATGTACTGGGGGCAAATGTCCGTGTACTTAATAAATAAGCACATACCAATATTGTACTTTACACCTACAGATGAATTTCAATATCTCCTACTTCACGGACCATACAAATTACCTCGAAATATCAGAAGTTTGAGTCATCCAATTTCTAAGCTGAATAATTTCTCAGGCTTAATGCAGGTTGAAAGTAATGCTGAAAGCTCCTGCAGGAGCTTTCAGCATTACTTTAGACCTGCATTAAGCTGTCACCTGTGTTTCTAAATATGCATAGTGATACATTTAAGAACAATTTTGTCATGTAAATTTTGGATGGACCAAACTTATAACTGAGTTATCCCAAAGTTCGAGTTAACTTGGTTCAAGATATAAAAGTTCATCTGTATGTGGACCTCAAAGACCTGGTTGAAGTAATCTGTGGTATGAACTTGATATACTGTTGCAAATAAATGTACTGTTGAGAATCAGCTGTTGAAATTATAGATCTCAACCCTTTGTCTGTTTGTATGTATCACGGTTTTATTGTCCTCCCAATTTGACCTGAGACTCATGCATATTCCGTTTATTATCGTTGGTAATATTCGGATAAATTTACGAAGGTATAAGAATCCGCTATAATAATACAATCCCTGTGGAACATTTCCGACTTTTGTTTTGCTATTTTTTGTCACTGAATATTACGAACAATCCCAATAAATACGCCGAAGATTAATAAAGTCTCTGGTCAGATTGGGAGGATAATAATCGCTTTAACAGTATTTCAGTCATATTGCAACCTCCAGCTAATTAACCCTTTCCCTCATATAAATGTGTTTTCACGCATCTGCAAACAGAGTAGACCCAGATCAGACGCCTCCTATAGGAGCCGTCCGATCAGGGTCTGCTCTGTTTGCTAATGGAAGTTGATAGAACTGTTTCTTTACTTTCCAAAATGGCTACAATGCTCCACCCTCCACATTTTATTATAACAATTTTGTCCATGAATATTCAGTAGGTATTGAAATTGGAGTAAACATAGAAAGGGGAGAAGGTTAAAGGTGGAGGAAGACCCGAGAGGTTTTCCCGCGCACTGAACAAATGGGCACTGAACAAAATGTATTGTTTCATGCAAAGAAGACGACCTCGGCAGAACAACTGACCAATCGCAAGCCAGTCGGAAGGATTCCTCTCATGAAAAATCCAAATTCCCAACACTGGGATTCAAACCATGGCCATGCGGGATTAAGTGATTTTCAGTCAAAGACCATAACTACTTGACCACCTCAGAGCTCAGGATAAGATGCGTAAATTAAAACATTTTCAAGAATAACTCCTTTATTTGTCCACCAAACCCTATACTGTGACCACTCTTTAGAATCGTCTCGGCGAGACAATTCTAAAGAGTGGTCACAGTATAGGGTTTGGTGGAGAAATGATGATTTTAGTATTTGGGTACGCACCCTTATCTGTAGCTCTGCCACCTCTTACATTGTGAATGAGCTCATTAGGAAGGCCATTTTTACACAGAAAATGTGAATAAAACTTTTTTTCTACATAAAATTTCTTATCTACCATTTCAGTCTTGGTACAGGAATACTACAAGTGGCTTAGTTACATCCAAGCATTTCGAAAATAGTTCAGAAATATCTTGATCTTTTCAATAACAATCTAGCTTAACCCTTTACTTTATATAAACACCTTTTCACACCTATATTATACCTTTGAACAGAGCAGTCCCCATCAGACGGATCCTATTGGAGTCATCTGATCTTGGTCTACCCTGCTTGAAAAAGCGTTAATAAGAATCAAAGGGTTAACCCATTCCCTCATATTTACGGCTTTTGACGACTTTGTAGAAGTCACTTTATGAAACCATTTTGATAAATAGAGCATTTGCTCCTATAGGAGCAAATGCTCTATTCATCACGATGGTTTCAAACTACAAAATTATAAAAATCCTTTTCTCTAGTTAATGCTCCTTTTCGGTAGATTTATTCAAAGAGGTAGGGTCTAAAAATAGCCTATGAGGTAATGGGTTAAAGTAGTGATTTCAATCGCAATAATAACAGGAATCATATGGCCAGCTGTTCCATTTGGCAAAGTACTGTTCAGTTACTTGAATATGATCCTTTGGTTTAAATTTCTCAGTCAGTGATTGCATGTAGTCACTCTCCTTTGTCACAGTATACAGCCATAATAGGGTTATATAAGCCTCTGTTGTATTGATTCTCTCACACATATCCTTGATAT
Organism: Azorinus chamasolen; assembly: GCA_963576725.1. NCBI lineage: Eukaryota > Metazoa > Mollusca > Bivalvia > Cardiida > Solecurtidae > Azorinus > Azorinus chamasolen. The sequence continues at coordinate 75,059,064 of OY755248.1, forward strand.
CTGGAAGCATTCCACAGAAAAATTCATCCTGGCCTTGGCGGTGGTATGTAAACCACAACCCTACAGCAATTTCCAACATATAAACATCTTCAAACTGACTGGAAGTGTTTGCACTAGTTACCACTGCACCCTGTTCATTCTTGAATTGCTCCTCCATTTTCTTCTTGTACCATTCAAAAGCATAATACAGTACTGGTAATGTATTCGGCACCTTTTCTATATAATACAGAAATTTAGCAAAGTCAACACAAAACTTTCCTAAGTTGTTGAAAAACTCAAGCGGCATTTCCGTCTCAGAATATTCACCAGCAACATCCACAGATAGAAAATCTTTGATTTTCACTAACTGAATGTCACTACAAAGCTCTCTTACAAGTTTTTTTGAAAGCTGACCTTCCAGAATTTTGTCTGTATAAGCACACAACCAAACTGTTGACTTCAAGTCAAGTCCACTAAATGCACCAGAGAGAAACATTTCATATGATAAAGAGTCATCACAAGTTGAAACTGCCAATCTTTCCTCATAGGCTTTAGACAGAGCCTCATATCCTTTCCTGTAAGATTTTCTTTTCTTAATCTCCCCTTGGGCAACAGAAATTGATGCAGGGACAAACGCATCTATTGCTGACTTTTTCAAGCTTCTGTGCTGTTTGAAGTTTTGTATCTCAGTTGTTATGCTATCTATGATGCTTTCCCCATTTACTTGGAGCCTGGCTAATTCCTGAACCTGCCGTAAAAACAGCAGCGGCTGTGATCGCAGCATTAGTATTTGACCATTCATATCCTGTATCTCTGAGTCTGACAATGAACTAATCATATTTTTCTTTGGAATAAAGTAATTTGGCAAGGATCGTTCACCAACTCCTATCACTAGGTCATCAAGCATGTGTAAAATGCATGCCCCTGGCACATGTTCCCAAAGTTCTGATGGAATTCTCTCACAAGCATAGAAGAAAATACTCTTCAATGCCTCTTGAACTTTGTTGAAGTCAGTGAGAGTCTGGCGGCACAATGCTTTGAACATTATATAACCAAGCTTTTGATGTGGGCTCACAATTTCTCGAAACATGCGTTTCTCAATCAATGCAAAGCAAAATTGCCATTCATATAGTGAATGGGTGCCATCCTCATCAAGACAAGGAATAACTAAACAACCCTCAGCCTTCACAGACTGTATAAAGCTCTCTCCTGGCCATCCCTCGTAGCGATCTCTGCTAATCCATGAACTTGCCGCACTTGGCCATGACAGACATTCAAAAGACACAAAATCCAACACAACCCTGAAGAATGGAGGATATCTATAATCACTGCCCGCTGGGCGTGACGTTGGCAATGGAGGTGATTGATATGAGGATTTTGGCCAGATGTAATACACATTTGTTGACCTCTGCCTCAATCGTGTGTTCCCAGCATGCACTTGATCCTCCTCAATTATGAAGTCACTGTCAGGACAGTCCGAGGATTTAAATTTCCTATCCATCCCGATACTTAGGAAAGTTTGTGTGCATGTTATTGCTTGAGAATTTGGAGATACATATTCATCTATATGAGGCACATGGACTCCTTCTGCAATTGGGCCTACGCACTTGCCTGAATATGACCCATCCTCCCTGACATCCTGAAAATGAAAAAAACAACAACAAATAAACAAGAAATGCAGCAATGCCAGGAAACCAGGTTTTCAAAGTTTTACAAAATTATTTTATCAACAGTCTACAAAACAAAGTTAACAAGAGATGTTTGTAAAACATGTATACCCCCAGACCCCCTGACCTTTGATCTAGTGACCACAACTATAGAGGTCATCTAGTGGTCATGACTAATCAACACGGCAACTTTGAAGATCCGCAGCCAAACCACTGATCATTTATTGATCTAAAAACATTTCACAAGTTAAGGTCATGGATTGGTGACCTTGACCTTTGACCTATTGACCTGAACAACTATAGGGGTCATCTAGTGGTCACGACCAACCACCACAGCAAGTTTGAAGAATCCGAACCAAACCATTGAGCAGTTATTAATCTGAAACCATTTCATCAGTTCAGGTCATGGTGACCTTGACCTTTGACCTAGTGACCTCAAAAACTATAGGGGTCATCTAGTTGTCATGACCAACCACCACAGCAAGTTTGAAGATCCTAAGCAAACCCTTGAGCAGTTATGGATTGGCAACCATTTCACCAGTTAAGGTCATGGTGACCTTGACCTTTGACCTAGTGACCTCAAAAACATTAGGGGTCATCTAGTGGTCATGAACAACCTCAACAGCAAGTTTGAAGATCCTAAGCCAAACCCTTGCACAGTTATTGATCGGAAACCTATTCGCTAGTTAAGGTCATGGTGACCTTGACCTTTGACCTAGTGACCTCAAAAACATTAGGGGCCATCTAATGGTCATGACCAACCACCTAAGCGAGTTTGAAGATCCTAGGCCAAACCCTTGAGCAGTTATTGATCAAAAACCATTTTACCAGTTAAGGTCATGGTGACCTTGACCTTTGACCTAGTGACCTCAAAAACAATAGGGGTCATCTAGTTGTCATGACTAACCACCTAAGCAAGTTTGAAGATCCTAAGCCAAACCCTTGAGCAGTTATTGATCGGAAACCATTTAACCAGTTAAGGTCATGGTGATCTTGAACATTGACCTAGTGACCTCAAATACAATAAGGTTCATCTAGTGGTCATGACCAACCACCACAGCAAGTTTGAAGATCCCAAGCCAAACCCTTCAGCAGTTATTGATCGGAAACCATTTAACAAGTTAAGGTCATGGTGACCTTGACCTTTGACCTAGTGACCTTAAAAACAATACAGGCCATCTAGTGTCATGACCAAACCACCACAGCAAGTTTGAAGATCCTACGCCAAGTGGTTTATTAGTTATCATTCGGAAACCATCGATCTACCGACCGACCGACCGACCTACCGACAGACCGACAGACCGACCGACCGACATGTGCAAAGCAATATACCCCCATTTTTTCAAAAGGGGGGGGGGGGGGGGGGGGGGGGTATAATAAAATGAAGCAAATTGGTCTATTCAGCAGAAACTATTTCCAGTTTTATTTCTATATTTTGTAACATTGACCTTGACCTTCACACGAGAATCCCAAAATACAATCCCAAGTGAGGTTTTCATGTAAGTTTGCTAAATACAAAGTTTGGTCAAAGTTGTTCTATCCAAACTTAAGTTAATGACCAGAAACCATTTTTCTATTTCTAGAAACAGTGACCTTGATCTGAGAACCTCAAAATACAATCCCAAGCTAGGTCTTCATGTATGCTACCTACATACCAAGTTTGGTCCAAATGGGTCAAATCAAAGTTATTCCCAAGCTAGGTATTCAGGTAAGGTATGTAAATACAAAGTTTTGTGAAAATCGGTCTATCCAAACTTAAGTTATTGACACAAAACCACTTTTCAATTTTTAGTAACAGTGACCTTGACCTAAGAACCCCGAAATACCATCCAAAGCTAGGTCTTTATGTAACGTTGCTAAATACAAAGTTTGGTCAAATCGGTCTATCCAAACTAAGTTATTGAGCAGGAACCATATTTCTTTTTTTAGTCACAGTGTCCATGACCTTGACCTGAACCCAAAAATTACAACCCCAATCAAGGTCTTAATATAAGCTTGCTAAATACAGAGTTTGGTAAAAATCAGTCAATTCAATTAAAGTTATTGACCGGAAACAGTTATTCTATTTTTGTTAACAGTGACCTTGACCTTGACCCAAAAACCCAGAAAGACAATCCCAATCTAGGTCTTCATGTAAATTCTGAAGGGAGTTTGCTAAATACAAAGTTTGGTCAAAGTTGTTCTATCCAAACTTAAGTTATTGTCATTGACCAGAAACTGTTTTTCTATTTTTAGAAACAATGACCATGACCTGAGAACCTCAAAATACAATCCCAAGCTAGGTCTTCATGTATGCTACCTACATACCTAGTTTGGTCCAAATCGGTCAAATCAAAGTTATTCCCAAGCCAGGTCTTCAGGTAAGGTACCTAAATACCAAGTTTAGTTAAAATCTGTCTATCCAAACTTAAGTTATTGACTGCAAACTATTTTTCAATTCTTAGTAACAGTGACATTGACCTTGACCAAAGAACCCCGAAATACCATCCCAAGCTAGGTCTTCATGTAAGCTTGCCAAAAACAAAGTCTGGTTAAAATTGGACTATCCAACCTAAAGTTATTGAGCAGAACCGTTTTTCTATTTTTTGAAACTATGACCTTGGCCTTGACCTAAGAACCTCCAAATACAATCTAAAGCTAGGTCTTCATGTAAGCTACCTAAATACCTAGTTTGGTCAAAATCTATCCAAAATTAAGTTATTGGCCAGAAACAGTTTTTCTATTTTTATTAACAGTGACCTTGACCTAAGAACCCCAAAACACAAGATATGTTTGTGAAACACTATGCCCCCCCCCCCCCCCCGATATGAACTTTGACCCTGACGGATGACCTTGACCTTGACATGTCACCCTTCAACTGTGCAGCTGCATGAGATACACCTGCATACGTAATATTAAGTCTGTATCTCGACTGGTTCAAAAGTTATGGCCAATGTCAAAGTCTGTGACCTTTGAACTGAAGGATGACCTTGACATGTTATACTCAAACTGTGCAGCTTCATAAGATACATATGCATACCAAATATCAAGTCTATATCTCTACTGGTTAAAAAGTTATGGCCAATGTTAGAAGCAGTGACCTTTGACGCTAAGGACGACCTTGACCTTGACAAGTCACCCCTCAAACTGTGCAGCTTCATGAGATACACATGCATACTAAATATCAAATCCGTATCTCTACTGGTGAAAAAATAATGGCCAATGTCAAAGTCGGTGACCTTTGACCCTGAATAATGACCTTGATATGTCACCCCTCAAATTGTGCAGCTTCATGAGATACACATGCATACTAAATATCAAGTCTATATCTCTACTGGTTAAAAAATTATGGCCAATATTAAAAGTGGTGATATTTGAACTTTGAAGAATGCCCTTGACCTTGACATGCCATTCTCAAACTGTGCAGCTTCATGAGATACACATGCATACCAAATATCAAATCTGTATCTCTGCTGGTTCAAAATTTATAGCAAATGTTAAAGTTGGCAACCTCTGACCCTGAAGAATGACCTTGACCTGTCACCCCTCAAAATGTGCAGTTTCATGAGATACACATACATATATACAGACATCTGACCTTTGACCCTGATGGATGACTTTGACCTTGTCATGTCACCCCTCAAAATGTGCAGCTTCATGAGATACACATGCATGCCAAATGTCAAGTGTCTATCTCTGCTGTTCAAAAGTTATGGCCAATGTTAATGTTGGCAATTTGACCTATATGTTTGACCTCTGACCTTGTAGGATGACCTTGACATGTCACCCCTCAAAATATGTGGCTTTATGAGATACATATGCATGCCAAATATCAAGTCTCTATCTCTACAGATTTAAAAGTCACACCAAATGTTAAAGTTGCTAACAAACAAACAAACATCTGACTTTGGACCTTAAAGGATGACCTTGACATGTCACCCCTCAAAAAGTGCAGCTTCATAAGATATACATGCATACCAAATATCAAGTCTCTATGTGTACTGGTTCAAAAGTTATGGCCAATGTTAAAGTCGGTGATTTGACCTATATATTTGACCTTTGACCTTGAAGGACGACCTTGACCTTGACATGTTGCCCCTCAAAATGTGTGGCAATATGAGATACATAAGCATGCCAAATATCAATTCTCTATCTGTACTGGCTAAAAAGTTATTGCCAATGTTAAAGTCGGTGATTTGACCTATATATTTGAATTCTGACCTTGAAGGATGACCTTAACCTTGACATGTCACCCCTCTAAATTGTGCGGCTAAATGAGATGCATATGCATGCCAAATATCAAGTCTCTATCTGTACTGGCTAAAAAGTTATGACCAATGTTAAAGTTGGTGACAAACAAACAGACAAGGCAAAAACAATATGCCCCCCAGATCAGATCAGAGGGGGGGGGGGGGGGGGCATAAAAATCAATAATTTTAAAACAGAAAGAGTGTTCGCTACACTAATTCCCTATGTTTCATGTCAAAATGACAAAAAATACTTAAAGTTCAAGGGGAGATTCTTCTGCAATGTTCAGGGCTAAACACATGGAATTGTGTCATGCACATCTACACTTCATAATTAATGCATATGCAAAGTTTTATATACAATGTAAATCGGTAAAGAAATATAGAAGTAGTTTGCGTCACAAGATTCGGGCCAGGTTGTGTCACAGACAGACCAACCGACCATGACACTGACTCCTATATACCCCCTCTCAAACTTCGTTTGTGGGGGTATAATTAGAAGAGCACCATAACAAGAGCACCATATGTGAGTGCCAAAGCTCATCAGGTAAATAAAGGGGCATAATTTAGTAAAAAAAAAAAAAAAGGTTACAGAGTTATGGCCCATGGTCAGATTGTAGCCCTTATGGTAGGTGAACAATTGTGTGAGGTTTTAAAAGATTTGCTTCAAAAGTTTTAACAATAGTTTCTAGATCGCTCACCTGGTTACTATAGACTTATGCATGTACTGTATTTCTATGTAAAAAAAAAGTCAGCTTCAGATTGGGGCAAACATGAAACCAAGGGCCATAATTTTAGGCCTGGAGGTTAAAATTTGAACAATCTTAATAATGGAACATTAGGTGATGATTCATATAAATTTCAAAGGTCTGGGCCTTACAATTTCACAGAAGGAGATTTTTAAAGATTTTCCTATGAAAAACTGATAAGCCCAGTGGGGCGGGGCCATTTTGTTCCAGTGGTCATAATTTGAATAATCTTGGTAGAAAATCATTAGATGATGCTACATACCAAATATCAAAGGTCTAGGCCTTACGGTTTCAGAGAAGAAGATTTTAAAAGATTTTTACAAAAACAACTGATAAGTCCCTGGGCAGGGCCATTTTTGGCCCGGGGGTCATGATTTGAACAAACTTTGTAGAGGTCTATTAGGTGATGCTTCATACCAAATATCTAAGCTCCAGGGTATGTGGTTTCAGAGAAAAAGATTTTTAAAGGTTTTACTATACAAGTCTATGTAAAATTGATAAGCCCCGGGGCTGGGCCATTTTCGGCCCAGGGTTCATAATTTGAACAACTGTGGTAGAGGACCATTAGATGATGCTACATACCAAATATCAAAGGTCTAGGCCTTACGGTTTCAGAGAAGATTTTTAAAGATATTTACAAAGACAACTGATAAGCCCCAGGGCGGGGCCATTTTTGGCCCTGGGGTCATGATTTGAAAAAAATTGGTAGAGGTCTATTAGGTGATGCTTTATACCAAATATCTAAGCTCTAGGGTATGTGGTTTCAGAGAAGAAGATTTTTTAAGGTTTTCCTATATAAGTCTATGTAAAATTGATAAGCCCCCAGACAATCAGCGGAGAAGCTTTTCAGTTTTATAGTAAACTGGCCACCCTTTGAGCAGGCCTCATTTGGGGAAGTTTAATTATACAAGGGCATACAAAGTTCTGACCAAAGACGATCAACTGACCCCTCAAATAAGCAACTGTTCCTCTGAAGAGGTATAGGTTTTGTTCCAGCTACAGTAAAATGGCGATAATCCGAGGACTGTCGGGAACCGAGAAAATGCTCGGATTATCGCTACCCTTGGATTATCCATAAAATCTTACTTTGTGGATTCAACATGTCAACGTATGCACATACATGTGATTTTTGCTTACAGAATGCTAAACAGTTAAATTGATATGGTTGCGTATTTTTAGAAAGTCTCATTCAACCAAACGTTTATTACGAGAGTAAACAATCTTTATAAAGTATTTCAGACGAATAACGCTGAGGATTCCGATTATTAATTAATTCAACTCGCCCTGAGCGAAGCGATGTTGTTTGTTAACATCCACAACTAAATGAAATGTCAACAAATGGAAAATTAGGCAAACTAAAATCCATAAGTATGAGGTTATAAGCTACGACTGTTCCATGTCTAATAGTTTGAAACCAAATTTGGGTTTATTGTGAAGGGTCCATTGAACGGAGCAAACTACAGCGAAACCTCTCGGTGAAAACAGTGAAACGTCTCGGCTGTGAATGGTGTTTATCATTATCACTTATAAAGAATCGATGAATTATGCGTTGTACATGTTGAACTCCAATTACTGTCTACATACGTGTATACTGTTGGACACGGTGCTATTCACACATAGTTACAACCTAACACAGTGGCACCTCTAATTGCTGGGGGCACACAAAGTCGCGAGATATCAACAATGGATGTGTGATAAATTGACTTTGATGTGTCCCAGATGTGCTCGGATTAGGCAGGTAATTAAATGAAGCAATTGATTGAAGGGACCAAGAAGCATGCTCGAAAAATCAGATTATCGAGACTCAGATTACACTGTACATAGTTGTATTGAAATAATAGATTTCATGTTTGGACCATACAAATTCCCTCGGATTAGACCATATACTCGGAAAATCGCCCCTCGGATTATCACCATTTTACTGTATTTGCTTTGATTTTTTGCATTTATAATAACCTTTGCAAATAGTCTGGATCAAGTCTGAATCTAGATGAGATACAAAAAGTACGAAAATGAGTCATACAGGAAACACCACATACAGAACAAACAGCCGCCCGAACAGCAACACAAGAAAACAGCAAATGTACATAACTATAAAAACATCAAGAGACGCACAAAGACAAAACAAATATACAATAAGGGGAAGATGGAAGTACCGCCTTGGAACGTCAGTGACAAAAGTCACTTGGGGGGTTAAACCGGTTCATGGGCACCCAACCTCAAAGTAGCTTGGCACCTTATCAGGGTCCAAACTGTTGTTTTTTTAACTCTGACATTTGTTTTTGAAAATATGTGGAAGAAAACAATTTTTTGAAGCAAATAACATTATTTGCAGACATGAATTGCTCAGAGTGCATTGGTAATTGGAGTACATTATGCTGGACAGCAAATGACCTGCATAATGACCTGCATACTGTTAACAACACATCAAACATCAAAGAGTTAAGTTTCTGGGCATTGGTGTGGCTGAGTGACCACAGTGAAAAATATTGCAGCTGCATTTTTCTGGAGTGTAAATCTGGAGTGTAGTCTCCCAGTAAATAATGGTCAGTTTGAATTGGCTGTGCAATGAAACTGCAGCCTGCTATAGAAAACTGGCCACTCCTGGGGAGGGGCCAATTTTGACCCCAGGGACATAATTTATATCACTTTTGTAGAGGACCTACAGATGATGCTATGTGCCGAATATAAAAGCTGAGAACCCTGCAGATTCTGAGGAAATTTTTTTTAAAGGTTCAAATTGTTGATGCAGGACGACGAACAATGGACGAAGACGGACGACGGACATAAGGCGATCACAAAAGCTCACTCTGAGCACTTTGTGCTCTGGTGAGCTAAAACACCAAAATGTTCATGCACGACAGAAGGAAAAGGAGAAGAGCAAGAATCGGAAGAAAGAATAATAATAAGAAGAAACGGAGAAAACACAATAAGTCCCCCACTTCATTTTGGGCACATAACTATCACTTGGTGTTAACTTACCATGTCTGATTCAGGGAGGCAGTACTGGGACATGTAAATAGCTGCTACATCAAGACATTCCTTAGGAAAGATGGTTTTCAGCAGGTACGAGAAGTGGGCTGTAGGCATATCACTCTGCTCATCTATGTGATCATTCGAAAATACAGCCACAAGTCTGTCAGCTATAAATACACATGAACACAACTGTGACAAGTCTGTCAGCTATAAATACACATGAACACAACTGTGACACTTGACTGCATGAATATTCATGTAAGAAATAACAATTTCATGAATATTAATTAGATCAATTGTTATAATAGCACATGGATACTGGGATTTTTGGTCATGGCCAACTCTATAGAATCATATCTTTATTATATCATAAGCAAATACATGTAGAGCTAACCCAGATCAGGGTCCATGCTTATAAAACTTTTACTTGAGTCTGACTTCGTTCTCAAGGTTTTGATTGGTCAGATTTGAGCCTTTGGCTCAAATCTGACCAATCAAAAGCTTGAGAACTCAAATCTGACCAATCAAAAGCTTGAGAACGAAACTCAGACTCAACTAAAAGCTTTATAAGCATGGACCCTGATGTCTCCTATATGAGCTGTTTGATCTGGGTCCACTCTGTTTGCAGAAGTGTAAAAAAGTGTATTTATGGAGTAAAGGGTTAAAATGTTTTTGCAAACAGAGAGGACCCAGATCGGATTGCTTCTCTTGGAGCAGTATCATAGGGGTCTGCTCTGTTTGCTTTTAAAACTAGAACTATCACTAAAGGTGATGAATACCCCCACACAGCAGTTTTGGTTGCAAATCCAAGTTTGTGACACCAGCTACCCATGAATAGGGCCAAAACATAACAAGAGGGCCAGAATGGCCCTGATATCGCTCACCAGACAATCAGAGGAGAAGATTTTCAAAGTTTTCACTACATGTTTCTATAGAAAACTAGCCGGCCCTGGGGCGGGCCAATTTTAACCCCAGGGGCATAATATATATAATTTTTGTTTCACTATACGTTTCTATAGAAAACAAACCGGCCCTGGGGCGGGGCCAATTTTAACCCCAGGTGCATAATTTATATAACTTTTGTAGAGGACCTGAACATGATGCTATGTGCCAAATATGAAAGCTGAGAACCTTCCAGTGTCAGAGGAGAAGATTTTCAGTTTTCTCTATATGCCACCCCTGGGGTGGGCCAATTTTGACCCAAGGGGCATAATTTATAGAATTTTTGTAGAGGACCTGAACATGATGTTATGTGCCAAATATTAAAGCTGAGAACCTTCCAGTTTCAGAGGAGAAGATTTTCAAAGTTTTCTCTATTTGTTTCTTTTGAAAACAAGCCACCCCTGGGGCGGGCCAATTGTGACCCCAGAGGCACAATTTATATAACTTTTGTAGAGAACCTGAACATGATGCTATGTGCCAAATATGAAAGCTGAGAACCTTCCAGTTTCAGAAAGAAGATTTTCAAAGTTTTCTCTATATGTCTCTATTGAAAACTGGCCACCCCTGGGGCAGGGCCAATTTTGACCCCAGGGTATACTTTATATAACTTTTGTAGAGGACCTGAACATGATGCTATGTGCCAAATATAAAAGCTGAGAACCTTCCAGTTTCAGAGGAGAAGATTTTCAAAGTTGTCTCTATTTGTTTCTATTGAAAATTAGCCACCCCTGGGGCGGGGCCAATTTTGACACCAGGGGCATAATTTATAAAAACAAGAGGGCCATGATGGCCCTGAAATCGCTCACCAGAGGGAAAGATTTTTAAAGTTTCAACTACATGTATGTTTCTAAACAAAACTGGACACCTGTTTTGTGGGGTGTTATTTGACCCTTTCTCTGTATAATTATAATGGCAAGCTTTCTGGGATGATTTGCTTTATTATAAATATTTTCTAAGTCCAATACCGAGCGTTTACCGACCGTTAACTTGGAAAGCATATATCGCACAAAAAATATGTGGAAAAGTTTCATTTTCCATTACATTTTACTACGCATAACCTAACAACTCCTTGATATATTGCGTATTTAGAAACGAACGACAACTCTTGTAGAGCACGTTTCGTAACAAAACCAGTTCACACCTGAACGTTTCGAACCCCTTCAGAATTAGAGTACTGATGATTGTTTCAAAGCAGAAATTGTATAAAAATCGCGATTTCAACAATTTATACAAACGGAATTGTTATGGAAATGGAAAATTAAAACTTGTTAAGAATAACTGGTGATAATAACCATTGTGATAAATAGAGCATTTGCCCTTAGTGATAAATAGAGCATTTGCTCCATAAGAGTAAATGCACTATTTATCACAATGGTTTCAAATCTACACGATTCTGAAATTTTCCTTTTCTCTAATTAACCCTTTTCCTCATATAAACATGTTTTCACGCATTTGCAAACAGAGTAGACCCAGATTTACCTCTTTGAATAAGCAGACGACATTTCTAACATATGACAACCCTATCACAGCTTAGCAGGACTTAACCAAAATTAGCACACAGTTTGAACTCAGATCTGACACATACCGGTATGTAACTTTATATGTGGTTTGTATATGAGTTAATTTACTCCTATGGAGCAAATGCTCTATTTATCACAATGGTTTGAAATCTACACAATTCTGAAATTTTCATCTTCTCTAATTAATGCTCCTTATCAGTAGATTTATTCAAAGAGGTAGGATCTGAAAAAAGCCTTTGTGATAAATAGAGCATTTGCTAATCATTGTGATAAATAGAGCAAAAGCTCCATAGGAGTAAATGTTCTATTTATCACAAAAGTTTCAAATCTACACAATTCTGAAATTTTCCTTTTCTATAATTAATGCTCCTTATCAGTAGATTTATTCAAAGCGGTAGGATCTGAAAAAAGCCTTTGTGATAAATGGAGCATTTGCTCCATAGGAGTAAATGCTCTATTTATCACAATGGTTTCAAATCTACACAATTCTGAAATTTTCCTTTTCTCTAATTAATGCTCCTTATCAGTAGATTTATTCAAAGAGGTATAATGGTCACTTTATGAAACCATTGTGATAAATAGAGCATTTGCCTTTGTGATAAATAGAGCATTTGCTCCATAAGAGTAAATGCACTATTTATCACAATGGTTTCAAATCTAAACAATTCTGAAATTTTCCTTTTCTCTAATTAACCCTTTTCCTCATATAAACATGTTTTCACGCATTTGCAAATAAGAGAAGACCCAGATTTACCTCTTTGAATAAGCAGACAACATTTCTAACAGATGACAACCCTATCACTGCTTAGCATGACTTGACCAAAATTAGCACACAGTTTGGATTCTGATCTGACACAGACCGGTATGTAACTTTATATGTGGTTTGTATATGAGTTAATTTACTCCTATAGAGCAAATGCTCTATTTATCACAATGGTTTGAAATCTATACAATTCTGAAATTTTCCTTCTCAGTAGATTTATTCAAAGAGGTAGGATCTGAAAAAAGCCTTTGTGATAAATAGAGCATTTGCTAACCATTGTGATAAATAGAGCAAAAGCTCCATAGGAGTAAATGTTCTATTTGTCACAATGGTGTCAAATCTACACAATTCTGAAATTTTCCTTTTCTATAATTAATGCTCCTTATCAGATTTATTCAAAGAGGTAGGATCTGAAAAAAGCCTTTGTGATAAATAGAGCATTTGCTCCATAGGTGTAAATGCTCTATTTATCACCATGGTTTCAAATCTACACAATTCTGAAATTTTCCTTTTCTCTAATTAATGCTCCTTATCAGTAGATTTATTCAAAGAGGTAAAATAGTCACTTTATGAAACCATTGTGATAAATAGAGTATTTTCTCCATAGGAATAAATGCTCTATTTATCACAATGGTTTCAAATCTACACAATTCTGAAATTTTTCAAGAGGCAGATTCTGAAAATATCCTATGAGGGAATGGGTTAAAAAACAGTGTGAGCAAACAGAGACTAATTCTGAAGCAGACAACTTGATAGAGTTTTGACCAGGAACTTGACCTATTCAGTGATTATGCAACACAGATGGAGTGACCTCAATCCCTCTGGTTCAGAGGAACCTTTATAGTGTAAAATAATATTTTAAAGTATAACCAACTGGGCAGGGCCAATTTTAACCTCAGAACTATGATATTTACCAATGTCAATAAGGAATACTAAGTAAATCTATACACCAAATATCTAAGCTCTGTGACATGTAGTTTTTGACAAAAAGATTTTTGAAGTTTTCCCCATGCCTAACCTAAGTGAGGCCAGCATTCTGCTACTTGTACAGAAAACAACAGTCAGCTAGAAAAAACTGGCCACCCCTCGGGCCGTGGCGGGGCCAATTTTGACCCCAGGGGCATTATTTATATAACTTTTGTAGAGGACCTATAGGTGATGCTATGTGCCAAAGATGAAAGCTGAGAACCCTGTAGATTCAGAGGAGAAGACTTTTAAAGTTCAAATTGTTGACGCCGGACGACGGACGGACGACGGACGACAGACATCAGGCGATCACAAAAGCTCACCCTGAGCACTTTGTGCTCTGGTGAGCTAAAAATTGTAGAGGACCTGAACATGATGCTATGTGCCAAATATGAAAGCTGAGAACCTTCCAGTTTCAGCGGAGAAAATTTTCAAAGTTTTACTATATGTTTCTATTGAAAACAAGGCACCCCTGGGGCAGGGCCAATTTTGACCCCAGGGGCATAATTTATATATCTTTTGTAGAGGATCTGAATATGATGCTATATGCCAAAGATGAAAGCTGAGAACCCTGTAGATTCAGAGGAGAAGATTTTTAAAGGTTCAAATTGTTGACGACGAACGACGAACGACGTACGACGAACGACGCACAACGAACGCAGACAGACATCAGGCGATCACAAAAGCTCACCCTGAGCACTTTGTGCTCTGGTGAGCTAAAATACTCATAGTTCAAGAGGAGATAAATCTGTATTACTTGCAACAAACATATGAAAATTGTGGCATGTATAAATTCAATAACTTTCAAATTGAAGGAGGAGTTTGTGACACCACCTCCCCATTTTTCATGCAAAAAATACTCAAAGTTCAAGGGAGATTATTCTTCAATGCCCATCGGTAAACATATGAAAATTGCCTCTTGCAGATCTACCATTCATGGTTATTACGTATACCAAATTTAAATTCAACAACTTTAAAACTGAAGGAGTCATTTATAGAAATTAATTTTTGTTCATTGAAATCTATTTTTAGCTTATGTGACATACAGTCAATCAAAACCATTTATCCCTTTACACTCCATGAATATTCATGTAAGAAATAATTGTAGCCGGCTAGAGATTATGGTGAAATAAGTTGATAGGCTTTACTGTGTGGCTTGGTAGCTCAGTCGGTAGAGTGTTGGCATGGTAAGCCAGAGGCCCTGGGTTCGAGTCCCAGTCAAGTCACAACTTTTTCACTATGTTACATTTGGCGCCCAACATAAATAACCCATAAGGTAGATTATATGAAGATAATGTGTAAAATAAGAAACTCGTGGAGTGTTCTTTGAGTAAGAATTCGGGACGAATTCTTGTGTTGAGGGGGTGTGTGTAGCCGGGTAGAGATTGTGGTGAAATAAGTTGATAGACTTTACTGTGTGGCTTGGTAGCTCAGTCGGTAGAGTGTTGGCATGGTAAGCCAGAGGCCCTGGGTTCGAGTCCCAGTCGAGTCACAACTTTTTCACCATGTTACATAATCACATGATATCATGAATATTAATAGATTAATACATTTATTTATATGCAAATTTTGCAAAGGAAGAAACTATAGAACCAATAAGATCTATATTAATCCATAAGCAAACAGAGCAGACCCTGATCAGACAGCTCCTATAGGCAACATTGATCTGAGTTCTCTGGAAAGGCATATTTATTGAGTGAAAGGATATATAGGTTTTTTCCTGTTCAATATTTATGTAAGAAATTATGACATCAAGAATATTTATTATCTGAGTTTTCAAAATGTAAACATTTTAAGATTGTTTTTGCTTTGACAAATACCATACAAACAGATGTCAAAAAGGAGCCATCTGATCTAGGTCTACCCTGTTTGCAAATGTGTGAAAAGGCATTTATATGAGGGAAAGGGATAACCTTGATAGAGGACCATCTTAGTATCACTCCTGTCAAATCCCATTCAGTGGTTTAAGAGAAGAAATTGTTTGTTAAAATCTATTATTAGCTACTGTGACCTAGTTATGCAAAGAATTGGAAACTTTTATATAACTTAACCTGTTCAATATTCATGTAAGAAAAACAAGAGGGCCATGAGGCCCTGAAGCGCTCACCTGAGATACCCCAAGGACGGGGCCATCATTTGTACAACCTTGGTAGAGAACCACAAGGCAAAGCAGTATGCCATTAATTAAAGGTCTAAGCCTTATGGTTTCAGAGAAAAATGATATAGTTTTCCCATGAAAACTGATAAGCCAGGGCTAAGTTTTGCCCAGAGGTCATGGTTGTAAGTTGAACAATCTTTGTAGAGGACCACAAGCCAAAGCTACATGCCAAATATCAAAGGTCTAGGGCTTACAGTTTCAGAGAAGAAGATTTTTAAAGATTTTCCTATGAAAAACTGATAAGCCCTTGGGCGGGGCCATTTTTGGCCCGTGGTCATAAATGAAGAATCTTTGTAGAGGACCATTAGATCATGCTACATACCAACTATCAAAGGTCTAGGCCTTACAGTTTCAGAGAAGAAGAATGTTAAAGAGTTTCCTATGAAAAACTGATAAGCCCTTGGGCGGGGCCATTTTTGGCCCGGGGGTCATAATTTGAACAGTCTTTGTAGAGGACAATTAGATCATGCTACATGCCAAATATCAAAGGTCTAGGCCTTACAGTTTCAGAGAAGAAGATTTTTAAAGATTTTCCTATGAAAAACTGATAAGCCCTTGGGCGGGGCCATTTTTGGCCCGGAAGTCATAATTTGAACAGTCTTTGTAGAGGACCACTAGATCATGCTACATGCCAAATATCAAAGGTCTAGGCCTTACAGTTTCAGAGAAGAAGATTTTTAAAAAAATTCCTATGAAAAACTAATAAGCCCTTGGGCGGGGCCATTTTTGGCCCGGGGGTCATAATGTGAACAACGTTTCGTTCCCCCTAGCCACTGATGCTTCTGACAAAATTTGGTTAAAATCGGGTCAGCAGTTTCAGAGGAGATGTCGTTTGAAAATGTGGACGGACGACGGACGCCGGACACCGGACGCTGGACGACGGACAAATAGCGGTCACAATAGCTCATCCTGAGCCTTTGGCTCAGGTGAGCTAAAAAATGACATGATGAATTTTTATTCGTGATTATTTATAATGTAAAATTTTCAAGGGAATATTTTTGCTTTTAAAAGCTGTAGAATCAGATCTATATCATAAGCAAACAGAGCAGACCCTGATCTTGTAGGAGTCATCTGATATGGGTCTCCTCTGTTTGAAAATGCGTGAAAAGGTGTACAAGAAAGAAAGGGTTAACCCTTTACCTCAAAGGCTATTTTTAGACCCAACCTCTTTGAATGAATGAGCATTTATAAAAGAAAGGAAAATGTTAGAATTGTGTAGTATTGAAACCATTTATCACAATGGTTTCAAGAAGTAACTATTACAGAGTGTTAGAAAGGTGTATTTATGGAGGAAAGGTATTAATAGTCTCTTGAAGAACATTCTTGTGAAAATTGGTACAGAAGGAGATGTCATGTAAAGAAATTGTTTGTCAAAATCTATTTTTTACTTCCTGTTACCCAATTATGTAGTGATCCAAAATAATTTATGCAAACTTGACAGAGAATCACCTGCAGATCATTCCTCAATCAGCAGACACAATTTTATAAGGCAAACAGTGTAGACCCAGATCAAAATGGTTTGAATAAATGAGTTTTACAGAGCCGCAAAAAGGCGTCAGTGAAGAGAATGAGTTAACAGTCTTTCCTTCTACCACCGCTTACAAGGTTAGCCCTGATCACAGAGCAACAGACAAGAGCATTCGGAGGAACATATGTGTCACCTGCTCGCAGCTGACACAAAAACTGTTAAAATGCTAGAGTGAAATCAGAACAAAGGGGAATAACTCGCATGCAGAGTGATGGACCTTAGTTACATCAATGGCCCTCAATGAGAGGAAGACACATGTGAAATTTGAAAGCTCTATAATGATTAGTTTAGAAATGACACCCAATAATAGAATGTGTGACGAAAATCAGAACAAAGGGGAATAACTAAAAAAGTACTGCATGCAGAGTAATGGACCTGAGTTACATCAATGGTCCTTAATGAGAGGAAGACACATGTGAAATTTGAAGGCTCTATATTGATTAGTTTAAAAATGACAGCCAAAAATGAAAGTTTGACAGACAGACAGACAGACGGACGGACGGACGGACGGATGGAAAAGTGATCCCTAAGTGACACACTGCCTCTCGGCAGGTGACACGTACAATAAAAGCGCATACTCAAATACAATAGATAAACGAGAATACTCTATTACTAAACCTTACTAAAATCCTCATTTCTCCTCCAAACCCTAGGCTGTGACCACTCTTCAGAATCGTCTCAAAGAGACAATTCTAAAGAATGGTCACAACATAGGGTTTAGTGGAGAAATAAAGAAATTACTCTTGAAATTGTTTTAACCCTTCGCTTGCTAATCGCGTCAATATACCTACCTTTAAATAGTGAAGAGTCAAGACCCAGATGAGACAGCATCTGCAGGAGCTGTCTCATCAGGGTCTGCACTATTTACAAGTTGATTGTACAACCAGTGCACTCCACAGCAGTGATTGCACAGCGAAATACTTGTACACAGTGAAGATATATGTAATTATACAACAAGGCATGGGTAAAGAAGGAGAAATGTATTTTAAAATTCAGCAAGCGAAGGGTTAATTTACACATCTTATCTGGACCTCGGTTGATCAGATTGCCACATATCCGAGGCACTGCCTGATCTTGTACTGTACTATTTGCAATTATCAAAGCACCCTTTTTCCTTCAACATAGCAAAATCTGACTAACCTTCAGTTTCTGTGGTAAATCTGTCCTTCACAGCCAGATCTTGTGTTTCTGCTGCTGGAGACTTTGTCCCACCTGTTTCTTCTACATGTTTGTCTGTAGAAACACCATAAAGAAATACATGTATAGAGGAATACATGTATAGAGGAATATTCATGTGAAAAATGATATTGTCATAGAGTACAATTTGTTATAAATGGATCAAAGAATAAATAATTTGAAAATATACTTGTTTCTCGTGTTCTTTTCAGTTTCCCAAATATATTTCTGTAAAATTGTGTTTTGGTAAAGGGAAATAACAACTGACTTATAACCTAACTTTAATCACGGCAATCACGGGTCATTCGTATTTGCGACATATTCAGTTGACAGCCATTTTTTAATTCTGGCATGATTTTGATATATTTCTGGAGGAATTTTAGATTTTACCAGAGGTAACTATTTCTTCATTTCATCTTTAATGATTTTTGTTTAACAGTTTATTTTCTTGAACGTTAATTATTTGGTTAAACTGTAGAATGACATGTAAAAGTTTGTTAACTATGCTACACATTCACAGTACCATTGTTTTGCACATGTAAGTTTGTTTACATATTCTCCGGAGATTCAGATACATTTGACTATTCGTATCTTTTTATTTATTTTATGTATCACTTTTGCTTATATTATTTCGTATTCGTTTCAGATCCTATACCAATAAATCTAAAAACCACACAGACCTGGAATTTAATACAACAATGAAAATATGATAATGAATCATGAACTATGAAAATATGATCATGAATATAGATTAGCTGATTATTTATATGAACATAAAACTTATTGCCATAGCAGAAACTGTAGAATTAGACATAATTCCATAGACAAACAGAGCAGACCCTGATTAAACAGCTCCTATAGGGACAGTCTGATCTGGGTAAACTCTTATTGCCATAGCAGAAACTGTAGAATTAGACCTACATAATTCCATAGGCAAACAGAGCAGACCCTGATTAAACAGCTCCTATAGGGACAGTCTGATCTGGGTAAACTCTTATTGCCATAGCAGAAACTGTAGAATTAGACCTACATAATTCCTTAGACAAACAGAGCAGACCCTGATCAAACAGATCCTATAGGAACAGATCTGGGTAAACCCTTATTGCAATGACATCACTATCAGGTACAGACAGAGCTACAGATAACGGTGCATACTCAAATTCTTGAATCGTCATTTCTCCACCAAACCCTATGTTGTGACCACTCTTTAGAATCATCTCGAAGATGCTCCCAAACTAGACATAAAGTTTGTTACGAGATGCTCCAAAACTAGGCATAAAGTTTGGTACAAGATGCTCCCAAACTAGGCCCTAGGTTTAACACTTTGGTCATATTTTATATTTTCAGCACTTTCATAAAATGGGACAAATTTTGATGATCATTGCAAACGGTTTGAATTTAAACTGTTCGACACTATAATCTTATAGCACACTAAATGGAAGAAAACATTGAATTTGACAAATGAAGCAGTAGACAATTTTTGCAGATGACAATACATGTAACTTATTATTTATGATCCCTTTTCCTGTTCAATATCCATGCAAGAATGCATGAATATTAGCTTATCTTTTATGATAGTATATCGAGGGCTTGATGCAAAACTATTCTAACTCCTTCACAAAGTGAAGGAGTTAGAATAGTTTTGCACCAAGCCCTTGAATTATGTACACAGGATGTTTTGGTATTTGTATAACTGAAGAGTCAGATCTATTACAATTTCATAAGCAATCAGGGCAGACCCTGATCAGACGGCTCCTATATAGAAGCCATCTGATCTGGGTCTACTGTTTGCAAAGGCGTGAAAAGTGTTTATATGAGGGAAATGGTTAATTCATAATTGTGAAATTTCAGTGTTGTTGGACTGGTCTTAACACTGTACTAGTTACCTGCAGGTCTCAGGCTGGTGTAGTGGAATTCTCCCACATGTCCAAGAATAAGATGCTTGTCATCCTTCTTTAACCCCGTGCTCTGGGGCTCTAGAACTGTCCAGTGTGGCTCTGCATCAGTAGGGGACATAACTCTGATTGTGCAACCGATCACTTCGACTATTGCTCCGAGAATCATATGATCACCCCATTCTCCTTCTCTGCCCTGTCAGTTAGAAACCATTTACAGGGTTTACACCGACACTCTTAACCCTTTCCCTGTTCTGTGTTTATTCCAAATTTCAATACCTACTGAATATTCAAGCACAAAATAGTTATAATGAAATATGGAAGGTGGAACACTGTAGCCATTTACAAAGTAAAGAAACAGATCTTTCAAATTCTGTTAGCAAACAGAGCAGACCCTGATCAGACGGCTCCTATAGGAGCCGTCTGATCTAGGTCTACTCTGTTTGCAAATGCGTGAAAACACGTTTATATCAGGGAAAGGGTTAACTAATTATAATACAGTAAAACCCCTCTAACGCGACCACTTAATGAATAATCATGGCTGCCTTTATAAGCAACTGGTTGCTTAATGCAGGACGGAAGTTATGCAGAAAGCTCCTTTGGGAGCTTTCTGCATAACTTTCATCCTGCATTAAGCTACCACCTGCCTTTGCCACTGTGAATTATGCCCCCTTTTTTGCTGGTCGCATTAGAGGGTTTACTGTATATAGATATAGATCATACACGAGTGTTCATTACAAATTGTTCTTTATGAAACGAGTTTACTATAATATGACACAAGCTCTAGCAAGTGTCATATTCATTATAGTAGACAAATTTACTGTAGCCCTTCACACCATAGATATGCCTTTTATCTCCTTTGCAAACAGAGAAGACCAAGATCAGATGGCTCCTGTTTGCTTATAGTACCAAACTGATTTGACTCTTCCATTTCTGCCATGGCCTAAATTTTCTGCATTCAAATTTGAAGTCTTCTGTTCAGGGTCTGATCTGTTTGCTTTACCCTTTCCTTGATATAAACACCTTTTCACAACTTTGCATTTGCAACCAAAGTAGACCCAGATCAGACAGCTCCTATAGGAGCCATCTGATCAGGGTCTGCTCTGTTTGCTTATGGGGAAATATAGATATGATTCCACAGTTTCTACCTTGGCCAGAAATTTATTTCTGTGTTCATGTGTCATAATAAATAATAAACCATTTCATATTCATGATGTCATTTCTTCTTACATGAATATTCATGGAGTAAAGGGTTAACCCATTTCCCTCATATTGACAACTTTTGACGACTCTGTAAAAATCACTTTGTGAAACCATTGTGATAAATAGAGCATTTGCTCCTATAGGAGCAAATGCTCTATTTATCACAATGGTTTCAAACTACAAAATTCTAAAATTTTCCTTTTCTCTAATTAATGCTCCTTTTTGGTAGATTAATTCAAAGAGGTTGTATCTAAAAATAGCCTATGAGGTAATGGGTTAATATTTATAAGCCCTAACATGAATATTCATGGAGTAAACCCTACCATTCTATCTATATAGTGGTACCAATCCTCCGCCAAGAATTCCGACCTTGGTGTTCCACTCTCCGTAAATGGGTTATCAACCAACCAGATAACAGCTGCTTCTCGAAGGGACTGGGAAGTGAATTTCTTGTCTCCATACAGTAACATCTGGTCAATGACTGCAGCAAACATGCAATTACCGTCTGGGGCGACATCTTGTAGTTGGAAGCCATTTTCACGTGCACTTCTGATCATTCTGCTCACGCTTTGCAAATTCTCCCCTTTGCATTCTGGTCTTCCACATGCTTCAGTGCAAAAAGTAAAACTTAACATTACTGTAATTAAATAACTTTAATGACCAAGCTTACATACCCTATCCCGCCACATTGTCAGAGAAAAAAAAGTGATTCCCCATGACAGATTCCTCTGAACTCATCCAAGCTTTTATTCAGGACAATTATTTAAGCAAAATTGAGATAAAGTACTAGATGAGCAACAAATTATTATTACAATATGCTACACGGACAGACTGATGGATGAACAGACAGATGGAGGACTGATGGACAGATGGACAGGTAAAAAACTATATACCCCAAGCAGTTTCGTTGCATGGGGTATAATTACCAGAGCTTTAGATAAAGGTGCATATTCAAATATTAAAATCATCATTTCTCTACCAAACTCTATGTTGTGACCACGAGTTGATTCTAAAGAGTTGTTAGAACATAGGGCTTGGTGGAGAAATAAAGGAGCTATTCTTAAAAATGTTTTAATTTACACATCTTATCTGGGCATTTAATTACTCGAACTATTTTCCTGATTGCAAACTGCAGGCAGACATCTGGGTCCATGCTTATAAAGCTTTTAGTTGAGTCTGAGTTTTGTTCTCAAGCTTTTGATTGGTCAGATTTGAGTTCTCAGGCTTTTGATTGGTCAGATTTGAGCCAAAGGCTCAAATCTGACCAATCAAAAACTTGAGAACGAACTCAGACTCAACTAAAAGTTTTATAAGCATGGACCCAGATATTCATTTTTCACTAATTTGTACACAAATATTGTTATCATAATAGAATGATTGAGCCATCTGATCTGGATCTATTCTGCATGAAGGAAAGGGTTAACTATTTCATTTCATTTGAAAAAAAGACAAAATGGATATAAGCATACAGTGTAGATCAAGATCAGATGCCACATTTAAATATTGCATATGTTAGCCCATTCCCTGTTCAGTACTGTTCAAGAAATAATGATGACATCATGAATATTTTTCAGCTGAATTTTTAAACATGTATTGTCATAATTATGTACACAGGAGTTTTTGGCATAGGTAGAAACTATAAAATCAGTTCTATATCATTTCATAAACAAACAGAGCAGACTCTAATCAGATAACTCCTACATGAGCCATCTGATCTGGATCTACTCTGATTGCAAATGCTAGAAAATGCTTTTATATGAACGAAAGGGTTAAACATAATGAATATTTATGTAAGAAATGATGACATTATGAATATCAGCCGATTATTTATGATAGCATTATTGGCATATGAACAAAGGATGTTTGGGCTAACACAGGGTGTTTTGGCTAACACAGGGTGTTTCGGCTAACACAGGGTGTTTTGGCTATGGCAGAAACTGCAAATTCCGATCTATATCATTCCATAAGCAAACAGAGCAGACCTTAATCAGGAGCCAACTAATCTGGGTCTACTCTGTTTCCAAAGGCATCGAAGGCATCTTTTTCAGGTGAAATAATTCGTTTTGCAATTTCTGTGACACTCGTTATTATTATTATTATACTGCATTTATATAGCAATCTTCTCACAAAGCGCTTAAAGCTTCTTCAATTTATTGTAACCTACACTTCCAAACAGAGTACACCCAATGTTCAAATTTGGCACATGATCTGGACATGCGCTGTCTGCAATTTTCCTTGGGCCATTCGTACCCTAGTGTTGACTGAAACCCCTTTACTGCATATATATGCCTTTTAATGCCTTTGCAAATAGTGAAGACCCTGATCAAACAGCTCCTGTGTGAGCCGTCTGATCAGGGTCTGCTATGTTTGCTTATACGATAATGTGTCCAGCTAAATTAAAAAAAAATATGAAAAAAGGGCCATAACTCTTAAAGTTTGAAAGTATGTAGAGCCCCCCCCCCCCATATCCCCCCCCTCCCCCCCCCCCCCCCCCCCCCCCCCCTCTTCTTCAATGCGACCTACTAACCTATGAAGTTTCATGTTGATACCTCTTATACTTTTCGAGTAATGAGCTACATTAAAGTTTTTGCACGCCGCCACCGCCGCCGACGACGACAACAACGACAACATCAATGACCCAGTGATCACTATAGCTCGACTTTTCTTCAAAACAGACAAGCTAAAAATAATCTAATTAGTATTCATGATGTCATAATTTCTTATATAAATATTCCTGGTGCAAAGGGTTATTATAAATATCTGAAGGCCTCAGATCTAGGTTTGTACCATTTGCAAACAAAACAATTAACTTATTTAAGCCTTTACTCTAAGAAATAATGACATCATGAATATTAGAGTAATTGTTATAAATGCACATGGACACAAGAATATTTGGTAATGACAGAAACTGTAGAATCTCATATCTATATTATATCATAAGCAAACAGGCCAGACCCTGATCTGGGTCTTCTCTGTTTGCAAAGGCTTAGAAAGGCGTAATTATGGAGTAAAGGGTTAAAGTTGTCTCATATAAACAATGTAAACTGTATTTACTACAAATCAGAGGTCCAGATAAGATGCTTAAATTTAAACAATTTCAAGAATATCTCCTTTATTACTCCACCAAACCCTATACTGTGACCACTCATTAGAATCGTCTCGGAGAGAAAATTCTAAAGAGTGGTCACAGTATAGGGTTTGATGGAGAAATGACGATTTTAGTATTTGGGTACACATCTTTATCTGTAGCTCTGTACAAATGAAAATCTTTGCCTTGTCGTCTGCAAACATCCATCAGACAAACAGTTTGGATCCTGATGAGATGCAGAGTTAATGAAGGTGTCCAATCTGGATCCAAACTGTTTGCATATTTAACCTTTTATTTCACGAATATTCATGTAAGAAACACAGACAATAACACATGAGCATATGAACTTTTGGCCATCGCAATAACTGTAGCATCACATATATATCATTTCATACACAAACAGAGTAGATCCTGATTAGACAGCTCCTACAAGGTCCATTCCATTTGCAAAGGCGTAGAAAGGCCTATTTAATGAGTAAAGTATTAACCCTGTCCCTGATCAATATTCATGTAAGAAATAAAGACATCGTAAATATTTTAACTCATTTTTTATAATGTAAACTTTTCAAGGGAATATTTTCTTTTAATAACAAAAACTGTAAAATCAGATCTATATATATCATGTCATAAGCAAACAAAGCTGACCCTGATCAGATGGCTCCTACAGGAGTCGTTTGGTCTGGGTCTACTCTGTTTGCAAATGAATGAAAAAGTGTTTTTATGAGGGTAAGTGTTAACCCTTTCCTCCATCAATACGCCTTTCTACGCCTCTGTAATAACCACTTCTTGAAATCATTGTGATAAATAGAGCATTTGCTCAATGGTTTGAAACTACACAATTCTAAAATTTTAATTTTCTCTAGAAAATGCTCCTTTTGGGTAGATTCATTCAAAGTGGTTGGGTCTAAAAATAGCCTATGGAGGAAAGGGTTAATCACTAAGTCTATATAGGGTGCAAAGCTTTGAACAATTTATCTATCTATTGACACAACATGATTGAATACATACAATTGCATTTGGGTTTCCCTTCTGACTGTTTCTGTTTCAGTCTCACAAATCCCTCATGATACTGCCGGGCCAGGAGACTTTCTTTGTCCGTGCCTCTTAGTCTCAGCACATGAGTTGATGCAGACTGTGGCATTGTCTGATTCTTAGAAGCAGTTCTTGTTGGAATATTTGAGGAAGTTGGCATTTTACAGGCAGATGGAATGGCTGAACTGGGAGACTTAGATTCAAAACTGGCTGATACAGATGTGTTGTGTTGTGGTATCCTATTTGCATTTGAATAAAGAGTTGAATTTTTACCTCCAGACGATGATACTTTACTTGAGAACGGGCGAACATTACTTGTAGATTGTGCTGTTTCAGCTGTAGATGTGCGCATGTTTGATTCAGCTGTAGATGTCTGCATGTTTTTGACAGACAATGGTGACATATTATTCTTACTAAAATTATGTTTATCTGTCACTAGACATGCATTTTCATACTGCCTTGCTCCTTTGGTATATATGCTTGTCTTCTCATCGCACGGTTTCTCCTCAACAACTAGTTTGGTTTTAGATTTGTTTTTGGTAGGACTCTCAAACCCTGAAAGTATTAATAAAAGTCTTGTGGCTTCATTAATTCTTTGTGGTTGTGTTATTGAAATAGCATAAGGGGTGCTATGTCCATCATCAATAAATTTGCCTCTTTCTAAATCATCAAGATTAAGAAAGTCATCAGCCTTTCTTGAAGATTCAGTGGTTTTCTTACTAGCTTTTAAACCTTTTTTACCCCTCTCCCTTCCAGACAAGGATTTTTTTGTCACAAACTTTGGTACATCTGGGATATTGTTACCTTTTTCATGACTGACTGGTTTCTGAGGTGTGTCATTTGAATGGACAAAGTGTTTCACTAAGAACATATCCTTTCCATTTTCAACATGTCCATGACCTGGAAAGTTGTTTTCCACAAGCTGCTCCTGATGTTTAACTTTCCAAGTATTTTCTTGATTAGAGTATGTCTGCTCTACAATACTAGAGTGTGTCTGCTCTACAGTACTAGTGTTAGTCTGCTCTATAGTACTAGTGTTAGTCTGCTCTACATTACTAGCGTGTAACTGTTCTACAATACTCTTATTTAGAGAGCCCTCATGTACCACACCATTTCCATCTATATCTATTTTGAATGCTGTTGCATGTCCACCTTTATTGCTCTTCTGTGAAGTTGAATTTCCATATTCAGGACTCTTCACTTCTGTAGCAGTTCCATCTATAAGGGTGTCCTGTGCTTTTACTAGGTCTTCTACAGAGGAGCCATGCTCAGTTGCATTTCCAGGTACTGCTTTGTTCTGAAATGCAGTATTTCCATCTACAGGGCCCTTCTGTGCAACAAAATTTACATCAACAGTACTTTTCTGAGCTGTAGTATTCTTATCTACAAAGGTCTTTTTTGTTGTAGCATTTCCATCCATGGTTTCCTTTGCTGTAAGATCTTCACTTTCAGTACTCTTCTGAACTGAAGTATTTCTATATTCAGTGCTCCTCGTTTCCATAGAAATGTTCTTTGAAGAGTGCCTTAGTACATGAGCACCTGTATTAACAGGAGTCCCTTGCAATACAGAATTTCTGTCTGCAGAATTTTTTTTATACTTCTTGTTTTCTTTCAAAACATTTCCGTGTAATTTATCATCATCTAGTGATGACTTCGATGCACTTTTCTTATCACTTTCCAATTCACTTGCAGTAGATTGTGGCCAAGATTTATACATTTCTTCATAGTTCATGTTCAAATCGTCTTCTTTTTCAACACTTTTACTTTGATGATCTGTAACAGTAATATTCCTCTGCCTATTGACATCAAATTCTTGGCTCAACAGGTCTTGCACAGGTGAACTAGGACCAGTCTTGTTAGCATTTTTCATACGATAATTTACAGTTGATGCTATTTGTTTATTATTTTCTGCTATTTGTTTAGTTAGTGCTATTTTTTCCTGCAAAGTTTTAATGTGCCGCTCATGAATTGATATCTGGACTTCTTCATAACTAACCAAACCACAAATCACCAGTGCAGAAGGAATGTCACCGTATAAACTGTCCACGTCATCATCGGGTATTTGTTCATTCCTAGTGCTATCAGTTTTTGAATCATTTCGGTTGTGGTTCATTGAAATCTCTGAAGTGGCAACCTTCCCCTTCTTATATGGTTTAAAACTACTTTTCTGCTCACTATCACTTGTACTGTTGTTAGCTGTAGCCGACTCAGTTTTATCTCCCTTTGGTAAAGATGATGAAAGTTCTCTCCCTTTCTCTGATGAAATAAAAAAATAATTAATTGCAAATTTTATTTAAACAAAATACACACCAAGGAATTAAATGAAACCTCATACACATATTTGAATGATACAGACGTGCAGTTACCATTTGTTACGGTTTTTAAACCTAGATAAGTGCCCAAACAAGTTTACCCTTTTCCTCATAAAAAATTGACATCATGAATAACAGCTAGATGCATTTTTATCACAGGCCAAAGCAGAAACTGTACCATCAAATCTACGTAATTCCATAAGCAAACAGAGCAGATTTGGTCAGATGGTTCATATGCAAGCCATACATCTGATCTAGGTCTACATTATTTACAAAGGCATGAAAAGGTATTTATCACGCAACGTCACAAAATACAGTCACTTCCTACTAGCATCATATTTTCCACGTCGACCCTGTATTTTGTGAGGTATAGTGCATGTGTACTGACCCCACTGGAATGCAAGTTTGGTTCAGCCAATAGGAGGAAAACAGAAGGGTGAAAAAGGCATAATTAAACATAAACATCAAATTAACACATTTGCTCACCTTTGTCTCAACTATTTGTCCATATAAAAGGATTAAATTAAATTAAATTAATTAATTAATTTAATTCAAGTTTGTTTATGTTGTAAAAGTCGATGACGTCATTGCATTACCATAGAAGAAGTATGCATGCCAATATGACGTCACGTTATCGCACTTGCATGTATTTTCATTCAGGGGACGAAACCACTTTAGCAATCTTTCTTTTTCTTCATTTTCTCCATTTTTCCTGGAGTTGCATGATAAAAGAATTACTATGCTAGTAGTTTGGAGGCGAGCATTTAACTACTTTTCTGTCGAGCCAAAATACAGCTGAACTTCCAAACTACTAGCATAGTAATTCTTTTATACATGAGTTAAAGGCTTAACCCTTTACCTCATAGGCTATTTTTAGATACAACCTCTGAATAAATCTACCGAAAAGGAGCATTAGATAGAGTAAAGGAATTTTTATTAGAATTTTGTAGTTTGAAACCATTGTGATAAATAGAGTATTTGCTCCTATAGGAGCAAATGCTTTTTTTATCACAGAGATTTCAATAATACATAATTCTAATATTTTCCTTTTCTCTAGTAAATGCTCCTTTTGGGTAGATTCATTCAAAGAGATTGAGTCTAAAAATAGCCTTTGGAGGAAAGGGTTAAAGCTACCAGGACCAAAACCATCCTGTGTACATATGCCATTATAGCGTGCTCCACTTTCTTTAGTGCTGGATAGTGTAGTGGAAGTCAGAAAAAGAAAAAGAAAAGAAAGGGAAGATAACAACAGCAAAATTAATTTTAGGGTTACCTGCCCTTGTGAAATGCCCCCCCCCCCCCTTGTAATAGTAAACATGTATACCAAAGTTGAACCAAATATCTTGGACAGTTTCTGAGACATGGACCTGAACATAAAACTTAACCAACAAAGAAAATTTTAAGTCCAAAAAGGGGCATAACTATGGCAAAATTATTTTTAGGGTTAACTACCCTTGTGAAATGGGTTCCCCTTGTGATAGTAAACATACATACCAAATATGAACCAAATCTCTTTGATGGTTTCTGAGAAAAGGACCTTAATGAAAAGGTTAACCTACACCAACGCCGACGCCGTCGAGAGGGTCATGACAATAGCTCCACTTTTTGAAAAAGTGGAGCCAAACATCAGTTTATAAATATTCATGATGTCATTATTCATCAGGGAAAGGATCACCAAATGTAACTGAGACAGCCTTTACATAAATAAGCTGATGTACCTGGCTGGTTAGTAACAACCACAACACAAATCGTGATGAAGTTTATAAAACTAACATCTGTAGATCACGACATTTAACCCTTTACTCCGTAAATACGCTTTTCTACACCTTTGAAAACAGAGTAAGACTCAGATCAGACGGTTCCTATAAGAGCTGTCTAATCAAGGTGTGCTCTGTTTGCTCAAGATATAATATAGATATGATTCTAAAGTTTCTGCTATAATGGCCAAAACTTCCTGCATCCATGTACTACCATAACAATTAATCTGAATAATTGTCATGACATCATTAATTCTTATATGAATATTCATGAAGTAAAGGGTTAAACTTTACCAACATTAACCCTTTACTTCATGAATATTCATATATGAAACTAGAACTATCACTAAAGGTGACAAATACACCCCCCCCGGCAACTTTGAATGCAAACCAACTACCCATGTAACAAGACCAAAACACAAAAATACTCCAAGTTAACCCTTCGCTTGCTGTTCACATCAATATACCTACCTGTAAATAGTGAAGACCCAGATGAGACAGCTCCTGCAGGAGCTGTCTCATCAGAGTCTGCACTATTTACAAATTGATTGGGCAACCAGTGCACTCCACAGCAGTGAATGCACGGAGAAATAATTGTAGACAGTAAAGATATATGTAATTATACAACAGTGCATGAGTAAAGAAGAAGAAATGTATTTTAAAATTCAGCAAGAGAAGGGTTAAAGGGGAGATGATTATGCAATGCTTGCAACAAACATATGAAAATTGCATTATGCACATCTGCGATTCGTGTTTTTTTTACATATGGCAAGTATCAATTCAATAACTTTCAAACTGAAGGAGGAGTTCGCGACACCGACTCCCCATAATTTTTTTATGCCAAAACTAAAAAAAAAACTCAGCGTTCAAGGGGAGACAATTCTGCAATGCCAAGCGTTAAACACATGAAAATTGCGTCTTGCACATCTACTATTCATGGTTATTATGTATATACTAAACATAAACTGAATAACTTTCAAATTGAAGGAGGAGTTCGCGACACCAACTCCCTATGTTTCATGTAAAAAAAGACAAAAAATACTCAAAGTCCAAGGGATAATTCTGCAATGCCCATTAGTAAACACATGAAAATTGCACCTTGCACACCCACCATTCGTGGTTATTACGTATATCATATTTAAATTCAATAACTTTAAAACTATTGCAAGAGTTTGTGACACCAACTCCTAATGTTTCATGCCAAATTGACAAAAACACTCAAAGTTCAAGGGGAGATAATTCTACAGTGCCCTTGGGGTGGGGACCAACAAATTAGGATCTTTGCTCCAGTCCCTAAAACTTTTTGATACATATGCCTATACAAAAAGTGTACTGTTTTTGAGGATTATATTGATTATCTATGGTTTGGTCCCACCCATTGTGCTCTGGCTTATGGGGAACCAAAAAATCTCCAAGTCCAAAATAATCTCTGGATCAGTCCCTACAACTTTCAAATGCATACGTCTATACAAAATGTCCAATATCTTCATGGGGAAGTCAGTTTGGAACCATTTGTACTTCAAAATAGGCTGACATAGCAAATAGTGTAGACCCTGATAAAACTGCTCCTGATGGACCTGGGTCTGCGCTATTTGCCCAAGTTTGTCTGTCCAAATAAATACAATTAAACCCCTCTAAACCAGAATTCTAATAGAGAAGAATTTAGACACTTTCATTAGGCAGGTGCTGCTTAACGCATTACCTCATAGGCTATTTTTAGATACAACCTCTTTGAATAAATCTACCGAAAAGGAGCATTAACTAGAGAAAAGGAAAAGTTTCGAATTTTGTAGTTTGAAACCATTGTGATAAATAGAGCATTTGCTCCTATAGGAGCAAATACTCTATTTATCACAATGGTTTCACAAAGTGACTTTTATAGAGTTGTCAATAAGGGTTAATAAGGGAAAGGGTTAATGCAGGGTTAAACTCCTAGAGGAGCTTTCTGCATGACTTTCACCCTGCATTAAGCTGCTACCTGTCTCCAAACCCGATATCTATACTAAATTTAGCATCCAGTTTAAAGGAGTTTTACTGTATTTAGGGTAATTAAGATATGGACCTTTATCAAATAAAGGGTTGATGAATGGAATTCCTTACTCAGGTTGATGATCTTTTCACAAGACAAGCAAGAATCAGTAGCAGATGTCATGGTTTGGAACGACAGGTCGAGTTTAGCCTTCATGCTGTAGCAGCTGGCACAAAAGATCTGGAACAAAAATAAATCTAGCAGCTGGCACAAAAGATCTGGAACAAAAATAAAGATTTTTACCAATCTAACTCCTTGAAACCACTGTCAGACCACTTTCCATGCACATAGTAAAACCTCTCTAAATAACAAAAGTATTTATAAATAGCAGCCTAATGCAGGGTGAGAGTCATGCAGAAATATTAAAGAACACTCATGTCAGAAATAATGACATCATCAATATTACTTGGATGAATTTTTATGACATGGGCACAGAAATTTATGACTATGGCAGAAACTGTAGAATCAGATCTATACTATTTAATACACAAACAAAACAGATAAACAAACAAACAATTTGAAACAAAACAGACCCTGATCAAGAATCATCTGATCTGGGTCTACTCTGATTGCAAAAGTATAAACTCCATAAATAACCTGCTCAATGTAAAATAACCATTGTACAGTGTGATTTGCAGTAGACCCCCTCTAATGCGACCACTTAATGTGTAAATATGGATGTCGTTATAAGCAGGTGGTTGCTTAATGCAGGACAAATGTAATGCAGAAAGCTCCTCTTTTGTCCTGCATTCAGCTACCATCTGCCTCTACCAGCCAGAATTATACCTCTTTTAGCTGGTTGCATTAGAGAGGTTTTACTGTATATGAAAAAGAATTGTAATAATAAGAAACTTGTGGAGTGTTCTTTGATTAAAAATTTGGGACAAATTCTTGTGTAGAAGAGGTGTAGAGGGTGTGTGTGATTATGGTGAAGTCAGTTGATAGGCTTTAGACTGTGTGGCTTGTTAGCTCAATTAGTAGAGTGTTGGCATGGTAAGCCAAACAACTTGAGTTCAAGTCCCAGTCAAGTCACAACTTTTTCACCATATTACACATATGCAAACACAGCAGACCAAAATCAGACAACTCCAATGACCTGTGTGATCAGGGTCTATTCTAAATGAGTAATACTTGCATAAATCATAGGTGTGTCTCACTATAATAAGAGTAACCATTTGCTTCATAAATACATCATTCAATTGCGCACAAACTAGACCAATATCAGACAGCTCTTGTAGGACCCATCTGATCAGAGATGGTATGTTTGCTTCAACTCTTTGAATGCTATTGGCTGATTCTCTTCGATTTATGAACTATGCAAACTGAGTTGATCTAGATCAGGCCCTATAAACATGGGGATATGATCTGAGATCCAAAATGTCTGTCACCCAGGTTCAACTTCTGCAAACGAAAAACCAGAAATTTAATAGTGTTGAAAATGTTGCAGATGACAATTGAGCAGCAGACGACAAAATTACTTAAGCATGCAAAGAGATAAGAAATAATATATGATTGTATAGTTTCTGTCATTGATAAACTTTCCTGTATTCATGAGCCACTATCAAAATTCAGTTAATAAATATTCATAAAGTGATTATTCATGGAGCAAAGAGTTAATAGTTGAACCCTTTTCCTCATATCGGCGCCTTTTGACACCTCTGTAAAATCACTTACTGAAACCATTGTGATAAATAGAGCATTGTCTCCATAGGAGCTCTGTTTATTGCATTGGTTCCAAAACTACACCATTTCTAAAGTTTACCTTTTTGCTAGTAAATGTTCCTTTTAGGTAGATTTATTCAAAGAGGTATCTAAAAATAGTTTATAAGGGAACGAGATATGTTTTATAAAATATGTCCCCAGATTTTTGTAACTTACATTACCACAGGCTGTACAAGACTGTCCACTGTTGTAGAGCTCAAGATCACATGCTGAGCAGGTCTGAGTCTTGAATTGCCAACTTACAGTCTGTGAAGCAGCCATTCTCAAAGTATTGCTACTAGACTATGTACCAATAAGCATTCCTTCATTGAACATCTGAAATGACAAGGAAACTGAATGAACACGTCAACATCCTATCAGAATCTGGACTGTTTTACATATACTGGTATCTATTAAAAAGATTGGAAAATACATCAGCTTTAAGAATTGTGGAAGATGAAAGTTTTAACATTTTCCTCCATAAATACACCTTTCTATGCCTCTGCAATAACCACTTCTTGAAATCATTGTGATAAATAGAGCATTTGCTCCTATAGGAGCAAATGCTCTATTTATCACAATGGTTTCAAACTACAAAATTCTAAAAACAAATCTTTTCTCTAGTAAATGCTCCTTTTGGGTAGATTCATTCAAAGAGGTTGTATCTAAAACTAGCCTATGAGGTAAAGGGTTAAAGAAGACAATTACTCAATGTGCAAAAACTTAACCCTTTATCTGTTAGAGACACCTTTTCACACCTTTGAAAACTTGAGTAGACCTGGATCAGATGGCTCCTGTAGGATCAATCTGATAAAGCTATACTCCGTCTGTGTATGAAATAATATATATTTGATTCTACATGGATTGATATGTAATTATTAACCAGAGTCGCGTGCAGCGCCAACGCTCGTCTGATTTTGTGCTTGTCCAGCTAAATTAAAAATAAATTGAAAAAATAAAGGGCCATGTAGGGGCCTTCCCTTTAATGAGATCTACTAACCTATGAAGTTTTATGTTGATACCTCTTATACTTTTCGAGTAATGAGCTACATTAAAGTTTTTGCACGCCGCTGAAGAGGACGACAATGCCAATGCCAACGCCAACGCCAACGACCCAGTGATCACAATAGCTAGACTTTTCTTCGAAACAGACAAGCTAAAAATCAACAAATAAGTACATGTATTCATGATGTTATTATTACTTACATAATTAAAGTGATAATCCCAACAATGAATGCATATTTTCAATAACATTATTAAACTCAGTATTTCTTATGTTCAATCACATCTTGAAATCTAAGCAATACTGTGGACAGGGGATGACCTCTGTCATTTTTAACCCTTTCCGCCATAAATACGCTTTTCTACGCCCCTGTAAAAATCACTTTCTGAAACCTATAGGAGCAAATGCTCTCTTTATCACAATGGTTTCTTAACTACACAATTCTAAAATTTTCCTTTTCTCTAGTAAATGCTCATTTTTGGTAGATTTATTAAAAGAAGTTGGGTCTAAAAATAGCCTATGGAGGAATGGGTTAAAGCATCCTGCAAGTACAGACTATCACTCTATCTTTAACTCTTTCCTCCATGAATATTCATGAAAGAAATAATGACATCATAGTTATTAATTAGATTAACTGTTATAACAGCAAATGGACACTGGAATTTTTGGCCATGGCACAAACTGTAGATTCATGTGTATATTATATCATAAGCAACAGAGCAGACCCTGATCAGACGGCTCCTATAGGAGCCATCTGATCTGGGTCTACTCTGTTTGCAAAGGCATAGAAAGGGGTATACCATATTATTCCTAATAAACGCCCCCGGGGGCTTAACAATTATTAAGGTAAGCTTTTTCCTAAATCCATTGTTCGGAAGTTTTTGTTGACGTTACATTGAAGTGTTCATTAAAATGATTTTAACTTTTGGATTGACTGGATTTTATTAAGATATACTGGATTTGGATGGATTTGAATTTGGACTTTCCTTTGAGTTTAGCCTGGTGAGTAGATTTTTCCTACAAAAATAGCTGGGGGGGCTTTATTGGGGCTGGGGGTCTATTAGGAATAATACTTGCAACGTGTTTTAAAAATGCCCAATAATTACATAAATCATTCAATTACATCCTGAAATGAAGTATATCGCAAGGAAATCAATCGAATAAACACCGAAGAAGACACAACTTTCATGTGTTTGATATGTTATTCCTCAATGTATTAGTATTTATTCAGCCTGTGTTTTAGTTTTATTAATTAACTGGTCGACCCAGGTCGATAACGTTTTATTGCAGAAGTATTGATGGAAAGGGTTTATTTTGTATTGCATTTTTCGATATCAGTTCAAATTGACAATTAATCCTCATAATATTGATTGAACATAACAAATATCAAGTTTTATGACATTATTAAAAATATGCATTCATTGTAGGGACTTCCTCTTTAAGGGTTAAACAAAACCATTCATTTATGGAATGGTGTACATAGTGACTCTAGGCTGTTTGTTTTTAAGATTCAGAATCAAGAGGTCATCCCCTGTCCACTGTATTGCTTAGATTTACAAATATGAGGCCTATTGTTTTCTCCAAATATTTTCTTTTCTTCACCCTTTCTCCATGAATATTTATTTAACCCTTTCATTCATGTATATGTGTTTTCATGCATTTGCAAACAGAGTAGACCCAGATCAGACGGTTCCTATTATAGGAGTCACCTAATCAGGGTCTGCTCTGTTTGCTTATGGAATTTGATAGTTCTGTTTCTTTACTTTCTAAAGTGGCTACATGCAATGTTCCACCTTTCATATTTGGTTTACGGAGAAATCGCCTACTGACGAAACCGCCTACAATTAGATATATACATGTAGTACACCAATTGGAGATTTCGCCTAGAAAGCCATTATATAGTGATTGTATTTCACACCTATGGTACAGGTAGGGATAACATGACAGAACTATAAAACATGTTTGTAACAAGATTAAATTCTTCTGTGGTGTGTTTTCCAGATCAAGATGACCAAAATTGATCGATCAGTGTAGCCCCTGATCACTACATAGGATTTGACAGACGATATTTATATAATATAAGGAGCGATAATTATACTAGTTATGCAGAAAGTAAGAATGTCATATGCACGGAACAAGTTATAATACGAATATTATGTCTAGTCAGATCCAGATCATCTAACAAGAAGTAAGACTCATATTAAAATTGTTTCTTACATATGACATTTTCACTTTCTGCAAATATTTGGTATATAATTATCAACCCCTGTAGATCTAATACTGATTTCCAATCTTGGTCATCTTAATCTGGAAAACAACACAACAGGTCAAATTATTCTTGTTACAAACGTTCTTTTATCTAGTTCTGTCATGTTATCACTATCTATACCATAGGTGCGCAATACAATCACTATATAATTACTTTCTAGGCGAAATCTTCAGCTGGTTTACTATACATGTATATCAAATTGTAGGCGATTTCGTCACTTGACGAGTTCTCCAGCACATTCAGGATGTAGTTTATAATTAACATACTATATAGACAATCAGATGTAATCCACATGAAATTTATTTCGAATGAATAATTATTATAAGATTCGGTAGAAACTATCATTTAAAACAAATAAACAAAATATTTTATCCATGCAATCATAACCGATTTCAGCTTACCATTTATTCACGGGGTTTTCCCGTTTTCCAGATTGTGGTTCATGCAAAACGAAAGTAGACCGAAACTACAATCGATTTTCTCACTTCAAGGTATATTTATATATTTCAGAGAGACGTGAAACATGCTTTTCTCGTTAAAATAATTAATAAAAGAGATAATGGGTGAAAATTTATAGCTCCTTAATCAAACTTACCTGTTTATACCACAAACAAACTTTCTTT
This sequence comes from Azorinus chamasolen, assembly GCA_963576725.1. Taxonomy (NCBI): domain Eukaryota; kingdom Metazoa; phylum Mollusca; class Bivalvia; order Cardiida; family Solecurtidae; genus Azorinus; species Azorinus chamasolen. The sequence continues at coordinate 75,096,626 of OY755248.1, forward strand.
CAAAATCGAAAGTCGGATTTTCTAAAACGGAAGTAGGACAGATTCTCTATTCTTCGGGTTTAAATGATAGAAACAGAATCAACTGTGGGATTGCGGGATTATTTGCGGTACCTATTTATTTTGTAATGTTAAATACACACAACTGTAAATAGGGTACACGTATATAGAAATGCCACCAAGCAAATGAATTTCACACGAAGAACACTATGAAACCAAAGTACTACTCCAAATTCAAACACAATGATGAAACAAAGTTACCATTCAGTTGTGTTCAACATTCAACTTTCATTCATGATATTTTTTTTTAGTTTTTGTTGTTAACCCTTTCCCTGTTCTGTATTTATTCCATCTTTCAATGCCTATTGAATATTCATGAACAAAACAGAACAGAAATATGAAAGGTAGAACAGTGAAGCCATTTTAGAAAGTAAAGAAACAGATATTTCAAAAATTTATTAGCAAACTGAGCAGACCCTGATCAGATGGCTCTTGAAGGAGCCATCTGATCTGGGTCTACTCTGTTTGCAGATGCTTGAAAAGGTGTTTATATGAAGGAAATAGAAGTCAATAATCATGGTCCATGCTTATAAAGCTTTTAGTTAAGTCTGAGATCGTTCTCAAGCTTTTGATTGGTCAGATTTGAGCCTTTGGCTCAAATCTGACCAATCAAAAGCTTGAGAACTCAAATCTGACCAATCAAAAGCCTGAGAACAAACCTCAGACTCAACTAAAAGCTTTATAAGCATGGACCATTTTGCATGGCCATCATTCACGGTTAGTGAAATACAGTTAACCCTTTTACTTGACGTAGATGCAGAAGACCCAGACGAGGCAGCTCACATAGGAGTTGATTGATAAAGGTGTATATGCTTATGAAAATATTAAATGATATAGATCCGATTCTACAGTCTCCGTTTTGGTAAAAAAAATCTGTTTCAGCGCCTGCTCCGTTTGCTTATGGAATTACAAAGAGCTGGTACTTTTGTTTCTGTCATGGCCAAATTTACCTGTGTTCATAATTATGTCCATGTGCCATTATAAAACTAGAAAATTGTGTCTGTAAGACACAGTGATGCCCCCGTGTGGGTGCTTGCCTAGCTGTACGTAAAATTCCTAAGTCATTTGACCTTGACCTTGGGCTTGCGGGCAGCATGGGCTGGGTGTGCAATGCAAGTATGGATGGTGTTTAATGTGTATATGCAATTCCATGGCAATAGCTACAGTGGTTAGGGAGATATAAGACAATGAAAAAACTGGAAAAAAACTGCACGTAAATGTGACAACCAACTGCACGTAAAATTTCCAAGTCATTTGACCTAGACCTTGGGCTTGCCGGCAGCATGGGTGGGGTGCCAAATGATAGCACAGATGGTAATTGATGTGTATGTGAAGTTTCATGTGTATAAGTGTAGAAATTACTGACTTATAACACTTGAAAACTGTGACATCCAACTGCACCTAAAAGCGTGACACACGGACAGACAGACAGACTGACAGACGGACATGTGCAAAACATAATGGCCCCGACTATCGTCAACGGGGGCATAAAAAATGGTATTCTTGATGTCGATCATTATTTCTAAAATAAATATTCATAATGTAAAGGGTTAATCCTTCCTACCTTTGCAAACAGAGTAGAGCAAGAGCCGATGACTCCTGTAGGAGCCATCTGTTTGGAGTCTGCTGTTTGCTTATGGAATTATAATGATCTGATTCTAGAGTTTCTGGCAAGGTAAAACAAGAGTGTTCTGAGGAACACATGTGTCACCTGATTGCAACTGACTCAAAAAACTATTAATTAGCTGGAGTGCAAAAATCAGAACAAAGGGGAATAACTAAAAAAGTATTGCATGCAGAGTGATGGACCTTAGTTACATCAATGGTCCTCAATGAGAGTAAGACACATGAAATTTGAAAGCTCTATAATGATTAGTTTAGAAATGACAGCCAAAAAAGTGTGAACAAAGGGGAATAACCCAAAAAGTATTGCATGCAGATTGATGGTCCTTAGTTACAGCAATGGCCATCAATGACAGGAAGCCAAATGTGATATTTGAAATCTCTATAATGATTACTTTAGAAATGACAGCCAAAAAAAGAAAGTGTGATGGACAGACAGAGAGACAGACAGACGGACAGACAGACGATGGTAAAGTGATTCCAAAGTGACACACTGCCTCTCAGCAGGTGACACAAAAAACTGTATTCATGTATTATTATAACAATTCAGCTAATAAATATTCATGACGTCATTATTTCCTACAGGAATATTGAGTAATGAAATGATTACCAAGTGCTTTAATTTTGCACCATGAGTGAACTGATCAAGGACACAAATCATCCCTTTTCAGAAATTAAGGCCATACATAAATTGGATGTTCTTGTTACGGTGTGTAGTTAACCAGTATTAACATCTGTACAGTCATGTTGTGCAAACAACCTCTAATGGCAATGCGATAGTGTGCACGGCTGGGAATCTCGAGGTCTAGGGTTTGTTCCCCACACCTGATGGGTATATTTTCTCTCTGAGAAATCCTGGTTACTAGTGATGTGCTGATTACTCGCAGTACTCTGCGATCATGTCGTGAAGGTTCAGACGTGATGATGGATGAAGGACAGGCCATCATTGACAAATGTAGAGGTAACCTTAGACCATATTGTTTAGCAAACAGTAAAAGGCAAACAAGGCCAAACATCCGATTAGGGTTTTACATTTTGTTTTTACTGAACAGGATAATTTTGTAATCCAAGATTCAAAACTGAGTTTAGAGACTGGTCTAGGTATACATTGATTGCAAACCCACAACCCATATTTGACCTCCACCCGAACTCAAATAAGCCCCGCCATATTAGAATTTAATCGTGATTTTTAATCAATGATCAAACGCAAACATGTGTTGATTAAAATATTTGGGTTTGATTCCCAACACTACTGGTTACATATTAAATTGCAATATATTTAGTCATGAAATTAATAAATAATCACATGATGTTTTGTTCATTGGTCATTAAATGTTTTCATTTGTAGACCTCTACAAAGCTTTTATTAATACATCTGATATTCAATAAATACATGGAAATTTAACCCTTTCTCTCATATGCTATTTTTAGACCAAACCTCTTTGACTAAATGTACCGAAAAGGAGCATTTACTAGAGAAAAGGAAAATGTTAGAGAGGCATAGAAAGGCATTTTTATGGAGCTAAGGGTTAATGATGAAAATAAGGGAGAAAGCTCTAGAAGAACTTTCTGCATTAATTTCACTATACATTATTTATATTTTTGCTCTATGGATCCGCCTTTTAACCCTTTGTAATCAGAGTAGCCAAGTGTAGATCAGACAGCTTCTATAAGAGCCGTCTAATCAGGATCTGTTCTGTTTGCTAATGGAATAATAAAATATAGATCTGATTCTACAGGTTTTATCAGTGCTTTTTTTCATTTTCATACGCCATTACAAAGATTAAAGTAACTGTATCTACTTGTGATATGTTTTAAAATGCCTGAAAATCAAATAAATCCTTTGTTTATATACTGAAATGAAGTATATTGACAGAAAACCGATCAAATAAACCCTGGAGACGAAAACTTTCTTGTGTTTGATTTCAAAGACCCCAGTGTTATTCACTGATCAACTAATCAACTAATATCTACATGTATTCAGGTTGGGTTTCAGTTTAGTTAATGAAATAGGATGATGTTTAGTTGTACAACAAAAAGTTATAAGTACCAACGAAAAACAGTTTATTCTTGACAACAGGAGCATTTTTCTATACAAGTTCAAATGAGTAACGAACATCATGTTTTATAATGTTAACTGTTATTGAAAAATAACTTCTAACCCATTCCCTCATAGGCTATTTTTAGATCCTACCTCTGAATAAATCAACCGAAAAGGAGCATTAACTAGAAAAAAGAACATTTCAGAATTGTGTAGTTTTGAAACCATTGATAAATAGAGCATTTGCTCCTATGTAGCAAAATGCTCTATTTATCACAATGGTTTCAGAAAGTGACTTTTACAATGGCGTCAATATGAGGGAATGGGTTAAACCCTTTCCCTCATATAAATGGCTCTTCATGCATTTGCAAACAGAGTAGACCCAGATCAGACAGCTCCTTTGGGAGCCATTTAATTAGGGTCTGTTCTGTTTGCTTATGGTATAATATAGATTGGACTTTTTAGAGTTTCTGCCCGAGTCAAAATGTCCCTTGTTCATATGCCATTATAAAAACAATATTTAATAATATTCATAATGTCCTTATTTTTTACATGAATATGCAATAGGGAAAATGTTGAACTAATTACATGTATCACTTATACATAAGTAATTCCTTACAATGTCATGGGTATTCATGGAGTAAATAGTTAACCCTTTCTCTCAAATAAACACCTTTTATGCATATGCAAACAGAGAAGACCCAGATCAGATGGCTCCTATAGGAGCTGTCTGATCTGGGTCTACTTTATTTGCTTATGAAATTATAACAGATCCGACACTACAATTTCTACCAATACCAAAATCTCCTCTGTACTTGTGCTATTATAGAAATTCAGCTTATAAATATTCCCGATGTCCGTATTTCTTTAATGAATATTGAACAGGGAAATGGTTACGCAACCACCTGCCTTTCATGGTTGCCACAAACAAGAGAGAAAAAAATTCCCTGGTTGCCACAAACAAGAGGGAAACAATTCCCTGGTTGCCACAAACAAGAGGGAAACAATTCCCTGATGTTTCCCTGACATTTCCATAACATAATTTCAAATTTCCCTGACCCTTTACATTGCAACATTTGGTCAAGTTTTACGTATTAAATATCTTTTTAGGAAGTTTAACATTTTCAACCCTGAACTAGAATTGTTTTTGATACAAAAACTGATGTCTCCCCCCACGCATGGACAAAAATTTCCAAAGCCCCACAACTCTGCAGAAAATCAGGGGCAATAACACCAATATTATTGAAACCAGAGTTATGAAACTTGTGCATGACATTTCCTTCCATCATGCGCTTTCCATAAATGACGTGTCATTCCAAAAGCATCAGTAGAACAGGAGTTATTAATCTGGAAACAAAATGTAACATAGGGCAATAACTATGCCTTTATTTATTGAAGCCTATTATGGTCTTTGTACACAACACTTCCTCTCATCATGATCTTTCCATGTATTAAGTTTCAATCCAATGGCATGAGCCATATAGGAGTTATCGACCGGAGAAGAAAGCGTGAAAACATGTTACAAAGGGCAATAACTCCAATATTATTGAAGCTAGAGTTATGAACCTTGGGCATGACACTTCCTTTCATTATGCTCTTTCCATATGCATCAGGCATATAGGAGTTATCGTCTGGACAAGGAAGTGATGGACAGACAGACGGACAACTCTCACAAAAACAATATGTCTCCCCCATATAAATATGGGGGCAGACATAATTATCACAGTGGGACAATCCATCTGTGTTAAATAATTCTGTGTTAAACAATTGAGTCCATTTAGTAAAAGCGAAAACTTGCTAAAGGATTTTTGCATGACAAATATGGCAGACCCTGATTAGATGGCTCCTCTAGGAACCCCAATCTGGGTCTACATTGTTTTCAAATAACTGCATGTCTCTCTCCCAGGTTAGAAGGGTAAAAATATATGCCTTTGAATCTTATTTTTTCAAAATTCCCCGACAATTCCCTGACCTTGAACAAATTTCAAATTCCCCGACTTTTCCCCGACACACGGCAACCCTGGCCATTAGACACCCTTGTTCAGTCATTTAGTGTGTGCTTTAGAGAAGTTGGGCAATAAATATCACTTCAGTTTTCTTGCATTGATTCATGACAATGTTATTGCATTTGAATTGTTAGACGGATAAACTTTTACAAGCTGATATAGACAAAGTGATAAAGTGATGAGCTTTCTTAACCCTTTCCTCCATAAATACACCTTTCTACATCTCTGTAAAAGTCACTTTGTGAAACCATTGGGATAAATAGCATTTGCTCTATTTATCACAATGGTTTCAATACTACATAATTCTAAAATGTTCTTTTTCTCTAGTTAATGCTCCTTTTCGGTAGATTTATTCAAAGTGGTTGGATCTAAAAATAGCCTATGAAGTAAAGGGTTAATCTTGTACCTTATGAATATTCATGGCAGAAATATTAAATACTTTATCATTATTAAAATCCTTCCAACGAAGACGCATGGGGTATATAGCTTTTGACCGGTCAGTCCGTCTGTCCGTCAGTGTATCATAATACATTGTTGCTTTATAATACAGTGCTCCCTCTCTACAACGACACCCTTTGGGATACGAAGATTGTATGTGTTGTTCAGAGGGAGTTGTTATAGGGAGGGAAAATCAAACATAATTAGCTTGTTTGCAGATCCGCAGATCAGGTGTATTTCGAGAACTAAAACCGTTATGCCTCAATCAAATCCTATGTTGTGACCACTCTTTAGAATCGTCACAAAGTGACGATTCTAAAGAGTGGTCACAACATAGGGTTTGATAGAGGCATAAAGAAAATACGATAGGAAAAAGTTGTTTCTTGAGCCTTATTGTTTCGGAAACAGTGACATGCGTTGTTGTAAGGAGGGCATCGTTATTGAGAGGGCCGTTGTAGGGAGGGAGCACTGTATATCTAGCATTTTCATTTCTTGACCAATTTATCTCAAATTTGCTTTAACCCCTTTCCCTGTTTCAGATATGTACATTTACCCCATCCATGGTCAGTAACTTTGATAACCAATAATCAATACTGTACACGTTACGGAGGCTACACTTTCTTCATACAGGTTATTGGAGGTAGAGAATTGTCACGAGTAAATACTTGGATGAGTTTCTCAGAGGAATCTGTCATGGGGAACCACTTTTTCCTCTCACAATGTGGCTGCGTGGGGAATGTGAGCTAAGACTCCTTAGTCCATCTGCATGTTCTATGCTCTAGAAATCCGTAGCCCTTTGAAGTGGAAAATAAGTGTACTGGCATTTGCAAACAGTGCAGATCCAGATCAGAGGGCTCATAGAGGAACACTCCAAATACTGTCTGCATTGTGTCATTCGAATTACATCCTTTCATAAAATGAATGAATTCTCATCATTTAACACATTCCCTCCTAGCGACACATTTTTTGTGCCTCTGTAAAAGTCACATTTTGAAACCATTGTGATAAATAGAGCATTTGCTCCATAGGAGCAAATGCTGTATTTATCACAATGGTTTCAAAACTACACAGTTATAGAATTCTCCTTTTGTATAGTTAATGCTCCTTTTCGGTATATTTATTCAAAGAGGTTGGGTCTAAAAATAGTCTAGGAGGGAATGAGTTAATCCTGATGGACCATTCTACACTGAATATTCAACATTCTAATACATCTCAAAACTTCAAAGGACCACAGAAATTACTTAGAGATTGCAGGTTTGTGTCATCTGATTTCTAATCTGAACAATTTCTCAAGTTCACAGCTTAATATCAGGTCTAAAGTAGGAGCTCTCAGCATTACCTTCGACCTGCATCAAGCTGTGACATGTGTTTCTAGACATGCGTATTGATATATTTCAGAACAATTCCTGTAAGCCATTTCAGCATTACTTTCGACCTGCATTAACCCATTCCCCCATAGGCTCTTTTTAGACCCAACCTCTTTGAATAAATCTACCGAAAAGGAGCATTCACTAGAGAAAAGGAAAAGTTTAGAATTTTTGTAGTTTGAAACAAGTGTGATAAATAGAGCATTTACCACAATGGTTTCAAAATGTGTTTTTGCAAATGCGTAAAAAGTCTTCAATGAGGGAATGGGTTAAGCTGTAACATGTGTTTCTAGATATCATCATCATCATCATCATCGGATACTTTAGATTAACATGCAGGTGCAGGGGCGTTATACAATATGCGTAGCGATATATTTCAGAATAATTTTGTATTGTAAATTTTGAAAGGACCAAACGTCTACTTCAAGTCATCCTGAAGTTTGAGTTATCGGAGTTCAAGGTAATTATCAACTGTAAACGTATTATCAGAAATGAATTGTGAAGAATTTATGTGACAAGCACTATATACAACATATAATAGTAAGACAAAGAATTCATTACATGTAGTTTACTTTATTAATTTCTGTTATTAACCCTTTCCCTGTTCTATAGTATTTCAAATTTCAATAACTGTTGAACATAATATAATACAGAAGGTGAAATATTGTAGATATTTAGAAACTAAAGAAACGGATCTATCAAATTTCATTAGCAGACAGAGCAGACCCTGATCAGACGACTCCCTATAAGAGCCATCTGATCTGGGTCTACTCTGTTTGCAGATGCCTGAAAAGGTGTTGATATGAAGGAAAGGGTTAACTTTTGCAAATCTGACATATGCAATGGAAAACACACCACACAAATGTTTCTCATAAATGTCAATAAATGTCAGTAATTCAAATAAATGCAAATTACCACAGAAACTTCAGTGGAGGTCATTTCATTTTATTTGCCCTGTTCCCGAATGTTTACCTCAAATTTCAGTCGAAAATTTCAATCGTAAAATATCGTAAACAGTGTAGATCCAGATAAGCATCTCTGTCCATTATCCATTCACACCATAAATACACCTTTTAACCCTTTCCTCCATAATTACACCTTTCTACCTCTGTAAAAATCACCTACTGAAACATTGTGATAAATAGAGCATATGCTCCTATAGGAGCAAATGCTCTATTTATCACAATGGTTTCAAACTACAAAATTCTAACATTTTCCTTTTCTCTAGTTAATGCTCCTTTTTGGTAGATTAATTCAAAGAGGCTGGATCTAAAAATAGCCTATGGAGGAAAGGGTTAAGAGGTAATATACTGTAGATCTGATTCAACAGTTTCTGTCATGGCAAAACATTTCTTTGTTTTATAATTAGCTGTTATAAAGATTCAGCAAATTAATATTCATAGAAATGTCATTATTTCTTACATGAATATTCATGGAGAAAAGGGTTAATTTATATTCTTAACCAATTTATATTCTCAATCAAAGGGTAACACTCTCAACATCTGTTTTCTGCAAAGATCATCACAGCAGGGTTGCCACAAACCAGACAAAACAAAATTCCCTGACATTTCCCAGTCAGACATAATTTCAAATTTCCCTGACACATTACACTGCCAAATTTGGTGTTTCAGTCTTAATTTCTGTAATACATTATGAAAATTTAAAATATATGACCTTCATTCTAAAATATTTTTAAAATTCTGACAATTCCCTGACTTTTGCCTACATTTTGAATTTTCCCTGACCATTCTCAAAATTACCTGACGAATCCCTGACCTTGAAAAAAAATTCAATTTCCCTGAATTCTCCCCGATGCATGGCAACCCTGCACAGGCTATCTTCATACATTTCTTATCATTCATGCCTGAAGCGTCAAAAAGGCTGGACCCTAAAAAGACACTGTGTTACTTGGCATCCGATCTAGATCAACACTGTTTGCAAAGGCTATCAAGAAATACAACTGAACTTCGATATCTCTAATTTGGATAACCAGAACTTTAGAATAACTCAAAGTAAAATTTCAGTCCTTCCACGTAGCACTACAGACATCTAAAAACACATGTGACAGCTTAATACAGGTGGAAAGTAATGTTGATAGCTGCTACAGGAGCTTTCATCATTACTTTAGACCTGCATTAAGCTGTGAACTTGAGAAATTGTTCAGATTAGAAATTGGACAACTCAGACCTCGGTTATCTTGATGCAATTTGTATGGTCCCTTGAAGTTTGAGATATCGAAGTTCAAGTGTAGTTTATTTCAATGTACATGTACTATAATAGAAAAATGATTGAAAAACTGTGAAGATTCTGATCTTGTTCTACACATTTTATTTACATTTTTTTCCAAGGACTTTGTAACTCGATGAAGAGACAGTTGATCAGGTAAAATCTGTCCAAATGAAACAACTACAAACAATATTCCTTGAAAATATCACAGTGTTGTTTAATATACAGTTTTAGCACAGTTTTCCATCAGTTATCATAACCCTGCCAGACATCAAGCTTAATAATCTTCAGTCCTCATGTCACTTATCCCAAGATCATCATTTTGCTCTTGTGTCCTATCATAGTATTCAATGGTCATCTCTGGATCTGGATCAGGGGCATAGAGGTTCTGAAATACATAAAATTCAAAACATATACAGTAGTCCAGATCAGAGTTCCAGATAAGACGCTTAAATTGAAAGATTTTCAAGAATAATTCCTTTATTTCTACACCAAACCCTATACTGTGACCACTCCTTAGAATTGTCTCTTCGAGACGATTCTAAAGAGTGGTCACAGCATAGGGTTTGGTGGAAAAATTACAATTTTAGTATTTGGGTAAGCACCTTTATCTGTATCTCTGGTATCAATTAAAATATGTTTTGCCGAGTTATTCTTTAAAATGTTTGAATTTATAAAGCTTATCTGGACTTTAGTTTAGTAGATATAATGCCCGACAGACAGACATCCAAAAAGGTTACGAAGGGGGATTATGAAGGTGTGAATACTGATCACAAAACAAAATGCTCAGAACAAACAACTAATACAAGGAACCATATTGATCAACAGGACCTGCACACATCCTTAACTTTTCAGATTATAGGTATTCTGAGTAACACCTGTATTTTCAATGACATTTAACCCTTTGCCTGTTGAATATTCATGTTAGAAATGACATCATGAATATTTATTGGCTGAATTTTTATACTGACATGTACACAGGATTTTTTGGTATTGGTAGAAACTGTAGAATCAGACCTATTATGATTTAACCCTTCGCTTGCTATTCACGTCAATATATCTACCTGTAAATAGTGAAGACCCAGATGAGACAGCTCCTGCAGGAGCTGTCTCATCAGGGTCTGCACTATTAACAAGTTGAATGCGCAACCAGTGCACTCCACAGCAGTGATTGCACAGTGAGATACTTGTACACAGTGAAGATATATGTAATTATACAACAGGGCATGGGTAAAGAAGGAGAAATGTATTTTAAAATTCAGCAAGAGAAGGGTTAATAAGCAAACAGAGCCAGACCATAATCAGACAGCTCCTACAGGAGCTCTTTGAACTGGGTTTACTCTGTTTGCTAATACAGCAAAACCTCTCTATAACGGCCACTAAATTACATCAAGTATTTTGTGTTAAAGGCAGGTGGTTGCTTAAAGCAAGGTGAAAGTAAAACAGAATGCTCCTATAGGAGCGTTCTGTTTTACTTTCACCTAGCTTTAAACAACCACCTGCACTAATATACCAATTAATTAACATAATTTAGTGGCCGTTATAGAGAGGTTTTACTGTATGTGAAAAAGCCTTTATATGAAGGAAAGGGTTAATAAAATTTGAGCCGGGACATGAAAATTCCTTGAAACAGGCAGGTATCTCAAAAAGATAACTGTCGAAATAACAGTTATATAGTATATCACAGCTGTTCTGCTTTTTTGAAGGAACATATGCGTCATATACTTGCAGAAATATGATAAAGAAAAAGATGACATACAAACAACGAAGTGATCACTAAGCGTCACCCTGCTAAAGTAGGTGACACAATAACAGTCGGGCTGAAACAAATGGAACTTGTTCGTACATGAAAATATTGATATAACTATTCAACTCATACCTGTATATAACTATTCAACTCTTACCTGTATATAACTATTCAACTCTTACCTGTATATAACTATTCAACTCTTACCTGTATATAACTATTCACTCTTACCTGTATATAACTATTTAACTCTTACCTGTATATAACTATTTAACTCTTACCTGTATATAACTATTCACACTTACCTGTATATAACTATTCACTCTTACCTGTATATAACTATTTAACTCTTACCTGTATATAACTATTCACACTTACCTGTATATAACTATTCACTCTTACCTGTATATAACTATTTCCAGTTGGATCATCCAGTATGATGGTGACATCTAAATTTTCTCCTGTTCTGATCTGAAAACACAAGATGACCCTAAAGATAAGATGCATAAATTAAAAAACATTTTCACATTTTCAATTATAACTTCATTATTTCTCCACCAATCCCTATGTCGTGTCCTCTCTTTAGAATTGTCTCAAAGAGACAATTCTAAAGAGTGGTCACAACATAGGGTTTGGTGGAGAAATGATTTATTCGAGAATTTGTGTACGCACACGTATCTGTTGCTCGGCTCAAGTCTGACAAAAATAACCTTATAAACACTGTGGGAAATTCTGTGATTAACTTTTTAAACATTTTGGATCCAGAGATGACTAAGAACCAATAACGTCTCATCAGGATCTAAAACAAATTGACACCCTAACATACACGTGATTGTTCCCAAACAGTGCATGAGACTCCTAGCTTAGAGGTTAACTCCTGCCATTCCCGCTCTGGAGAAAAATTTCCCGATTTCTGAGAAAATCAATCAACCCCCCCCCCCCCCCCCCCCTCCCCCCAAATCCAATTTTCTATCTTTTCTGTCAATAAGCACTTGAATAAAGCGTCTGTAAGAATACGGTAAGTCAAATGTTGACCAAATAATGGATTGCTTACTGATAACCCATTCCCACATACTCACGTCTTTGATGCCTCTGTAAAAATCACTTTTAGAAACCATTGTTATAAATAGAGCATTTGCTCCATAGGAGCAAATGCTCTATTTATCACAATTATTTCAAAACTAAATCATTCTAAAAATTTCCATTTCAGTAGTAAATGCTCCTTTTCGGTAGATTTATTTAAAGTGTTTGGGTCTAAAAATAGTCTATGAGGTAACGTATTAATATGGTGCAGCAATGCCTGTGTAAATTGTGCGAAAAATATTTAAAGTGTTAAAGACTTATTTACTGTTTTCCCTTATTAGCATGGCTCAGTGCCGTGTTGCCCCTCATCAAAGATCAATGCACCATGCCCTAAATATCAAGCCGAGTAATTGTGATTCAAGTAAAAGCTGTATTACCAGTGAAAATGTATAAACTCGACAGTGTGTCTGTTTGTTACATTGGTATGTGGGTATTACACCCATGTGTCAACATTACATGCCTTTCTTTATCGTCTTTTGGTCACTACTTTGCAGTTGAAGTTACGATAATCAGCCATTGTACATGAATTTAGAACTGGCATGAAAATTTTATTTTCTGAGAATTAACATTTAATATAATAATGATTTCATCTTATTAAGTTTATTAATTGATGTGAAAAGGACTGTCGAAATAATGCCATAATACTTTGGATCTGTTTTTACGATTTTTGCCTCGACCAAGAATTCCCTTTAAACCTTTCCTCCATAAATATGCCTCTCTAATAGTCACTTCTTGAAACCATTGTGATAAATAGAGCATTTGCTCCTATAGGAGCAAATGCTCTATTTATCACAATGGTTTCAAACTACAAAATTCTAAATTGTTCTTTTTCTCTAGTTAATGCTCCATTTCGGTAGATTATTTCAAAGAGGTTGGATCTAAAAATAGCCTATGAGGTAATCGGTTAATGCATTTAATATATAAGCCACTACGAAAGTTCAGTTAATTAATGTTCGTCCAGTAATCATTTACTCAACCCTATACTCCATGAATACGCCTTTGTAAACTAAAACAGAGAAGACCAAGATCAGAAGGCTCCTAGAGGAGCCGTCTGATCAGGGTCTGCTCTGTTTGCGTATGGTTTAATATAGATATGATTTTACACTTTCTGCCATGGTCAAAACTTCCTATGTCCATGTGCTATAATAACAGTTAATCTAATTAATATTCATGACGTCATTATTTCTTACATAAATATTCATGGAGTAAAGGGTTAAGCACTTTATCATTTACCATCTTTGCACTTGCACAGACCTACAGAAATAAACACAAGATGATTTTTTTTTTAATTCTTTGGGGAAAAACCGGATAAGTCTCACTCCTAAAAGATATGTAAATGGCATTTTCCCACCTTCTGTATTTTGTCGCAGAACTGTTGAATTTTCTCCATTTTCTCGTCCTTTCCCAATGAGCTGTCTCCCATAAAGAAGGAATTAAACTTCTTCACCTGTAAAATAACTTGGCAATCAATCAAATGTTTAACATTTTGCAGAAAGACCAATCAATTTAATAATACTAAAATATTCTCATAAATGCTTTGATTAACTCTTTCCTCCATAAATAGGCCTTTCTGCTCTTTGTAAAAGTCACTTTATGAAACCATTGTTTAAATAGAGCATTTGCTCCTATAGGAGCATATCACAATGGTTTCAAACTACCACATTCTAAAATTTTACTTTTCTCTAGTAAATGCTCCTTTTGGGTAGATCTAAAAATAACCTATGAGGCAATGGGCCTAAAATTAGCCTATGAGGTAATGGGTTAAATTAAACCATTCCCTCATGGATAAGTATGCAAGCATCTATCATTTGGTGAATAATCACTGACAGCATTTTTATAATGATAGTTAAACAAGAACACTTTTGGCCATTTCAGAAACTGTATAATCAGATCTATATTGTTCCACAGGTTATCACAGCAGACCCTGACCAGACAGTTCCTACAGGAGCCATCTGATCTGGGTCTACTCTGTTTACTTGCTTTATTTGGACTTTAGAGGCGAGTGTCCGATGCCGTGCACTGGCCGATAGCGTACACTCGTACTTTACCTTATTTCATGATGTCATTATAGCATACATGAATATTCAACAGGTAAAGGGCTGATCTTCAGCAGGCTGTGAAGCTGATACCCTTTACAGAGCCCATTATCATTTTGAGTCTGATCTGGGTCTACTCTGGTTGCAAAGGCATAAAAAAGTGTAAATATGGACTTAACCCCATTCCCTCATATTGTCGCCATTTGACGCCTCTGCAAAAGTCACTTTATGAAACTATTGTGATAAATATTTTATCACAATGGTTTCAAACTACAACATTCTAAACTAGAAAATTGTGTCTGTAAGACACAGCGATGCCCCCGTGTATGCACATAAAATTCCTAAGTCGTTTGACCTTGACCTTGGACTTGCAGGCAGCATGGGCTGGGTGCGTAGTGAAAGTATGGATGGTGTTTAATGTGTATACAGTAAAACCTGTGTTAAGCGGCCAGTCAAGGGAAGCGGCCAAATTGACCGCTTAAGCGAGGTGACCACTTAATCGAGGGGTGAATATTTTGGGAGATTTTTCTGTTTGGTCAGACAAACGCAAAATATATCTACATGTACTTTAATGCCTTATCCAAAATATTATGTATTTTATCCTTGTAAATACAGGTAAAATACAAAATGTTCTGTAAAGTGTATGCACAAAACAAAAAATAAACACCAGGCAGAATCATTCGACACATCCGGAAATACAAACGTACATGTCTACACTTCACTCGATTCTCTAACGTGAAGAACTTACGTTTGGAAAAGGCGTGAATATTTTGTTTTGATGTTATCTCTTTTGATTCGGTAACGTTCACACAAACTTCTCAACACCCCCATATTTGCATATTTATAACAGGTAAAGGAGTTGAAAGGATTATCAGGCCATTGATTATGATCTTGTCCTAAGGCCAAGGTCAACGCTTGGTTTTTTCGTTCACTTCCGACATAACGAAAAACACCGAAGCGGCCAATCTATGCACTTTCCCGACACAACGGAAGTTTCCGAAGCGGTCACGATATTTCGATCGGCGATTTCCGTAATGTCGGAAAGTTACGATGCATAATCTCCATTTTGACATATGTCAACTGGCTGTGTATTGGGTTTTCACACATTTCAAACTGGCCGCCAGGCTGTCTGCTGGCCGTCTAATGGGGTCGAAATATAGGTTTTGGGGTGAAATACGGTGGCCGCTGGCCGCGGAAGGAAGGTGACCGTCTAAAACAGGTGCATTATAGACTGATTTGCGTCGGGAGGATTTCAAACTGACCGTTTAGACGAGGTGACCGTTCATTTAAGGTGACCGTTAGGTCAAGTTTTACTGTATGCAATTCCATGCTAATAGCTATAGCGGTTAGTGAGATATAAGACAATGAAAAAACTGTGACAACCAACTGCTCATAAAATTTCTAAGTCATTTGACCTTGATCTTGGACTCGTGGGCAGCATGGGCTGGAAGTGCAATGAAAGTATGGATGGTGTTTAATATGTATATGCAATTCCATGGCAATAGCTAAAGTGGTTAGGGAGATATAAGACAATGAAAAAACTGTGACAAAAACTGCACGTAAATGTGACAACCAACTGCATGTAAAATTTCCAAGTCATTTGACATCGACCTTGGGCTTGCGGACAGCATGGGTGGGGTGTCAAATGATAGCACAGATGGTAATTAATGTGTATGTGAAGTTTCATGTGTATAAGTGTTGAAATTACTGACTTGTAACACTTGAAAAACTGTGACAACCAACTGCACCTAAAAGCGTGACAGACGGACAGACAGACGGACGGACATGTGCAAAACATAATGCCCCATGACTATCATCAACGGGGGCATAAAAATTTCCTTTTGTCTAGTTAATGCTCCTTTTCGGTAGATTTATTCAAAGAGATTGTATCTAAAAATAGCCTATGAGGGAATGGGTTAAGGGTTAAAAAGAAAACGAAGACAAATTATCACTGAGTGAGTTTTATACCACTGACTGACACCTTGACTCCTATATACTGCCCTAACACTAATGAGAAAGAACTATTTGCTGACCTGTGTGCATACGTCATCTAATAATCCCTCAATTGTTGAGAATTTTCCAGGCATTGAGGTCATACCAGTGCTGAAATCTATCTCTGGAATACTCAACAGACCCATGTCTCCCTAAAAATAAAAACATACATTTGGAATTGAACATATTTTGCTGAAATATGTAGACAACTAGAGGTTTGTTTTTGTCACAAAAACAGATGTCTCCCCCTCCCATCCTCTTTCCAATACACAAGTGTAATGTCTGTAACTTCAAACTTATCAGGGTCTAATGTTTAAGTCATCAGGGGCAATAACTCCAACATTGTCAGGGGGAGACAATTCAAAAGCCCCAGATACACAATAACACATGCTAGTCAACATTCTTGTGAAGTTTGGCGACTCTAGTACTAGTGGTTTCAGAGATACATGTGACACAAAGTAAAGTTTCTCTTATTTAAGTCATAAGGGGCAGTAACTCCAAAGTTATCAGGGGGAGACAATTTAAAAAACCCAGATGCACAAAAACTCATGCTGGTGAACATTCCTGTGAAGTTTGGTGACTCTTAGGCCCTACTGGTTTCAGAGATACGTGCAGCACAAAGTTTCTCTAATTTTAAGTTAACATATCAGGGGCAGTAACTCAAGAATTATCAGGGGGAAACAATTAAAAAACCCAGGTGCACAACAACTCATGCTGGTGAACATTCCTGTGAAGTTTGGTGACTCTAGCCCTAGTGGTTTCAGAGATATGCACGACACTAAGTAAAGTTTGTCTAATTTTAAGTCATCAGGGGCAGTAACTCCAACATTGTCAGGGGGAGACAATTCAAACAAGAGGGCCAGAATGGCCCTGACATCGCTCACCAGACAATCAGATATGTTTCTATTGAAAACTGACCATCCCTGGGGCGGTGACAATTTTGACCCCAGGGACACAATATATAACTTTTGTAGATGACCTAAATATGAAGCTATGTGCCAAATATGAAATCTGAGAACATTCCAGTTTCAAAGGAGAAGATTTTCAAAGTTTGCACTATAAAATTGTTTCTATTGAAAACTGACCAACCCTGGGGTGGGGCCTATTTTGACAACAGGGGCATAATTTATATAACTTTTGTAGAGGATCGGAAAATGGTGCTATGAGCCATATATGAAAGCTGAGAACCCTGTATATTCAGAAAAGAAGATTTTCAAAGTTTTCACTATACGTTTCTATAGACAAGAGGGCCATTGAAAGTGTTAATTTTTCAGACAAACAAATTACAGATGACAGAAACCCTATCACTGCTGAGCATAATTTGACTGAAATTAGCACACAGTTTGGGTTCTGATCTGACACATATGTAACTTCATATGTGGTTTGTACAAGAGAGTTAATTGCAAGATTGATATGTATTAAACGGGGGATTTTAATTATGCAAGGCCATACAAAGTTCTGACTAAAGAAAATCAACTGACCTCTCAAATAATCAACTGTTCCTCTGAAAAGGTATGTGTACCCTAGCATTCCAAACTGATTTTTTGCATTTGAATATTATTATAAATTATTACATAATAATTTCATATTCATAAGTTGAACTTAATATTTTCAAGTAATACAATTTCATGTTAAAAATTATTTCATAATTTATTTAAAATCTTTAATTTGGCATTCTGGAGCCTTTACATGATTTACCCTTCTTCTGAACTGCAGGGCAGGTTATAATAATGTCATAATGCCAATCACTATCATTAATTAACCCTTCTCTCATATAAACGTGTTTTCACACATTTGAAAATCAGTAGACCAGATCAGATGCCTCCTATAGGAGCCATCTGATCAGGGTCTGCTCCGTTTGTTAATGGAATTTGACAGATCTGTTCCTTTAATTTCTAAAATGGCTACAATGTTCTACCTACAATATTCCATTATAACTATTTTGTCTATGAATATTCAGTAGGTTGTGAAATTTGGAAAAAAAAATGCTACAATGTTTCACCTTCCATACTTCACTTTAACTATTTTGTTCATGAATATGCAATAGGCATTCAAATTAATAATAAACACATAACAGGCAAAGGGTTAAGATCTCTGTCTACTACAGCTACCACCAGCAGTACAGGTGCACTAAAAATAGCCACTGGTCATCCCCCTCTCTGATGCTTGACCTGATGACCTGTTTATGAGACTGAGTAAAGATAAGATGCTTAAAAGTGCAGTCAGCTTCAAGTTTGCTAGAAAACTTGCCACTGTGGTGTGTAGCCAATTTTGACCACAGGAGCATAATTTTTATAACTTTTGTAGAAGTCCTGAAGTTGAAGCTATATGTCAAATATGAAAGCTGAGAACCTTCTAGTTTTAGAGGAGATGATGTTCAAAGTTTTCACTATATGTTTCTATTGAAAACTGAAAACCCCTGGGGCAGGGCCAATTTTGACCCTAGGGGTATAATTTATATAACTTTTGTAAAGGACCTACAGATGATGCTATGTGCCAAAGATGGAAGCTGAGACCACTGTAGATTCAGAGGAGAAGATTTTTAAAGGCTGAAATTGTTGACGCCCGACAACGCACGACGCACGACGGACGACGACGGACGACGGACATCAGGCGATCACAAAAGCTCACCCTGAGCACAAAAGTGCTCTGGTGAGCTAAAAACCCAAGAGCAAACCAACTCATGCTTGTGAACAATCCTGTGAAGTTTGGTGACTCTAGCCCTACTGGTTTCAGAGATACGCGCGACACAAAGTTTGTATAAATTTAAGTATTCATATCAGGGGCAATAACTCAAGAATTATCAGGGGGAGACAATTCAAAAACCATAGGTGCACAACAACTCATGCTGGTGAACATTCCTGTGAAGTTTGGTGACTCTAGTACCAGCGGTTTCAGAGATACGCGCGATACAAAGTTTTTCTAATTTTAAGTCATCAGGGGCAATAACTCCAAAATTATCAGGGGGAGACAATTCAAAAACCCCAGGTGCACAACAACTCATGCTGGTGAACATTCCTGTGAAGTTTGGTGACTCTAGCCCAACTGGTTTCAGAGATACGCGCGACACAAGTTTGTGACGGACAGACAGACAGACGGACAGACGGACGGACATGCTAACAAATGGGTAGTTGTGTGACTTTTTCCTTTGATCTTTTCTTGTGTGACTAGTCCCACAAGAAAAACTATTTTTGGCTCTAACTTTGGAAAAGAATGATCTGGAAGCTAACCCTAACCCTAACCCTATGTCCCACAACTGGCCAGGTTAATGTCACAAGAAATGGCCAGGTTAATGTCACAAGAGATGGCCAGGTTAATGATTTTACTTGTGGGACTAGTTAGAAAAAGTCACACAACTACCCTTTGGTGAGTGCGGATGGACGGACGGACAGACAGACAACTCTGGCAAAAACAATATATCTCCCCATAAATGGGGGAGACATAATAATAGGTCGAGGAGTCACTTGACTGCGTTAGTGATTATTTTGCATGGATTACTCATACTGGCTGCAGTGTAAGCACAATACTGTTGATAGACAGACAGGCAGTATAGACCCTGATTAGATGACACTTTTTGACACAGCAGAATTTATGACACTACACTTCTATAACTATATATACTTCATCCACACACACTGGAAAAGCTGCAGTAGAACCTGTCTTAAGCTCTCATTAAAACAAGAGGGCCAGAATTCCTGATATCGCTCACCAGACAATGAGAGGAGAAGATTTTCAAAGTTTTCACTATATATTTCTATAGTAAACTAGCCGGCCCTGGGGCAGGGCCAATTTTGACCACAGGGGCACAATTTATACAACTTTTGTAGAGGACCTGAACATGATGCTATGTGCCAAATATGAAAGCTGAGAACCTTCCAGTTTCAGAGGAGAAGATTTTCAAAATTTTCACTATATGTTTCTATTGAAAACTGCCCACCCCTGGGGCGGGGCTAATTTTGACCCCAGGGGCATAATCTATATAACTTTTGTAGAGGACCTGAATATGATGCTATGTGCCAAAGATGAAAGCTGAGAACCCTGTAGATTCAGAGGAGAAGATTTTTAAAGGTTCAAATTGTTGACGACGGACGACGAACAACTGACGACATACGCCGACTGACATCAGACAATCACAAAAGCTCACCCTTAGTACTTTGTGCAATGGTGAGCTAAAAAGGTCTAATTATTGATCTGTAAGGCAGGTGGTAGCTTAATGCTAGTCAAAGGTAATGCAGAAAGTTCCTGTAGGAGCTTATTGCATTACTTTTGCCCTGCCTTAAGCAACCATGTGCTTTTTAACACTGCTATGTTCTACTGTACTAGGAGATTGGTAACCACCCATAAATGCTGCATATTCAACATGCAATGACCCATAAGCATTTAACCCATTCCCTCATAAGCTATTATTAGACCCAACCACTTTGATAATCTACTGAAAAGGAGCATTAACTAGAGAAAAGGACAAATTTAGAATTTTGTAGTTTGAAACCATTGTGATAAATAGAGCAATTGTTCCTACAGGAGCAAATGCTCTATTTATTGCAATGGTTTCAACAGGTGATTTTTACAGAGGCATAGAAAGATTATCTATGGAGGAAAGAGTTAATAAATCTACCGAAAAGGAGCAGTTACTAGAGAAAAGGAAAACTTTAGAATCATGTAGTTTATGAAACAATTGTGATAAATATTACAATGGTTTCAAAAAGTGACTTTTTCAGAGGCGTCAGTATGAAGGAATGGGTTAACTGAGTCCATTCAGTATGAAACATTGCTGAACGATTTTTAACTATAATCAATGCAGATCCTGATAAAAGTGCTTCACCAGGAGCCTTAAGATCTGGGTCTTCACTGTTTACAAAAGATGGCTTACGTGTTTCCCGCATTCAAAAGGTTATATCATTCTACTGACAAAGTCCAAGGTAAGGATTGGTGGAGAAATGACGATTTTAGTATTTGAGTACGTACTTTTACCTGTAGCTCTGTCATTATTTCTTACATGATTATGCAACACAAGCCAGACCTGACTGACATCTTGCAAACCCAGATTGGCTATTCAGTTACTCAATGTCTGACAAGAATCCAAGTTGTTTGATACTTCTCAATGGTTTAAATGCAACAAGAGAGTTGAAAGAAGACAATTTAATTCCTCCACGTCTTATGTGTATCCTAACTATTTGAGCCAAGCTATATGTAAAACCATTCTTTAAGCCTAGCAAATAGTGCAGAACCAGATCAGCTGTCATGTCTAACCCATTACTCCATGAATATTCATGTAAGAATTAAAGTCATTATGAATATTTATTACCTGGATTTTTACAAGGTAAACTTTTCTGGAATCAGGGTCCATGCTTATAAAGCTTTTTAGTTGAGTCTGAGTTCATTCTCAAGCTTTTGATTGGTCAGATTTGAGTTCTCAAGCTTTTGATTGGTCAGATTTGAGACAAAGGCTCAAATCTGACCAATCAAAAACTTGAGAACGAATTCAGACTCAACTAAAAGTTTTATAAACATGGACTCTGATTACTTTGACAAAAAAGTGTAGAATCAGATCAATATCATGTCAAAAGCAAACAGAGTAGACCCTGATCAGATGGCTCCTATCTGATCTGAGTCCAATTTGTTTGCAAATGCGTGAAAAGGCGTTTATATGAATGAAAGTGTTAAAACACAGCATCTCATCAGATCCCATCACATAAGTTGGCAGAACACTCTAATGAGTGGCAAGCAATAAAGAACCTAGAATGCCGCATCTCAAATGCTGGATCTAGATTCAAAGTCTGCAATATGTAAAATCACAATTTGCTTTCAAAGGACGAATTGGTAGTAGATGTATCATACCTTCAGCACATCTCTAGAAAGGTCAGTGATGTCCGTCACACGTAACGTTATCTTACATGCCTTGGGTTCTATTCCTGATCCACCCTTCACCTCATTGTCACGGTAACCACATTCATCACATACAGTTGCCATGAGAACAACCTCTTTAAAATGTGGAATATCTGTAGTACTGGTTAAGGCTCTAGATTTCTTTGTTTCCAACATATATACAATTATAAATAATCTAACTATTTCCAGTTTTGGTTTGTTTAATTGTTCCGTTATATCCATATATAAACTGCAGATTGGTTCTACTCCATTACTCTATGGGAATAGTTACTGGCGAAAATTTAAGAGTAAAACAAAACAAGAGGGCCATGATGGCCCTTAATCGCTCACCTGTTCATAACAGATTAATGATTTCAATGACAGATTACATAATTTGAAAAATCTTGGTAGAAAACCATTAGATGAAGCTACATAATAAATATAAAGAGTCTAGACCTTACATTTTCGGAGGAGAAGATATTTTAACGATTTTCCTATGAAAAACTCTTAAGATCCAGGGCGGGGCCATTTTTGATCCCGGGTTCATAATTTTAAAATCTTGGTAGAGGACTATTAGATAGTGCAACATACCAAATATCTAAGGTCTATGCCTTACAAGTTCAGAGAAGACTTTAAAGATTTTTAAGAGAAGAAGATTTTTTAAAACGTTCCTATGAAAAACTGATATGCCCCTGGGCGGGGCCATTTTCAACCTAGGGGATATAATTTGAACAATCTTGGTAGAAAACTATTAGATAGGGCTACATACCAAATATTAAAGGTCTCTTCCTTACAGTTTTGGAGAAGAAGATTCTTAAAGCTTTTCATATGAAAAACTGATAAGCCCCAGGCCGGGGCCATTTTTGACCAAGGGGTAATTTGATTAATCTTGGTAGAGGACCATCAAATAATGCTACATACCAAATACCAAAGGTCTATACCTTATAATTTTAGAGAAGAAGATTTTTAAGGATTTTCCTATGAAAAACTGATAAGCCCCGGGGCGGGGTCATTTTTGTCCTGGGGGTCATAATTTGAACAATCTTAGTAAAGGACCATTAGATGATGCTACATACCAAATACTAAAGGTCTATTCCTTACATTTTCAGAGAAGAAGATTTTTAAAGATTTTCCTATGAAAAACTGATAAGCTCCGGGGTGGGGCCATTTTTGGGCCAGGGGTCATAATTTGAACAATCTTAGTAGAGGACCATTAGATCATGCTACATACCAAATATCAAAGGTCTATGCCAAACAGTTTCAGAGAAGAAGATTTTTAAAGATTTTCCTATGAAAAACTGATAAGCCCTGGGGCGGGGCCATTTTTGTCCTGGGGGTCATAATTTGAACAATCTTAGTAGAGGACCATTAGATGATGCTTTGTTCAGTGGCATGGGGCAACGAAATGTTGTTCACATTATGACCCCGGACCAAAAATGGCCCCGCCCCAGGGCTTATCAGTTTTTCATATGAAAAGCTTTAAGAATCTTCTTCTCCAAAACTGTAAGGAATATTTGGTATGTAGCGCTATCTAATAGTTTTCTACCAAGATTGTTCAAATTATGACCCCTGGGCCAAAAATGGCCCCACCCTAGGGCTTATCAGTTTTTCATAGGAAAATCTTTAAA
This sequence comes from Azorinus chamasolen, assembly GCA_963576725.1. Classification (NCBI taxonomy): domain Eukaryota; kingdom Metazoa; phylum Mollusca; class Bivalvia; order Cardiida; family Solecurtidae; genus Azorinus; species Azorinus chamasolen. The sequence continues at coordinate 75,120,735 of OY755248.1, forward strand.
AATCTTCTTCTCTGAAAATGTAAGGCATAGACCTTTGGTATTTGGTATGTAGCATCATCTAATGGTCCTCTACTAAGATTGTTCAAATTATGACCCCCTGGACAAAAATGGCCCCACCCCAGGGCTAATCAGTTTTATATGTAGCATCATCTAATGGTTTTCTACCAAGATTTTTCAAATTATGTAATCTGTCATTGAAATCATTAATCTGTTATGAACAGGTGAGCGATTAAGGGCCATCATGGCCCTCTTGTTTTGTTTTGAACAATCGTAGTAGAGGACCATTAGATAAAAAAAAAGATGTTTAAGTAAATTGTTGACGCCCACACGTATGCACGACGCACATACGCACATACTCATGACGCACGACGCTAATGAGCAGCAAGTTTATGTTAGATATATGCATATCAATAGTCCTTATACCTGCAGCTAAGCATTTAATAGAGGGAATTTTGAAAAAGGATACCAACTAGCTTCATGTTGGTAATGCAGGCACGTCCACAGTTTGGACAGTTGGTTGGGAATGACATCACCTGAAAATATAACACATATGAACAGGACTGTTGATAAGTAACTTTACGTTTTATGAAGAGGTTTGGTTTAACTCATTCTTCCATAGGCTATTTTTAGACCCAACCTCTTTGAATGAATCTACCCGAAAAGGAGCATTAACTAGAGAAAAGGAAAATTTTAAAATTGTGAAAGTTCTGAAACCATTGTGATAAATAGAGCATTTGCTCCATAGGAGCAAATGCTCTATTTATCACAATGGTTTCAAAAAGTTACTTTTACAGAGGCGTAGAAAAGTGTATTTATGGAGTAAACGGTTCAAGTGAAAGTCTTTACGTGCAATGCATGTTAAAAATGCCAAAATAACATAAATCATCTGTTTGTTTATATGCTGAAAAGAAGTACATCACAAGAAAACCAATCGAATAAATGCCAAAGCAGAAAAACTTTCATGCGTTTCATATTGAAGACCTAGTGTTGTTCACAAATGCATTAGTATTTATTTGGATTGCGTTTTAGTTAAGTGACCGTTCCATATTGGTCGATATTTTGTTGTACAACCAAAAATTATGGGTATCGAAGAAGGCGGTTTTATTTTGTATCGCAGTGATATTTTTCGATATAAAATCAAATTGAAAATCATAACAAGAGATGTTTGTAAAACATGTATACCCCCCAGATCCCCTGACCTTTGATCTAGTGACCTCAACTATAGAGGTCATCTAGTGGTCATGACTAATCACCACAGCAACTTTGAAGATCCTAAGCCAAACCACTGATCATTTATTGATCTGAAAACATTTCACAAGTTAAGGGCATGATGACCTTGACCTTTGACCTCAACAACTATAGGAGTCATCTAGTGGTCACGACCACCTACCATAGCAAGTTTGAAGATCCCGAACCAAACCATTGAGCAGTTATTAATTGGAAACCATTTCATCAGTTAAGGTCATGATGACCTTGACCTTTGACCTAGTGACCTCAAAATCAATAGGAGTTATCTAGTTGTCATGACCAACTACCATAGCAAGTTTGAAGATCCTAAGCCAAACCCTTGAGCAGTTATTGATTGGAAACCATTTCACCAGTTAAGGTCATGGTGACCTTGACCTTTGACCTAGTGACCTAAAAAACAATAGGGGTCATCTAGTTGTCATGACCAACCACCACAGCAAGTTTGAAGATCCTAAGCCAAACCCTTGAACAGTTATTGATCGCAAACCATTTCACCATTTAAGGTCATGGTGACCTTGACCTTTGACCTAGTGACCTCAAAAACAACAGGGCCCATCTAGTTGTCATGACCAACCACCTAAGCAAATTTGAAGATCCTAAGCCAAGCCAAACCCTTGAGCAGTTATTGATCAGAAACCATTTTACCAGTTAAGGTCATGGTGACCTTGACCTTTGACCTAGTGACCTCAAAAATTATAGGGGTCATCCAGTGGTCATGACCAACTACCACAGCAAGTTTGAAGATTCTAAGCTAAACCCTTGAGCAGTTATTGATTGGAAACCATTTAACCAGTTAAGGTAATGGTGACCTTGACCTTTGACCTAGTGGCCTCAAAAACAATAGGGTTATTTAGTGCTCATGATCAACCACCACAGCAAGTTTGAAGATCCCAAGCCAAACCCTTGAGCAGTTATTGATCGGAAACTATTTCACCATTTTAGGTCATTGTGACCTTGACCTTTGACCTAGTGACCTCAAAAACAATAGGGGTCATCTACTTGTCATGACCAACCACCACAGCAAGTTTGAAGATTCTATGCCAAGTCGTTTATTAGTTATCGTTCGGAAACCATCGATCTACCGACCAACCGACCGACCGACCGACATGTGCAAAGCAATATACCCCCATTTTTTCAAAAGGGGGGTATAATAATGATTGAACATAACAAATACCAAGTTTTATGATGCTATTGAAAATATGTTTTTATTGTAAGGACTATCACTTTAACCCATTACCTCATAGACTATTTTTAGATCCATTACCTCATAGGCTATTTTTAGATCCAACCTCTTTGAATAAATCTACCGAAAAGGAGCATTAACTAGAGAAAAGGAAATTCTTAGGATTTTGCAGTTTGAAACCATTATGATAAATAGAGCATTTTCTCCTATAGGAGCAAATGCTCTATTTATCACAATGGTTTCACAAAGCAACTTTTACAGAGTCGTCAATATGAGGGAATTGGTTAACCCTTTCATGTAAGTCCTTTCCCTCATATAACTGTTTCCTTGTTCTTTAGCCATTTAAGGAATAATAACAACATGAATATTTTTAGATGAATTTTTATAATGTGAATTCTTCAAGGAAACGTTTTGCTATGATAAAAGCTGTTGAATCAGATCTATATCATGTGAAAAGCAAACAGAACAGACCCTGATCAGATGGTTCCTCTAGGAGCCGTCTGATCTTGGTCTCCTCTGTTTGCAAATGCGTGAAAAGGCGTTTATATGAGGGAAAGGGTTCAATGCCTCTATATGCATTTGCAAACAGAGCAGACCAAGATCTGATCAGGGTTTGATCTGTTTGCTATTGACTCATTAAAGATCTGATTCTACAGTTTTCGTCAAAGCAAAAAATTTCATTGAAGTGTTGAAATAATTTCTTACATCAATATCGAACAGGTAAAGGGCTATAATACATATAGTGACATTTGTTCTCAGTGATTTCTTTGATATATACCTCCTCTTTTGGATTGAACGGTTGGGCTTCCTCTTCAGCAACTATTCCCAACTCTTCATCCTGCTTTCTTGTTCGAGTATAGTTGATGATCTTCATTGCCGGGTCTAAGTTTGGTGCCTTTGGATTTTCGATAAAACTGTTCCCAGTTGGATCATCCAAGACCTTGAAATATTCCATTAAATCAAGTTGAACTCATTACCTAATACATATTCATGGCAAATTTCACCCGTTATGAACTAATTTTCTTATACTGTAACATCAAATAACCCTTTCCATGTTCTATGTTTATTACAAATTTCAATACCTACTGAATATTCATGGACAAAAAGGTTACAATGGAATATGGAAGGTGGAACATTGTAGAAAGTAAAGACACAGATCTTTGAAATTCTATTAACCTCTAGGAGCTGTCTGATCTGGGTCTACTCTGTTTGCAGATGCGTGAAAACACGTTTATATGAGGGAAAGGGTTAAGCATTGCTATTAATAATAAGCAATTTCACTGAATTGAAATCCCCCTGCAAACAAGTGCTGGTCTTAGTATTTAACCCTTTACTCCATAACTATGCCTTTCTACGCCTGTAAAAGCCATCTGATCAGGGTCTGCTTTGATTGCTTAGGATATAATATAGATATAATTCTGAAGTTTCTCTCTGAGCCAAAACTTCTTGTGTCCCTGTGCTGTTATAACTACAACTATCACTAAAGGTGATAAATACCCCTGCATGGCAGCTTTGACTGGAAATTCAATTTTGTGACACCAACTACCCATGTAACAGGACAAAAATACTTAAAGTTCAAGGGGAGATAATTCTGCAATTCCCAGCGCTAAACACATGAAAATTGTGTCATGCACATCTGCTATTTGTGGTTATTATGTATGGAAAGTATCAATTGAATAACTTTAAAATTGAAGGAGGAGTTTGCAACACTAACCCCCATGTTTCATGCCAAAATGACAAAAATTACTCAAAGTTCAAGGGGAGATAATTCTGCAATGCCTAGACCTAAACACATGAAAAACAAGAGAGTCGTCACGGGTGACAAATGCCCCCAAAGTGTTTGACACTGAAATGAATTTTGGCGGAAAAACAATACAATGTAATGCAGGTGTAACATGAAATTTTGATGCTGTTAAAAATGACACAGGAGTCAGTTCTTAACATTAGAAACAGAACCTTTGACGATTATGATAGCTAAGAAAAGAGCCAAGGGTCAAAACTTAGTTAAAAAGGACCCTAAGCCATTCTCAACGTTAAAAAGGACCCTGGGTTGATTGTCAACGTTTAAGGTATAGGAAATATGCTCTGGACAAGCTTTTTGTATCTGGTAAGATATAGGAGATATGCTCCGGACTGTAAAATTGAGGTCAAAGGTCACGGTCAAGGTCAGTGATCTGAAAATGGTACACGACTCTCCGCCATCCCAAGATGAACTCACAAACCAAAATTTGGAATCCGTAGCTGGTAAGGTATAGGAGAAATGCTCCGGACAAGCTTTGTGTAAGATCTAGGTCAAAGGTCAAGGTCACAGTGACCTGAAAATGGTACGCGACACACCGCCATCCAAAAATAAACTCACACACCAAATTTGGAATCCGTAGCTGGTAAGGTATAGGAGATATTCTCTGGACAACCTTTTTTGTAAAATCGAGGTGGAAGGTCAAGGTCACAGTGACCTGAAAATGGTACGCGACATTCCTCCATCCCAAGATGAACTCACACACCAAATTTGGAATCCGTAGCTGGTAAAGTATAGGAGATATACTCCGGACAAGCTTTTTGCAGCTGGTAAGGTATAAGCTTTTTGTAAAATCGAGGCCAAAGGTCAAGGTCACAATGACCTGAAAATGGTACGCGACACTCCTCCATCCCAAGATGAACTCACACACCAAATTTGGAATCCTTAGCTGGTAAGGTATATGAGATATACTCCGGACAAGCTTTTTGTAGCTGGTAAGGTATAAGCTTTTATTAAAATCGAGGTCAAAGGTCAAGGTCAAGGTCACAGTGACCTGGAAATGGTACGCGACACTCCGCCATCCTAAGATGAACTCACACACCAAATTTGGAATCTGTAGCTGGTAAGGTAAAGGAGATATGCTCCGGACAAGCTTTTTGTAAAATCAAGGTCAAAGGTCAAGGTCAAGGTCACAGTGACATGAAAATGGTATGCGACACTCCCCCATCCCAAGATGAACTCACACACCATATTTGGTATCCGTAGCTGATGTGACAAAGGAAATATACTCCGGACACAGCCCTTTTTTTATGCCATTTTTGGGGCCGATATTCGGCCCCATTCCCCAAGCCAAATCATATACTTTTTTCCCCAAAATCTGGTAAAAATTCCCCACCTCATGTCGTATTTTTGAAGGCCGATGTTCCGAATTATTTCTGTCCAAACAACTGTTAAAGATGCACCGAGATTCGTAGACGTAACTTCTGTATATGTGAGATATTCCGATAGTAGGGAAATTGGTGAGTAGTTCCGAATGTGAGTCATCATCGCTAGACGCTTATTGATTTGATACTAGAAAAGTCAAGCGTCGTCGGGACATGAAACGTGTTTTCTGTAAACATCGAAAATGTCTCATAATATTTGTTGTTATGTGAAAAAAATAAAAAAGAATGACGGAAAGGGATCTTTTATGATTGACATTATGTTTAAGCAAGCTGTCATGAATCAGTCTAGCTCTCGGGCACAAATGTCTAACGACAGTGAAATCGTAAATTCTGAGGAAACACCTGGACCATCGGGATCGTGCGCGGATGTTAGCAAGTGTCATATTCATTATAGTAAACAAGTTTTATGAAAACAATTTGTAACTAGAGGTTTGTTTTTGTCACAAAAACAGATGTCTCCCCCTCCCATCCTCTTTCCACTGTATAGAAGATATAAGTGTACACTTGTCTTCAAGTCTTGTCATATGCAAACAGTCTAGTCCCAGATCAGAGGGCTCCTAAAGAGCCATCTAATCAGGGTCTGCACTGTTTGTAATTTTGAAATATATTGGAAAAACAACCCTTAAATAATAGTCAAAAATGGACTTACTAGACTTAATTGGAAACATTTACCTGGACGTGTCAATTTTGAAATACCAGTGAGGAATGAGTTAAAATAAACCCTGGTTTTTGTCGCCTATGAAGACTGTTACAGTGTAATTTTTCCCCAAAAGGCCCAGTTACGTTGCAAAAATTTTCCCCAAAAGGCCCAGTTATGTTGCAAATTCCCCAGTCTAAAGGCCCCGCCACACTTCCCCAAAACCTTAAAAAAAGGGCTGGGACAAAAGGTACACACACCCACACACACCCACCCACCCACACACCCACACACACACACACCCACGCACGGTGCGATCACTATATGCCGCCAAAGCCTAGCTTTGGGGGCATAATAAGTGTTGCTCATCTACTATTCATGGTTATGTATACCACTTATACACTGAATAACTTTCAAACTGAAGGAGGAGTGTGTGACACCAACTCCACATGTTTCATGCCAAAACGACAAAAAAATAAGTTCAATGGCCAAGGGGAGATAAATCTGCAATGTCCAGCGCTAATCACATGAAAACTTGCATGGTTATTATGTATACCACTTATACACTAAATAACTTACAAACTGAAGGAGGAGTTCATGACACCAACTCCACATGTTTCATGCCAAAATGACAGAAAATTCAAGGGGAGATAATTCTGCAATGCCCAACAGTAAACACATGAAAATTGCGTCTTGCACATCTACCATTCATGGTTATTATGTGTACCAAATATAAATTCCATAACTTTAAAACTGAATGACACCAACTACCAATGTTCAAATGTGGACGGAAGGCCCGACCGCCCAACTGGCCGACCGCCGGACAGATTTACTGGGGTATAACAATCTAATTCATATTCATGATGTCATTATCTTTTATATGAATATTCATGAAGTAATGGGTTAACAAAGTTTTTGCTTAGACAGACAAAAAAAGTCAAGTTTATGGCTGTAAACAGACTGTATTATGGCATATCAATATGAGTGATATTTGCAGGGCCGCAATTTCTTATGGTACTAAACATTTACACAAAGTTTGATAGAAAAACTCCAAACCATTCTGGACAGACAAAAGGGTTAAGTTTTTGGTAAACAAAGGACCTTATCCCTTTTCTCTATAGGCTATTTTAAGACCCAACCTCTTTGAATGAATCTTCCCAAAAGGAGTATTTACTAGAGAAAAGTAAAATTTTAGGATTTTGTAGTTTGAAACCATTGTGATAAATTGAGCATTTGCTCCTATAGGAGCAAATGCTCTATTTGTCACAATGGTTTCACAAAGTGACATTTACAGAGTCGTCAAAAGTCGTCAATACGAGGGAATGGGTTAACAGTATTTCAGTCATATTGCAAGTGGATGAAGACCCTAGAGATTGCACCGTTTCATGCACAGAAGAACGCTCAGGTAGAGCCAATGACCTACCGCCAGCCACCTGGAAGGTTTCCCTCACACACATAAAGTGGGGCATAACAAATAACACTGTCTTAATTTCAATCATCCTGAAACATCTGTTAACCCTTTACTCAATTATTTAAGTTTTTAAATGTCTTGGCAAACAGCGGAGACCCAGATCAGAGAGATCCTGTAAGAGCCGTCTGATTTGTGTCTGCTCTCTTTGCCGATTGAATTATAATATATACATCGGAATCTACAGTTCTTACCAGAGCCAAAACATCTCTTGTTCATAGGCTATTATATATAGCTAATCAATATTCATATAGTCATGCATTATTTCTAACATGAATATTCATTAACCCTTTCCTCCGAAGGCTATTTTTAGATCCAACCACTTTGAATAAATCTTTCGAAAATGAGCAATAACTAGAGAAAAGGATTTTTTTTTAGAATTTTGTAGTTTGAAACCATTGTGATAAATAGAGCATTTGCTCCTATAGGAGAAAATGCTCTATTCATCACAATGGTTTCATAAAGTGGCTTTTACAGAGGCGTAGAAAGGCATATTTATGGAGGAAAGGGTTAACCCTTTTCTTCATATAAAAACTTTTCCACCCCTTTGCAAACAGAGTGGAATCAGATCATAGGACTCCTACAAGAGCCGTCAGATCAGGGTCTATTCTATTTGCTTGTAAAATTATAATAGATCGGACTCAAATGTTGCTACCAATACCAAAACATCCTGTATACACCATACTGTGCCATTATAAAAACGGTTAGCTGACAAATATTCATGATTGCTTTATTTCTTTAATACATGAATACTCAACAGAGAAATGATTAAACTTACAATATGGAAAGGGCTTTCACAACTCTTCAATTTCTCCAAGCTCTCTATAAACTTGTCTATCTTCTCAGCAACTTCTGGTTCTTGGATCTGAAAGAATCAAACTAGAACTATCACTAAAGGCGATAAATAACTCTGTACGGCAGCTTTCATTGCAAATCCAAGTTTGTGACACCAACTACCCATGTAACAGGACCAAAACACAATGCCCCGCACTAAACACATGATATTTGTGTCTTGTAATCTGTCTGAAGGAGGAGTTTGTGACACCAATCCCTATGTTTCATGCCAAAATAACACTAGACTGTCGCAGGACAGCAAAGCTCACCTATTGTAGACCTTGTCTACAAAGATAAAGTACAAAATATTTTTCTATTTTAACTGAACTACACCAATGTTAAACCTACTGGCAACTCTATTCCAAATACCAGCTACCTATGGCAAGTATTTCATGTTGTATTAGTGCATCTTAACACTTACCCCAAAACTTTAACCTTGAGATTTCAGCCCAAAAAGCTAAGTCCAAAACAGGTGAAAGTTTGACTAAAATTCAGTTTTATTTTAAATTTTATCTACACTACATCAATGTTCAACACATCGGGAACCTCCATTTCAAGTATCAGCTTCCTACGGCAAATATTACATATAGTATTAGTGCATTTCAACACTTACCCCAAAACTTTAACCTTGAGATTTCAGCCCAAAAAGCTAAGTCCAAAACAGGTGAAATTTTGACTAAAATTCAGTTTTATTTTTAAATTTCAACTATGCTACATCAATGTTCAACACACCGAGAACCTCCATTTCAAGTATCATCTTCCTAGGGCAAATATTTCATGTTGTATTAGTGCATCTTAACACTTACCCCAAAACTTTAACCTTGACATTTCAGCCCAAAAAGCTAAGTCCAAAACAGGTGAAATTTTGAATAAAATTCAGTTTTATTTTAAATTTTAACAACACTACATCAATGTTCAACACACCAGGAACCTCCAATTCAAGTATCAGCTTCCTAAGGCAAATATTTCATGTAGTATTAGTGCATTTCAACACTTACCCCAAAACTTTAACCAAAAGCAAAAGCCAACGCTGACGCCGACGTGATTCCATAAGCCCCCCATTCTTCGAATAGGCGAGCTAAAAATATACTCAAGGTGCAAGGGGAGATAATTCTACAATGCCCAGCACTAAACACATGAAAATTGAATGCTGCACATCTACTACTCATAGTTATTGTGTATAACTACTTATACACTGAATAACTTTAAAACTGAAGGAGGAGTTGGTGACACCAACTCCCTATGTTTCATGCCAAAATAACAAAAAAATACTCTAAATAAGTTCAAAGGGAGATAATTCTGCAATGCCCAATGGTAAACACATGAAAATTGCATCTTGCACATCTACCATTAATGGTGATTATATATACCAAATATAAATTCAACTAGAACACTGACCAAGTCAGAAAGGGCCCCGCATGGTGATCAAACTTGGCCATGACTCTTTACCTATAAACATTCTCAGACCAAACATTTGGTCAAGATTTTGCACCTATAAACATTCTCCGCAAGTTTGGTGAATATCAGATGAAAACTATTTGAGTTGGAGAGCGGACAAGGCTGAAATGGCCAATTTTGACTGAATAAAGGGCCATAACTCAGAGGTGTCTAATGCAATATAGGTTGTATTTGAACTTGGTCAAGATTTTACACCTACAAACATTCTCTCTTAGTTTGGTGAAGATCAGATGAAAACCAATTGAGTTAGCGGACAAAAAAAGCATGATGGCCTGATGGACAGTGCGATTACTATAGGGCACCCACACCAAGGTGTGGACCCCTAATAACTTTAAAACTGAAGGAAGAGTTTCCAACACCAGCCATCCATGTTCAAATGTGGACAGATAGACTGACCGACCACCCGCCGGACAGGCTGATTCCAGTACACCCCCGAAAACTTGTTTGATAATAAGATCCTAGCACAACCCTTTACACCAGAGACACCTTTTGGTACCTTTGTATACAGAGTGGACCCAGATCCAATGGCTCCTGTAGAGTCTACTGTGTTTGCTTCTGAAATAATATAGATCTATTTCTACATTTAGGGCTACATTCAAACCCTATACTGTGACCACTCTTTAGAATCGTCTCGCATAGACGATTCTAAAATGTGGTCACAACATAGGGTCTGGTAGAGAAATGAAGAAGTTATTCTTAAAAATATTTTAATTTACGCATCTTATCTGGACCTCTGTACAGGTATAAAGCTCTGAATAATTGTAATGTATCACATACCCTTCTCAGAACCTGGTGCTGGTTTAATCCCTCAATAGCTCTCTCTATAATTCCCTCTACAGTGGTGAGGACTGGAAAAGAAATATATCAAACTAGTGATACAATACTAAAGTCTTCAAATATATCAAACTAGTGATACAATATTTCAAATTAGTGATACAATACTTCAAATGTTCCAACTACAGTTTGTTTGTTTGTGTTGATTAAGGTCCGTTTCTGCTCACTATGGGCTAATTGGACGCCCCAGAGAGAGGGGAGAGGATACAGGGAAACCCAGGTGCGATGCCCTACTCTTATTATCAACTTAGTTTCTCTGGTTCTTTTAGATGCCCAGTGTAAAGCACTGATACATCGGACCTTGGTTTATAGTCTCGTTCGAAGGACTTGGTCCAGCGGGGGATCGAACCTGTGACTCCTGGTATTGCAGTCGAGCGCATTAGCCACACGACCACATCTGCTGGTCCAACTACAGTAGAACACCTCTAAAAATACTGCTTAATAAATGAACATGGGTGTTTGACTGTTTGTAAAAGTAGAATCTGTGTAACCCTTTACTCCATGAATATTTATGAAAGAAATAATGAAATCATGAATATTAATTAGATAAGAGTTTTGGTTGTTTTTGTTCACCAAATAAATAATGCAGGGTGTTTTTTTTCTGTCTGGGATGGTTTTTAATCTTTCAAAAACAGTGTCAACATTTAACCCTTTCCCTCATATAAATGATTTTTCATGCCTTTGCAGAGCAGACCAAGATAAGGCGGCTCATATAGGACTTGTGGCAGCTTCATGCAGAAAACTCCTCTAGACTTTCACCCTGCATTAAGCAGCCACCTGCGTAAAGGTATCTAAATTCTTCTCTACTAGAATTCCGGTTTAGACGGCTTTTACAGTACTGATATCTAATTACCATACTTTTCTTTGAAAATCTGGTTTAAAAATTGATCGCAACTTTTTTTAAATCTATTTTAAAGGTTACCTCCTTTGTTCGGTGGTGCCTCAAATTGGACCTCTGGAATTGAAATTGTGGCTGAATTGGTCTGCACAATCTGTCTATTCAGTTCCTAAAAGACAGAATAGCACTCTACTCCATGAATATTCATGAAACAAATGATGACATCACGAATATTAATAAGATTAATTTCTAAAATGGCATAAGAACACATGCAGATTTTGTGAAAGTAGAAATTGTAGAATCAGATCTATATTATACCATAAGCAAACAGAGCAGACTCTGATTGGACACCTTCTATAGGAGCCGTCTGATCTGGGTCTGGCTGAGTCTGCTCTGTTTGCCAAGACATAGGAAGGCGTACATGTATTTATGAAAACTTATTGCCTTACTCAGAATTTATCATAATTGCAACCCTTTGAATGGTGATTTTTCACAGTGGGTCTACCAGTCAGTCTTCCAACCCTTTACTCCATAAATATGACTTTCTATGCCTTTGCAAACAGAGTAGACCCAGATCAGACTGCTCCTACAGGGTCTGCTCTGTTTACTTATGATATCATATAGATATAATTGTAGCCAAATATTACTGTGTCCATGAGTTATTATAACAAGAGGTGTCCGCAGACAGCGCCCTCCAAATTTCTTAGTGCTGGATAGTGTAGTGGAAGTCTAAGTCAGAAAGGGGAGATAACTTTAGCAAAATTAATTATAGGGTTACCTGCTCTTGTGAAATGGGTTCCCCTTGTAATAGTTAATATGTAGACCAAAGTTGAACCAAATATCTTGGACAGTTTCTGAGACATAGACCTGAACATAAAACTTAACCAACAATGAAAAATCTAAGTCGAAAAAGGGGCATAACTATTGCAAAATTAATTTTAGGGTTACCTACCCTTGTGAAATGGGTTCCTCTTGTGATAGTAAACATACATACCAAATATGAACCAAATATATTTGATGGTTTCTGAGAAAAGGACCTTAACAAAAAGGTTAACCAACGCCAACTCCGACGAGAGGGTCATGACAATTTAACTCCACTTTTTGAAAAAGTGGAGCTAAAAATCAATCTAACATTCATAATGCCATAATTTCTTGCATGAATATTCATGGAGTAAAGGGTTAACCCTTTCCCTCATATAAACGCCTTTTCACACATTTGCAAACAGAGTAGACCCAGACCAAACTGCTCCTACTGGAGCCATCTGATCGGGGTCTGCTCTGTTTGCTAATGGAATTTGATACATATATCTAATTCAGCAGTTTTTAAAATGGCTACAATGTTCCACCTTCCATACGTCATTTTAACTATTTTGTTCATGAAGATGCAGTAGGTATTCAAATTTAGAATAAACATAGAACATGGAAAGGGCTAAAAGAGAACCATTTATGGATCATTTCCAGGAAAAAGGGAAAAAGTGTATTCTAATAATTGGGATTTTTTTGTGCATAAAAATCAATGATTTTGAAAGCATTTTTGGCCCCATTTAACTTATTTTACTTTTAAAAAAAATTCTAAATTTTGGTCTATATTGGGATATTTCCCTTAAAATTGGGAAATATGTTACCTATTTTACATTGGAAATGGATCCTTTTAACATACCCGTGTATATGGCAGTAAAAGGCCTGATTCCTGAAAAGTTCAGTCCATTTCCATTCCATGTCATTTAACCCTTTACCTCATAAATATTCATGTGCAAAATTATGATATCATGAATATTTATATGCTTAATTTTTACAATGGAAAATAAGCTCAGGATTTTGTTTGCCCTGGCAGAAACTGTAGAATGAGATCTATATATACCAGTATCAAATATAACTTCTTTATTTCTCCACCAAACCCTATGTTTCTCTACCAAACCCTATGTTATGACCACTCTTTAGAATCGTCTCGAAGAGACGATTCTAAAAAGTGGTCACAACATAGGGTTTGGTGGAGAAATGACAGTTTTAGTATTTGAGTACGCACCGTTATCTGTAGCTCTGAAAGAGAGCAGACTCTGCTCAGATGGCTTCTATAGGAACCATCTGATCTGCTTCTACTCTGTTTGCAAATGTGTGAAAAGGCGTTTATATGAGGGAATGGGATAAATATAAATCCTGGAAAATTCCTAAATTCAAGATTTACCTCTGGATTGGAGATCCTGACTGATACTTTGATGCCTTTTTTTTGTATCTCTCCAGCAGGCTGCAGTTCGGAGTTAAAATTCCCACAGTGATCACATTTGAATGATGACACAATCACTTCACGGAAGAATGGAATCCTAGTCAAGAACAGTCTTGTCATACCCTGTAAAAAGCAAACAATAACAAACTTATTCTATTAACCCTATACTCCATAAATACTCTTTTCGCCACCTTTGCAAACAGGGTAGACACAGATCAGACAGCTCCTGTAGGAGCTGTCTGATCAGGGTCTGCTCTGTTTGCTTATGATATGATTCTACAGTTGCTGCCATGGGCAAAAATAACTGTGTCCATGTGCTATTATAACAATTAATCTTGTTAATATTCATGATGTCAGAATTTCTTTTGTGAATATTCCTGGAGTAAACTTAGTCAAAGTGTAATACATGTACTTATTGTAAAGTGTTAAACAACAAACAATTTAATGTAATTATCATCGGCATACGTACGATGGAATTTCATGATTCCTGATCTAACATGTGTCATACAATTCGGATACTGATCTTGGTCTAAACTGGTTGACAGTCTGATGTTTGAACATCCCATTTAAATAAACTAACAATTGTTGCAAATTTTGTAAAAGAAAATATTCGATAAACTTTTACATCGGTCCCTGGTCAACTCGGCCTCAGGTCAACTCGGCCCACAAATATTATTTCATAATTATATTTTGGGGGCATATTCTTTATTTTGAATACTTTAATATTTTGTTTCATAGAGATACCCGATACTACAGATACCAGTGAACATAAAAGGAAATTTCAGAGTAACAGATAATTAATTAAGGACTTCATGAATACATGTATGTACTTAAATTCTATGTATCTCCACAAAACCCTATTTTGTGACCATTCATTGGAACATTCTCGATGAGACGATTCTATGAAATCTGTGAATTAAAGAAATTAAAAAAAACTGGTTTCATCCACTTTATTCTTATCAGGACTAAGCAACATTAATAGATAACAATAATCAGAAAAAGAAGCACTTTATAGATACACAAATACAATGCCAAAAAAAAAAGTATCCAAAATATTATATATATCTTGACAAACAGCTTGGATCCTTATATGAAATTCCCAGTAACTCGGCCTCTCAAGTGGATCCAGAATAACATTTTATAACATTCATCCACTCGCATTAATTGTACTTATTTACAGCAGAGACATATATGTCAGTCAATGAAGCAGATAAACAATTCAACTTAATTTCACTTCAAAAATATTGATGTCGCCCATTTTCACACCTATTTGTTTGACTTCTCAGTTTGATCTAATTAACCTCATTACTGAATGTTGCCTGTTTTATTCGTTAATCTCGTGCAACATACTTATCACCTTTCTCGTCAGCTAAATCAAAGACCTATGTGTTATCATAGGTCTTTGGCTAAATTCAATGGGTCATTACTTACTGTTGTGAAGTTACAAAAAAATGTGCCAACTTTTGTTCTTCATTGAGCCCACCTATCAGGATCTTTAATTTTTGCTGCAGTTTATAAACTTTTATTAACGATCAAGAAAGGGCCGAATTGACCCGACCAAGATGGGCCGAGTTGGCCCACCCAAAAATAAGCCGACTTGACCGGAGGCCGACTTCACCCGGATTCTTTACATCCACCAAACAAAAATGCATGTGCCATTATAAAAATAATTGTATTAAATATTCACGTCAAAATTTCTAACGATAATATTCAAAAGTGCAAATTTATATGAAGGCATAGTTCTGCGTTAACTCCATCATACTCACATTCTCTTCACAGTTAACACACACGCTTTCGATTTCTGTTATTTCTGGTTCATCATCGTCAGCATTGATGTCACGGAAAAGATTAGTCTTTGCTCCAGTGTCTGTTGTCATTGTGCTATTTCTTGTCTCAACCCTCAGTTGTGATATCTTGTCTCAAATCTCAGTAAATCTACCTGGTCCTATTAATATTTAACAACTTTATAAAAAGTAAATGTCGAAACTTCGGGAAATCGAGTAGAGGAAACAGCATATGGCTGGCACTAAAACGCTGACGAAACACAAGGGGGTCTGCCACTCGGAACGATTAGGGGGTCTGCCTAAAAGGTTTCTGGACAACTCGGACCGAAGACGATTCGGGACCATGGTCAACTCGGCCCTTCCAAAATTTAACCCTAGACGATTCGGCACCTATTTATTTTCATTAATTTTTGTTATCAAGTTTACTTTTTCCCTGTCAATCAGTCAATAAATGAACTTATAGTGTAGATCTAGATCATTATTATAAATTGTTATCACAGAACATTGAATTGGATTAAATGTATACCGGTAAATTCTTCTTCTTCTTCTATATTAATGGCTATCACTCACTAATGAGTATTATCGCCATGCACGGGGGTTAAAAAGTATGATAGACTGTTTGGAGGCACAAGCTACTCAATCCACTTGGTACCTCCAAACAGGGTGGTGCAAAGACCTAAAAACATACAAGAAAGTGAAATAAAATCCCTACTTACAAGAAATGTGCAAGAAAGTTAGTATTGTTAAAAAACAGATAAAAGAGCTCTTGAGCTTGACTATGGATAATACATCGATGCAGCCAGTGCTGACTTGAATCCAAGGATTGATTCAGCACTGACTACATCTGATGGTAGTGTATTCCACTGGACAACTGTATGTGGAAAGAATGAGTATTTGAAATAGTCAGCTGTGGTGGAAGGTATTTGGTATGCTAAGTGGTGGTAGTGTCTGGACTGTCTTGTGTAAGGTGTTAGAAAATGATTGATGTTGATATCAAAATTTAGGTTTGATGAAGAGATGTTAAATACTTTGGATCCCGATCAATCAATTTCAAATTTAAGTTATTTCCAGATCATTACTATGAATTATTGGTACAGAACGTTGGTTTGGATCCCTTTTGCTGTATGTTCAAATTCATGTTATGTTCGGCACGATATATTTAACCCTTTCCTTTCTAATACGCCTTTCTATGCCTCGTTAAAGGTCACTTTTCGGTAGATTTATGCATAGAGGTTGAATCTAAAAATAGCCTATGAGGGAATGGGTTAATATTGTCTGTTATGGGTGGATTTAGTCACCAAGGGTAATCCAAGCTGTTTGACATCGATATTGTATTTTCGCAAAAATGGCAGAATAAAATACATTTTAAAATTGCAGCAGAAATATAGTAGATGACAAAATATAATGTACAAGACGAAAAATTACCCCTTTTTATACAAATTTCATGCTAAGAGTAGGTAAACGGTTGGGATCCCGATCATTTTTAACAATTTTTGATACGGATCCCAACTGAATAACGTTCAAAGTTATGTTAGGCACATTAGGAGTGTTCATACTATTAAATAACTTTAACTATTAGCTATCCGGATAATCATCACGTACGAGCATCCAGGCGCGGATTTAGAGGGCGTAACCCCCTCCCCCCCCCCCCCCCCCCTAAAATTGCCGAAACATAGTTTTTAGTAATATTCACAGGGGGGCATTTCGTGGGTCTACATGGTCTAAAAGGTCAAAAAAAATTGATTGGGTCGATTTAGTGTTATGTTATATAATATAACACTAAATCGACCCAATCAATGTTTTTGCCTTTTTGACCATGTAGACCCACGAAATGCCCCCCCCCCCCCCCCCCCCCACTTTGGTAATATCTTAGATCTAGTAATACTAAAAATCAATAAAACAATTATTTAATCTATATATTTTTTTATTTCCCTCACCCAATTACGCTCTTTTTCAACATGTAATTACAGACACACTATTTAGTTATGACATCGAACATAAAAATCTAACAACCCCCCCCCCCCCTTAAATCTGAAATCCTGGATCCGCACCTGCCATCGGTTTGGATCCCAGGCGACACACGATAAAATTAAGCTAGGGCACAACAAATTGTTACTCTTTAACAAAAAAGAATTTAAGTTGTTTGGATCCCGATCAATCCATTAAAAGTATCCAGATCATGATTTTGCATTATTGTAGGTTAGGATCCGATAAAATGTAAGGTAGATTTTATTAATTATTACGTTAGTTATTCCATTAATTACAGTTGAACTTCGATATCTCGAACTTCAAGGGACTATTTAAATTAGTTCGAGATAACAGAAGTTCGAGTTATCCGATTTCTAATGTGGACAGTTTCTCAAGTGTACAGCTAAACGCAGGTATACAGTAATTGGAGGAGCTTTCAGCATTACTGTATACCTGTATTAAGCTGTGAAATGTGTTTCTAGATATGCGTAGTGATACATTTTAGAGCGATTCTGTATTGTAAGCTTTTGGAAGGACCGAACTTTTAGTTCGAGTTATCTCGAGTTCGAGTTATCCGAGTTCGAGATATCGAAGTTCAACTGTATTTTTGAAGCCCAGTAGGTACAGTAAAATCTCTCTATAACAGCCACTAAATTACATTAAGTAGTTTGTGTTAAAGACAGGTGGTTTCTTAAAGCAAGGAGCGTTCTGTTTTACTTTCACCTTGCTTTAAGCAGCCACCTGCCCTAATGTACCAACTAATTAACACAATTTAGTGGCCGTTATAGAGAGGTTTTACTATATGTACAATAGTTAAAGATTATTATAAGTTTGTTTGGCAACCAGTTCAGGCCCGTTACTCTGTTTGCAGCTCAATCATTGAGTACACTAGCGATAGATGGATACAGTTTGTTCACTTAAATGTTTTCGTTATACATGCATTTTACAACTGTAGTTGCCATCGCAGTTGTTGTAGATTAGTCGGAGAGGGGATACGTTTATTTACACTGTTTGTCTTTTGGGGTGGGGATGGAATAAGTGTGAGGTCAGTAGAACAATTAGACCAGAATTATCACATTATGTTTATGGGAGGCTAAATTTGAACGTGAAAAGTTATGGTTTTATTTTTCAAGATGCTGCTCAATGCTTACACACATTTTATATCCCTTTTCAAAGAGCAGCCCAAGATCAGGCAGCTGCCCGATCAAGGGATACCGATCAAGGAATGCCATGACTGGTATTAGATAATATGCAGACTCTGGATCAGTTGACTGTTGCGACAAATGTGATTCTTGGTTTCACAAATTTTGCATAAATGCACCTACGAAAGTATTAATAACTAAGAAAGATTTTGTGAGCGGTTTCTGTTGAATTATGAAAAGATGTTGGAGATAAATTAAAACTCGAAACCAAGAATCACATTTTTATTTTCATCTGATAGTACTTTTAAGTTATTAACATAGACCTATGATAACATAGATTATGTTATCATAGGTCTTTGTTATTAAATATTGTTTTCTTGCATTAGTTATATTTTGAGGTTTTTTATATGTATATGATCCATATTATATGTTGAGTCATGAATAGACATCGAAATATAAAGTAATGAATGTACATGTATTTCTAATAAAGACATGCTCTTAACCATCTACTCCATGAATATTAATATAATGAATGATGGCGTCATGAATATTAATTAGATTAATTTGCTATAATAGCACACGGACACATGAATTTTTGGCCATGTCAGAAACTGTAGAATTTTATCTGTATAATGTCATAAGCAACCAACTTGGACAGAGTACATTCCAGTTATGGATTTCTGTCCAGTATACGGAAGAAGAAGAAGAAGAAGAGCAGGACCTGATCAGACGGCTCCTATAGGAGCCGTCTGATTTGGGTCTACTCTGTTTGCAAAGGCGTATAAAGGCGTTTTTATGGAGTAAAGGGTTAAATTATGTTCTATTAAATGTGTATATATATGACCCTTCTGTTGATTTTCTATCTAAGATTAACAAATGCATGCAGTCGGCAATTTGGGTACATGTATTAACCCATTCCATCATATTGACGACTCTGTAAAAGTCACTTTGTGACACCATTGTGATAAATAGAGCATTTGCTCCTATAGGAGCAAATTCTCTATTTATCACAATGGTTTCAAACTATAAAATTCTAAAATTTTACTTTTCTCTAGTTAATGCTCCTTTTTTGTAGATTTATTCAAAGAGGTTGTATCTAAACATAGCCTATGATGTAATGGGTATTACATCTGTATTCAATGAACATTTATGTAAAGAACAATGGTATCATGATTATCAACAATCTCTTTATCTCATATTAACACCTTTTCACGTATTTACTTCTATACTAGGAGCCGTCTGACTAGGGTCTGCTCTGTTTGCTTATGAACGTATAATAAATATGAAACTATTGTTTCTATCAAAGACCTATGATAACACGTGTGTTATCACAGGTCTCTGTTTTTATTATTACAAAAAAAAAAAAAAAAAAAAAAAAAAAAAAAAAAAAAACAACCCTGTATGCAAATGCCACTCTAAAAAAACACCTAATATACATTAATGATGTCAATATTTCTAACATGAATATTGACCAGGGAAATGTTAAATTGCTATAACGTAGATTCTTATCTTTATCATATCGTAAGCAAACAGAGCTAACCCTGATTTCAACGGTTTCTACAGGAGTTGTCTAATATGTGTTTACTGTTTGCAAAGGCGTAGAAAGGCGAGTTTATGGAGTAAAGGGTTAAAGGTCGCATGTCAATATGATTTGTACCCAAACTGCCATCTTTATCTTCTGAACGCTTTCCGCTAATTTGTAATAACCTATGCAAATTTCCTGGACCCAGCTGTGATGCCTAGTAATGCCGTTACATTAGGATCCAAACTATTCAACACATTGAGTGGGATTGTGAACAGCCGTAAAACAGTAAAAAAAAGTTTTTAAAATATGATTCTCCCGTTTAACTCATTGATTTTATGATAACGAGAAATTCCGATTTGTATACGGAAGAAGAAGAAGAAGAAGAGCAGGACCTGATCAGACGGCTCCTATAGGGGCCGTCTGATTTGGGTCTACTCTGTTTGCAAAGGCGTATAAAGGCGTTTTTATGGAGTAAAGGGTTAAATTATGTTCTATTAAATGTGTATATATATATAACCCTTCTGTTGATTTTCTATCTAAGATTAACAAATGCATGCAGTCGGCAATTTGGGTACATGTATTAACCCATTCCATCATATTGACGACTCTGTAAAAGTCACTTTGTGACACCATTGTGATAAATAGAGCATTTGCTCCTATAGGAGCAAATTCTCTATTTATCACAATGGTTTCAAACTATAAAATTCTAAAATTTTACTTTTCTCTAGTTAATGCTCCTTTTTTGTAGATTTATTCAAAGAGGTTGTATCTAAACATAGCCTATGATGTAATGGGTATTACATCTGTATTCAATGAACATTTATGTAAAGAACAATGGTATCATGATTATCAACAATCTCTTTATCTCATATTAACACCTTTTCACGTATTTACTTCTATACTAGGAGCCGTCTGACTAGGGTCTGCTCTGTTTGCTTATGAACGTATAATAAATATGAAACTATTGTTTCTATCAAAGACCTATGATAACACGTGTGTTATCACAGGTCTCTGTTTTTATTATTACAAAAAAAAAAAAAAAAAAAAAAAAAAAAAAAAAAAACCCTGTAAGCAAATGCCACTCTAAAAAAACACCTAATATACATTAATGATGTCAATATTTCTAACATGAATATTGACCAGGGAAATGTTAAATTGCTATAACGTAGATTCTTATCTTTATCATATCGTAAGCAAACAGAGCTAACCCTGATTTCAACGGTTTCTACAGGAGTTGTCTAATATGTGTTTACTGTTTGCAAAGGCGTAGAAAGGCGAGTTTATGGAGTAAAGGGTTAAAGGTCGCATGTCAATATGATTTGTACCCAAACTGCCATCTTTATCTTCTGAACGCTTTCCGCTAATTTGTAATAATCTATGCAAATTTCCTGGACCCAGCTGTGATGCCTAGTAATGCCGTTACATTAGGATCCAAACTATTCAACACATTGAGTGGGATTGTGAACAGCCGTAAAACAGTAAAAAAAAGTTTTTAAAATATGATTCTCCCGTTTAACTCATTGATTTTATGATAACGAGAAATTCCGATTTGTATACGGAAGAAGAAGAAGAAGAGCAGGACCTGATCAGACGGCTCCTATAGGGGCCGTCTGATTTGGGTCTACTCTGTTTGCAAAGGCGTATAAAGGCGTTTTTATGGAGTAAAGGGTTAAATTATGTTCTATTAAATGTGTATATATATATAACCCTTCTGTTGATTTTCTATCTAAGATTAACAAATGCATGCAGTCGGCAATTTGGGTACATGTATTAACCCATTCCATCATATTGACGACTCTGTAAAAGTCACTTTGTGACACCATTGTGATAAATAGAGCATTTGCTCCTATAGGAGCAAATTCTCTATTTATCACAATGGTTTCAAACTATAAAATTCTAAAATTTTACTTTTCTCTAGTTAATGCTCCTTTTTTGTAGATTTATTCAAAGAGGTTGTATCTAAACATAGCCTATGATGTAATGGGTATTACATCTGTATTCAATGAACATTTATGTAAAGAACAATGGTATCATGATTATCAACAATCTCTTTATCTCATATTAACACCTTTTCACGTATTTACTTCTATACTAGGAGCCGTCTGACTAGGGTCTGCTCTGTTTGCTTATGAACGTATAATAAATATGAAACTATTGTTTCTATCAAAGACCTATGATAACACGTGTGTTATCACAGGTCTCTGTTTTTATTATTACAAAAAAAAAAAAAAAAAAAAAAAAAAAAAAAAAACCAACCCTGTAAGCAAATGCCACTCTAAAAAAACACCTAATATACATTAATGATGTCAATATTTCTAACATGAATATTGACCAGGGAAATGTTAAATTGCTATAACGTAGATTCTTATCTTTATCATATCGTAAGCAAACAGAGCTAACCCTGATTTCAACGGTTTCTACAGGAGTTGTCTAATATGTGTTTACTGTTTGCAAAGGCGTAGAAAGGCGAGTTTATGGAGTAAAGGGTTAAAGGTCGCATGTCAATATGATTTGTACCCAAACTGCCATCTTTATCTTCTGAACGCTTTCCGCTAATTTGTAATAACCTATGCAAATTTCCTGGACCCAGCTGTGATGCCTAGTAATGCCGTTACATTAGGATCCAAACTATTCAACACATTGAGTGGGATTGTGAACAGCCGTAAAACAGTAAAAAAAAGTTTTTAAAATATGATTCTCCCGTTTAACTCATTGATTTTATGATAACGAGAAATTCCGATTTGTACAGGCCTATCTATATTATCATCAAACATATTGCATATATTTTAATTTAACATTATCTAACATTATTTAACAGGAGAAATAATTAGAGTGTGTAGTCCGTCAGCAGTTTATGTGCATTCTTTTACAATGCTTTGTATTTGAATATACGTATTTGAATATTCATGAGTGGGCGGAACCCATCCTTATAAAAATTCAGCTTATAAATATTCTTGAACTATATCATTATTTCCTAAAGGGAAAAATGGATTTCTGTGAATAAAACGCAGGCTATTCCAGAGAAATTCCAGGCTTTATATATACAATAGTATAGACAAATAGTCTTGAATCTCGTATGAATCCGTTGGTCTAGGAACCATCCCGGCAAAGGAAGAAAAAATAAATATAGAAAGTGTAAACGGAAGTCGAATGTTAGTCCCGCGCACAGGTCGCATTATGATTATCACAGTATGCGTAAATTATTTATCGAAACCCGGAAGTAAGTCTCTTGAAGAGCCCGGATTGTAAACAGAATTTCTGGAGGTTTGGCAGTGGTTGTTGCCCAGCAGCAGTAAATAATATTTTCACTTTCTATTTCTACCAAGTTATTGAATCATGTATAAAACACATGAACACAAGATCGCCTCTCATCTATACATAAGACAAACATTTATCTATCTCTGAGTACTGTTAACACATCGTGTTCGCAGGCAGAGTGATAGTGCGGTTTACGGAGATTTCGCCTTAAGACGATTTCGCCTACAATCAGATATATAGTCTATTTCAATAAATTTTGTCACTATATTTGAATCGCTATTTTGTTTTTCATTTCTTATATTCTTACCGCATTCAGATCAAATCTAAACCACTTGTTTCATCGTGTTTCATGAACTCTGTGACCGAGTTTTCCCTCGAATATATCTTTAAACAAAGACCTATGATAACACATAGGTCTTTGCTTTAAAGGGAAAGTCCCTACATTCACACAATCGTCCCCTCCTGATAACTTTGTAGTTATTGACTCTGATGACTTAAATGTAGAAAACTTTGTGTTATGCGTATCTCTGAAACCACTAGGACTAGCGTCATCAAACTTCATAGGAATGATTGACCAACATGAGTTGTTTACCTGGGGCATTGGTTTTTGAGTTGTCTCCCCTGATAACTTTGGAGTTATTGCCCCTGATGAATTAAAATTAGACCCTGATAACTTTGGGGTTACAGACATTACACTTGTGTATTGGAAAGAGGATGGGAGTGGTGGGAGACATCTGTTTTTGTGACAAAAACTAACCACTAGTTATAACTATTTTGGTCATGAATTTTCAGTACATATTGAAATTCGGAATAAACAGAGAACAGGGAAAGAGTTAACCCTTTACTCCATAAGTATGCTTTTCTACGCCTTTGCAAATAGAGTAGACCCAGTTCAAATGGCTCCAAAATGAACCGTCTAATCAGGGTCTGCTTTGTTTGTTAATGATATAATTTAGATATGATTCTACAGTTTCTGCCATGGCCAAACATTCCCGTGTCCATGTGCTACAGTAAAACCTCTCTATAACGGCCACTAAATCACATCAAGTTTTTTGTGTTAAAAGCAGGTGGCTGCTTAAAGCAAGGTGAAAGTAAAACAATGCTCCTATAGAAGTGTTCTGTTTTACTTTCATCTCACTTTAAGCAGCCATCTACCCTAAATATCAACTAATAAACACAATTAAGTGGCCGTTATAGAGAGGTTTTACTGTATTATAAAAATTAATCTAATGAATATTCATGCTGTCATTATTTCCTTACATAAATATTCATGGAGTATTGGGTTAAAGCTGTTTTTTTGTTTTGATTTTAGATAAATAAGATGTCATCTGATCTTGTTGCAACTTGGACGTTGTCCTTGCCAGATGGAAAGCATAAAGTTGAATTTGAACATGGAACAACATCAGGAAAGAGAGTTATCACTGTTGATGGAGAGGTAAATGAGTATGAAACATGCTGGTAGGAACATGATGTTAACTCTATACTTGAGGAATACTCATGTAAGGAATGATAAATCATAATATTAATTAGATTGCTTGATAATTTCATCTTTTTACGTCTTTTCAAACAAAGTAGAAACAGATGATGATCAGACAGTCCCTGTGGGAGGTGTCTGATCAGGATCCTTTTTGTTTGCTTAAATGTTACAGAACCTCTACTGTTTTCTATGAATATGAGCTGCAGCTATTGTTATAAATTTGGCTTCCACTTTGTTGTCATCATTGTTATCTTTCTTTGTCGTCCAGAAACTTCATTCAATGATGGCTTTTTCTTCTTTGCTATTCAAGCAAACCTTAAGAAACTTCACACTAGTTCGCCATCACAAGGGTCACAATTGAATAGACGAGCGTCTGCACCTGCATGCAGTGCTCTTGTTTTATAGTTCTGTTGTAAGAATTAATTTGAGTAATATTCATAATGAACAGTCTTGTATGAATAATTATTAAGCAATGGGTTAACCCTTAATTCCATGAAAATAAATGTAAGAAATAATGACATCATGGCTATTACCGGTACATGTAATTAGTTTATCTTTAATTAATAATTATGAAACATCATGAACATAGAAAGTTTTGGCCATTGCAGAAACTGCAGAATCATATCTATACTAATGCATAAGCAAACAGAGCAGACTCTGATCAGACGGCTCCTATTAGGAGCTGTCTGATCTGGACTGGGTCTTCTCTGTTTGCAAAGGTGTAGAAAGGCATATATATGGAGTTAAGGATAAAAGTCACCTGTTGAAACCATTGTGATAAATAGAGCATTTGCTCCTATAGAAGCAAATGCTCTATTTATCACAATGGTTCAAACTACAAAATTCTAGAAAAAAATCCTTTTCTCTAGTAAATGCTCCTTTTCAGTAGATTTATTCGAAGTGGTTGGATCTAAAAATAGACTATGAGGTAATGGGTCTAAAATAGCCTATGAGGTAATGGGTTAAATGACTTTGATAGAGTTTCTTCTGTTCACAACCAGGAAGTCTACAGAGAGGACTGGATGTTTAAACTAGTCGGCAAGGAACGTTTCACAGTCGGCAAAAACAAAACTACGTGTACGATCTCCATTGAAGCCTGCTCTGGATTTGCCTATGAATACACCCTGGATGTGAATGGGAAACCATTGGAGAAGTTCAGAGAAAACCAGAACAGGATCCAAACATGCTGGTGCTTTACCCTGGGATCTCAAAGCAGCACACCATTTAGAATAGTTCTTGGTGAGATTGTGCTTATCATTTGCTCATTTTCAGAGGTCCAGATAAGACTCGAAAATTAAAATATTTTCAGGAAAACTTTTTTTTTTCACCAAATCCTATGTTGTGACACTTTTAAGAATCATCCCAAAGAGACACTTCTAAAGAATGGTCACAACATAGGATTTAGTGGAGAAAGGACGATTTTAGCATATTTTTTGGCAAACAGTAGTTTCAATCTTTATTTTAAGTCTCATCACAGTTACATAACAACATTAATTATATACACAGTAAAACTTACATAACATCATAATATGTAACCATGCCATTCAATAAAGAAATATAAGAGACTACTGAACCACCTATGTAACTAACTAACTTGACCATTATACCTTTTATATTATATGCATTTATTGCACTGATATATTTACACATCCTAAAGTACATGTTGCTTCAATTTAATCTGGCAAACCAAGCACTCTTAACCCATTAACTCATAGGCTATTTTTAGATACAACCTCTTTGAATAAATCTACCGAAAAGGAGCATTAACTAGAGAAAAGGAAAATTTTAGAACTTTGTAGTTTGAAACCATTGTGTTAAATAGAGCATTTGCTCCTATAGGAGCAAATGCTCTATTTATCACAATGGTTTCAACAGGCAACTTATACAGAGGCGTAGAAAGGCGTATTTATGGAGGAAAGGGTTAAGACGATGAAAAGTGTTGAAATTTGACACACAAAAAAACGACCAAACAAGTCATTTTACAAAAATTGTTGTAATATATATCTAGTATTACCTCAAATCAGATTTGTTGTAAACTGATTAATGGGAACAATATGTATGAAATAAAAGGTATATAAATGATGAAAATATTTTATAAAGTATATTAAATATGAAAATTCAATAGCAAATACATGTATATACAAAAAAAAAACCCGAAACAACATATTTAAAGTGTGATGATCTAACTTACATACAAAGTAAATATTGGTGATGTAAAATAAGAAAGCAGGTTTTGGCACATACCTATATCATTTGATTGTTGGAATAAAGAAAAACTATATTTATCAGTCAGTCAAATTTAAAAATTCCGGTATAATATCATAGGCTTTCTCTAAGACGTTTTCTCTAAAATCCCTATACACTGGGCAATGTAAAGTAACATCAAGCTCATCTTCAACAACATCATTCGTGGGCATAGCCGATTTCCTTCTTTCACACCTTTGTATCACCCAGTTTCAATTCGAAATGGGGGTAACCCCTATGTTGTGACTAGAGTGGTCACAACATAGGGTTTAGAGTGGTCACAACAAAGGGTTTAGAGTGGTCACAACATAGAGTTTAGAGTGGTCAAAACATAGGACTGTGAGTGGTTACAGCATAGGGTTTAGAGTGGTCACACCATAGGGTGTTGTGAAGAAATGAAGGAGTGTTATTCTTGAATAATGGTCAGATATATGCATTCATGTATAATGTACCGTATGCAGTGATTTTTTTTACAAATTTTCTTGCACGAGTCCTGCAAATATGCGAGTCCCCAAATTGAAATAATGAGTCCAAATATTCTATGAAAATACATTAAAGCACCCAGTCAAAGGTATTTGTAAAACTTGCCTTTTTATACTAATAGCTGATGAAATACTGGGTATTGATTATAGTTGAGATATTAATAAAACTTTAAACTTAAATTTTGTTATAAATTTCAATGCATTATTGGGACTCGCATAATTTGAAACTTTGCATCCCCAGAGACTTTTGTGAGTACAGGACTCGGGACTCGCAGGTAAAAAAATCACTGCGTATGTTATTGTTGCTTGTTCAATTAATTTGTTTGAAGTTTCATCTTTCCCTTTACAGAGAAAAACACACTGGATATTTGGGTAAACGGAAAGAAGGTGGAATCCACGGTAAGTACATGTACTATAGATGATATTTCCACTGTAAGTACATGTACTATAGATGATATGTTTTAGCTCACCACAGCATAAAGTGCTCAGATTGAGCTTTTCTGATCGCCTGATGTCTGTCGGCGTGCATTGTCTGTTGTCAACAATTTGAACCTTTAAAAATATTCTCCTCTGAATCTACAGGGTTCTCAGCTTTCATCTTTGGCACATAGCATCATCTGTAGGTCCTCTACAAAAGTTATATAAATTATATCTCTGGGGTCAAACTTTTTGCCCTGTCGCAAGGGTGCTTTATTCTCTATAGGAACATATAGTGAATACTTTGAAAACCTTCTCCTCTGAAACATGAAGGTTCTCAGCTTTCATATTTGGAACATAGCATCATGTTCATGCCCTCTACAAAAGTTACCGGGTATATAAATTATGCTCCTGTGGTAAAAAAAATTCTATAGAAATATAATTATAGTGAAAACTTTGAAAATAATCTTCTCCTCTGAAACTTGAAGGTTCTCAGCTTTCCTATTTGGCACGTAGCGTCATGTACAGGTCCTCTACAAAAGTTATATAAATTATGCCCCTGGGGTCATATTGGCCCTCCCCAGGAGTGGCCAGTTTCCTATAGAAAAATATAATGAAAACGTTGAAAATCATCTCTGATTGTCTGGTGAGCAATATCAGGGTCACCATAGCCCTCTTGTTTAGCATACAGCTCAATAAAAACTCAAAAGGAATTACCTTCATGACAACTTGTGAAAACAGATTGAATTGGCATATCACATCTTATTAGAATCCACTCTGTTCAATTATTTGCTTATGAAAATAATTGAAAGAAAATCTACTATGTATAAGTAAGCAGACAAATGTTTTTGCATTCTTATAGTTTTGTTTGAATGTAGGGCATTTGATATATACTTGTTAACCCATGGCCTCACAGTGGCGTAGCTTCCTATAGGCACTTTAGGCACGTGCCTACACATTGATAAAAAATGTGAAAAAATAAAAACCCTAAAAATGCAATAAAATGCAAGGGGGGGGGGGGGGGGGGGGGGTAAGGTATAGAGCACTATCAGACTTTGTGATAGTAGACGACGTAAGTTACCAACTCAGAAAATATAACCGAGCGGTCCTTTAGTGGCATGAAGAGGATAAACAAGAGTGCCATTGGGCACAATATACGCCCGTCGAGGCTTTGTTCAACATAAACTGAGGCTAACATATTTGCTAAACGCAAATTCTAAGTCCAATTGTGCGACATTGGCCTTTGATATACATACCAGGACACACCCATGCTACTGTAGCATGTCCAGATAAACATTGTGGTGTAATTTGAGAAGGATCCACCAAGCAGAACTTGAGTAAGAGATGTTACAGACGGACAGTGTCATTCCATAATACGTCTCGTTTTGTCCAGCGGGCCTATAAAAACTATCTTCATACCACAATGGGAATGGATAGACTCTGGCTTGGCCATACTGCATATTCATAGGCATATCGACATTGACGTTGAACGAGCCATTAACACATTTGCATTATGCAGATGTAGAAAAATGGAATTTTTTCTGAATGAAATAGAGAAAAGTGAAATAGAGACAGTTAAGCATCAACACTTTGGATCTAGTATCTCCATTTTACTGAACATCTGTTCAAAGCAGTAAATAGGAGTTTTTCTGTGTTTTGTATATAAGTGTCAGCTAATGTAGCAGTTTCACTTATTTCA
This sequence comes from Azorinus chamasolen, assembly GCA_963576725.1. Classification (NCBI taxonomy): domain Eukaryota; kingdom Metazoa; phylum Mollusca; class Bivalvia; order Cardiida; family Solecurtidae; genus Azorinus; species Azorinus chamasolen. The sequence continues at coordinate 75,150,638 of OY755248.1, forward strand.
CAATATAGCAACAGAATATTATAAGAATCAACATTAACTGGTTTATATTTGGATACTAACATATATCTTTGCTCTCTAAACCAGCCTCAGCTTATATTACAGTGTTTATGACTCGTTCAACATCAATGTCGATTTTGGTTGTTGGTTGTATATTTTGTATGTTTTAAAGTTGTAATTTAATGTCGACATAATTATGATAATTACGAGATGACGGCCTAGTGACCAAGATGGTAATTCTTTCAAAAGAAAATTAGATCATGGAGAAACATAGTCTAATTTTATTCTTTCATTTGTCATCCAGAATACTTCAGAATGCAGGATTTGCGATCTAGGTTTCAAAATTTTCTCAAGGGAGGACCCCCAGACCCCCCGCGCATTGCGAGGACTCAGGTGCCTACACATTCAATAAACCCAAGCTAAGCCCCTGCCTCATAGGCTGTTTTTAGATCCTACCACTTTTAATAAATGTACCGAAAAGGAGCATTAACTAGAGAAAGGGAACATTTTAGAATTTTGTAGTTTGAAACCATTGTGATAAATAGAACATTTTCTCCTATAGGAGCAAATGCTTTATTTATCACAATGGTTTAAAAAAAAGTGACTTTACAGAGGTGTCAAAAGGTGTCAATATGAAGGAATGGGTTAAAAGGGATAGTCAAAAGGTGTCAAACTTTGACTTTCTTGCTTTAAAATTAGAATTTTGCTATAAATATAAATGGATATTGGCATTATTTTAGCTCAAATGCCAAGGTGAGCTTTTAGGATTATGCCACATCTGGCACAAAATGCCAAGATGAGCTTTTTAGGATTGTGCCGCATCTGGCACAAAATGCCAAGATGATCTTTTTAGGATTGTGCTGCATCTGGCACAAAATGCCAAGATGAGCTTTTTTTTTTTTTTTTTTTTTTTTTAGGATTGTTCTGCATCTGGCACAAAATGCCAAGGTGAGCTTTTTTTTTTGGATTGTGCTGCATCTGGCACAAAATGCCAAGGTGGGATTTTAGGATTGTGCTGCATCTGGCACAAAATGTCATGGTGAGCTTTTAGGATTGTGCTGCATCTGGCACTGTGCACCATGTGTCTGTGTCAACAATTTCTTTGAAGAAAAAATTCTTCTTCATAGGATTAAATTATACAAGAATTAAAAATTAGATTATTTTCAAAATGGGCGGAGTCGTGCATGCATATTCATCAATTAAAGGATAAGGAAATGAACATAAGGAGCTCAATGAAATATCTGTTTCATAGCCTCAGGAATACAAAGCTCCAGATAAAATGCGTAAATTTAAACATTTTCAAGAATAGCTTCTTTATATCTCCACTAAAGAGTGGTAACAGTTTAGGGTTTGGTGGAGAAATGACGATTTTAGTATTTGGGTACACACCTTTATCTGTATGTCTGGATATAATCATACATGTACATGTATATCTAAGATTCTTACAGTCCAACACACTGTTTTATGTATCATTGTTTACACTGATTGATAGTGGGTTTGCCTTTGTTGTGGATTTTGCTCTATGGTTTTTCTTACAGGGAGAATTTGTAGATGATGGCACAGAAACACATTTTGCTTTAGGAAATACAGCTCATTCCGCGTACATAAAGGCCGTAAGCAGTGGTCATAAGAGGAAAGGAATGATTCACAAACTCTTCATCGATGAACAGGAAATTCCTGAGGCCAAAGAATAGAACCAACATCGGGAAAACAGTTGACCTTTTGGCTTTGACCTTTGGCATGCTAAGAAAATTGTTGTCTGCTGCATTGCTTAGCCATTTATTCCATGAATATTCATGTAAGAATTAATGACTTATGAATATTAGATTTATTGTTGTAATAACACATGGACACAGTAGTGTTTGGCCATGGCAGAAATTGTAGGATCATATCTGTACTATATCATAAGCAAACAGAGCAGACCCTGATAAGATGACTCCTACAGGAGCTGTCTGATCTGGGTCTTTTCTGTTTGCAAGGGCATAGAAAAGTAGTAAAGGGTTAATGTATTATCAAAATACGTGATTAGACTGCCTTTTATCCTGATTAGGGCTGTTACAAAGCTTTGGTAATAAAATTATTATTCACTTCTAACATGCTTTTAGTCAGATGGTTTCAAAACTACACAGTTCTAAAATTTCCTTTTTTCTAGTAAATGCTCCTTTTTGGTAGATTTATTCAAAGAGGTTGGGTCTAAAAATAGAGGGAATTGGTGAAAATTTATCGTAAAACAGCCTGACTGACTTAGCTACGATGTTTGAGATGTCTATTAAAATTGACGTCTTGGTCGTCATTGCATTAGAAAGACATATTTATGGAGGAAAGGGTTAAGTTAGGGGTATAGGGGGAAAGTGCTACACGTATGTTACAGTGTCAGTATGCACAGTATTTTAACCCATTCCGTCATATTTACGCCTTTTGACGCCTCTGTAAAAGTCACTTTCTAAAACCATTGTGATAAATAGAGCATTTGCTCCTTTGGAGAAAATGCTCTATTTATCACAATGGTTTAAAAACTACACAATTCTAAAAATTTCCTTTTTTCTAGTATATGCTCCTTTTCGGTATATTTATTCAAAGAGGTTGGATCTAAAAATAGTCTATGAGGGAATGGGTGAAAAATTATCAGAAAACAGCCTGACTCACTTAGCTGCGATGTTTGAGATGTCTTTTAAAATTGATGTCTTGGTTGTCATTGCATTTTCACCTGTTTAAGGTAGAATTTGAGTGACCATAAGTGTCAACCCAGATCAGAGGGCTCCTCTAGGATACCTCAGAACCGGGTCTACACTGTTTGAAAATGCTGATAGACTCATTTCCTGCATTTAAAGAGTTACACCAATAATTAATGATGATAAACATTTGTATAGATTTTAACTCATTACTCCATAAATTTGCATTTCTACGCCTATGCAAACAGAGTAGACCCAGATCAGACGGCTGCTATATCATTATTTCTTTCATGATTATTCACGGAGAAAATGGTTAATGATCATGTACAATAGTATTGCCTGTGAGTGAAAATATAGGAAATTCTTTGAAATAACAAGGGTTAACTAACATCAAAATCAAATTTAGCATATTTATTTTGAGTTTAACCTTTTACTCCATAACTGCACCTATCTATGCCTTTGCAAACAAAGTAGATCCAGATTAGGTGGCTCTTGTAGGAGCAGTCTGATAGGGTAGGGTCTGCTGTTTGCTTTTGATGTTTCTGCCATGGTCAAAGCTTCATGTGTCTGTGTGCTATTATAACAATCAATCTAATTAATATTCATATTGGCATTTTTTCTTTCATGAATATTCATGGAGTAAAGGATTAATCATTGTTAACCGTGTTCTTCATTTTTGCATGGCAGCAGGCAGGTCATGTTAGAATGTGATTTGGTTCATAGAATACTGAAGGTCAATGTTAATAATGAATAGAATGTTGAAGGTCAAGGTCACTTGATGCCTTTTCAGTAGTACACAGTAGATTTATAGGATATATTCACATGTGATAGTGATTCTACTGGTACTGAAGTTGTTCAAGCTTTATTGTTTGAGTGAAATAATATATTTATGCCACACAGTTGTTGCATAATAGCCTCACACTGTGCGGTGAGGGCAATATAAGTGGGTAATTTGTTTGTCTGTCTTCTGCTTTCTACTACTATCAGTTTATGTTAAGGTTGTGTGAAGTCTTCAACGATTCTTAAGACCCGAGACTCAAGAATATCCACAAACATTTTTACATGGTTCCCAGTTTTTACCAGTATTGTAAAATCTAGGAACCAGATAAACATGTTTGAATATGTTGTTCAGTTTCAAGGCTGAAACAATGTGAATTCAACTGCAGTATAATCCCTCTAAACTGGAATTTTAGTAAAGAAGAATTTAGGATTTTTGGGGGCAGGTGGCAGCTTAATGCAGGATAAAAAGTCATACAGAAAGCTCCTTTGGGAGCTTTCTGTCTCACTTTCACCCTGCATTAAACCTGTATTACAGACCGGATTTGAACAAAGAGAGGTTTTACTGTTCTTGTTTTTTATGCCCCCCGCGGCGAGCATATAGCAATCACATTGTCCATCCGTCCGTCTGACCTTCCATCCATCTGTCCCAAATTTCGTGTCCCTTTTATAACTTTCTTTTATCTGTGAATGGATTTCAAAATAACCCGGCACAAATGTTCACCACACAAAGACGATGTGCCCCGTTTAACTCCCTGGTCCATGGGTCAAAGGTCACAGGGTACAATTTTGGGGGAATTTGTCACGTGACTGTGACATCTCTTGTTTGTCCTGTGTTTTGCTTTAATCATTTCCATAATCATGATTTTCAAATCATTACTCTCAGAATATATGCTCATAAAATAAAGAGAAGACATTTATCATTGTGCACAGGGCCCATTACCATGGATACAAGTGTAAGGGCCAAACTAGAGGCCCAGACATGTAAATGTTTTTACTTGTTAAATATTCATGCATGACTGTACCACTTATGTATATTAGTTATTAATATTTAATCCATTGCCTCATAGGCTATTTTTAGGTCCAACCTCTTTGATAAAATCTACTGAAAAGTAGCATTTACTAGAGAAAGGTAAATTTTTAGAATTATGTAGTTTTTGAAACCATTGTGATAAATAGCAAATGCTCTGTTTATCACAATGGTTCCAAAAATTACTTTTACAGAGGCATCAAAAAGCATTAATATTAATATGAGGGAATGGGTGAAAGGAAGTCTAGAGGAGACACTGGAGTCACCATGTCCATACAGCCATCCTTCCATTAAAGTCTTGTCCATTAAATTCTTGTCCAATTCATTACTTCAATAGTACAAAAGCTTTTGATTTCAGACTTCATATACAGTACAGATAGATCTCTTAGAGGAGAAGTGATATACAGATAGATCTCTTAGGGGAAAAGTGCAGTGAACAAGAACTATTAATTTGTATTCGCCATTTTTGGAGTTATTGCCCTTTGTTATTTTATACTTCATACATGTATTATCTTCCAGGGCATAACAAAAGGTATTGCCAGATTTCAGACTGCATATACAGATTGATCTCATTGAGGAAAATTTCAATGCAACCGTACCATAATTCTTTTTCGAAAAGAATACTTGTTCGTTCTTAAACCATAATTTTTGTAATCAGTATTTTTGGAGTTATCACCCTTTGTTATTTTATACTTCATTTTAGTGCTCAGGACTGGTTCCACTCTCTTGCATAAATAGGTCACAGGAATTGGATTTTCCCAAATTTCAGAGAAATATTTTTTCATCAGGTCTTCTATCAAAATTTTATAAATTGTTCTGGTCCATTGCATAAGTAGGCTAAATTAAGGTAGTTAAAAATAGAGTATTTTGAAATAACTTCTCCCAAATTACGGTAGTTAAAAGTAGATTATTTTGAAATGACTTCTCCCAAATTACGGTAGTTAAAAATAGATTATTTTGAAATGACTTCTCCTAAACCTGTGAATGGGATTTGACCAAACATCACTGAAATGATCCTTAGGTTATCTATCGTAGTTATATAAATAGTTCCTGTTAGTTGCATAAGCGAATCACAGTGATTGAACATTTTCTGTTCCATAACATCACTTCCTAAACTGCTACATTGAATATGAACAAATTTCACTGCAATGATCTTTAGGAGGACTTCTGTCAAAGTTATACATTTGTATAACCCATTCCCTCATATTGACGCCTCTGTAAAAGTCACTTTATGAAACCATTGTGGTAAATAGAGCATTTGCTCCTATGGAGCAAATGCTCTATTTATCACTATGGTTTCAAAACTACACAATTCTAAAATGTCCCTTTTCTAGTAGGTCACAGCAGCTTGAAAACCAGTTTATTTAGCAGTGTCTATATAGTTATTAACCCTTTCCTTCATATATACGCCTTTTTCATTTTATTCAATACATTATTGAAGTCAGAGTTATGGACCTTGTGCATGACACTTCCTTTCATCATGCTCTTTCCATGTATGAAGTTTCAATCCAATGGCATGAACCATATAGGAGTTATTGTCCGGACAAGACAGTGTGAAACAAATCTACAAGGGGAAATAGCTCCCAATATTATTGAAGCCAGAGTTAAGGACCTTGTGCATGACACTTTCTCTCATCATGCTCTTTGCATATATGAAGTTTCAATCCAATGGCATGAACCATATAGGAGTTATCGTCCGGACAAGAAAGTGTGAAACAAATCTACACGGGGAAATAGCTCCAAATATTATTGAAGCCAGAGTTAAGGACCTTGTGCATGACACTTCCTCTCATTATGCTCTTTCCATTGTATGAAGTTTCAATCCAATGGCATGAGTCATATAGGAGTTATCGTCCGGACAAAAAAGTGTGAATAAATGTACAAGGGGCAATACCTCGAATATAGATCTGATTCTACAGTTTTTATCAAAGCTAACAATTCCCTTGTAAAAATTGAGTTAATAAATATTCATGTTGTTACTATTTCCTACATGAATACAGAACAGGGAAAGGGCTAACATCTTTAAGTACACTAAATGGAAACAATGCAGATGCAGGTCAGGGGGCTTCTAGCAGTTCTAGGGTCTGCAGGACAGTGGGGGTATCTAGGGGCTTCTAGCAGTTCTAGGGACTGCAGGACAGTGGGGGTATTAGGGGGCTTCTAGCAGTTCTAGGGTCTGCAGTACAGTGGGGGTATTAGGGGGATTCTAGCAGTTCTAGGGACTGCAGTACAGTGGGGGTATTAGGGGGTTTCTAGCAGTTCTAGGGTCTGCAGGACAGTGGGGGTATTAGGGGGCTTGTAGCAGTTCTAGGGTCTGCAGGACAGTGGGGGTATCTAGGGGCTTCTAGCAGTTCTAGGGACTGCAGGACAGTGGGGGTATTAGGGGGCTTCTAGCAGCTCTAGGGTCTGCAGTACAGTGGGGGTATTAGGGGGCTTGTAGCAGTTCTAGGGTCTGCAGTACAGTGGGGGTATTAGGGGGCTTGTAGCAGTTCGAGGGTATGCAGGACAGTGGGGGTATTAGGTGCTTAAAAAATACCTCATTAATATCGGTTAGTCATTTATGTTTACATGTTTATTATGATACAGTAACCCTGTAAACTGGAATTCTAATAGGGAAGAATTTAGATACTTTTTATGCAGGTGGCTGCTTAACCCTTACCATCATATTGACAACTTTTGACGACTCTGTAAAAGTCACTTTGTGAAACCATTGTGATAAATAGAGCATTTGCTCCTATAGGAGCAAATGCTCTACTGGTATTTATCACAATGGTTTCAAACTACCACATTCTAAAAGTTTCCTTTTCTCTAGTTATGCTCCTTTTCAGTAGATTTATTCAAAGAGGTTGTATCTAAAAATAGCCTATGAAATAATGGGTTAATGCAGGGTGAAAGTCATGCAGAAAGCTCTTAGAGGAGCTTACTTCTTGCTTTTCACCCTGCATTTAAACTGCCACCTGTCTCCAAGATTGATATTTTTACTAAATTTAACCCTTTCCCTCGTAGGCTATTTTTAGATCCAACCTCTTTGAATTAATCTACCGAAAAGGAGCATTAACAAGAGAAAGGGAATTTTTTAGAATGTCCGGTTTAAAGAGGTTTTACTGTATCTACTGTTAATTGTACATATCAACTTCTGAGGTACACATTCATGCACTGCATTTATCTTGTTTTTGTCTCATTTGTTATACAGAAAATTATGTTAATTACAGTTAAACTCTGATCATTCAAACACTTAACCCTTTCCTCCATAGGCTATTTTTAGATCCAGCCTCTTTGAATAAATCTACCGAAAAGGAGCATTAAATAGAGAAAAGGATTTTTTTAATATTTTTGTAGTTTTTGAAACCATTGTGATAATAGAGCATTTGCTCCTATGGAGCAAATGCTCTATTTATCACAATGGTTTGAACAGGTAACTTATGCAGAGGCGTAGAAAGGCATATTTATGGAGGAAAGGGTTAACTCATTTCGAAGTGAAGGAGTTAGAATAGTTTTGCACCAAGCCCTCGATTTCCTCCTAGACTATTTTTTAGACCCACACATATATAGAAAAAGAGAATTTTAGAATTGTGTCATTTTGAAATCATTGTGATAAATAGAGTGTTTGCTCCTATGCAGCAAATGCTCTATTTATCACAATGGTTTCAAAATGTGACTTTTACAGAGGCGCCAAAATACGTCACTAGGAGGGAATGTGTTCAGATAGGTGGGAGCTTAATGCAGGGTGAAAATCTTGCAGAATGCTCCTGTAAGAGCTTAATGCATAGCTTTCACCCTGCATTAAGCAGTTACCTGTCTAAAAAGTTCTCAGTTTCCTTACTAATACTTTGAACTATCAATGTTTTACTGTGTGTAATTTGCTGTGACCAGTATAGATCATAATCTTATTATTAATAATGCTTATATTCGTCCAGTATCGATGTTGAAATCAGTCAAATATTGCCGTCCATTTGATTATTTGAAAAAATTATTGTATATATGTACATGTACTACAGATATAAGGACCAAGATTGCTGTTAATAAAATTTCATTGGAACAATTGTTTTCATTTTAAAAAACGAATATTCTGCATTGGTGGCTTGGTAGCATGCACAAGATCGCTATTAATAAACTTTCATTTTTACAATAAAATTATTGAAAAAATGAATATTCTGCAGAAATTTGGTGGTTTGGTAGCATGGACAAGATTGCTCTGAACACATTCCCTTCTATTGACACATTTTGGTGTATCTGTAAAAGTCACAATTTGAACCATTGTGATAAATAGAGCATTTGCTCCATAGGAGAAAATGCTCTATTTATCACAATGGTTTCAAAATTAGACAATTCTGAAATTCTCCTCGTCTGTAGTTAATGCTCCTTTTCAGTAGATTCGGGTTTTTAGTCCATGCTACAAAGCCACCAAATTTCAGAAGAATATTTTTTATACCCCCACAAACAGAGTTTGAGGGGGGTATCAGGGGTGGCCAAATCAAACGTCCGTATTGTCCGTGTTGTCCCAAAGCCACAACGGACAAGTGAAATTTTGTAGGTTTTTGTTATTAGTTCATCATACGGACAAGTAGAAAATAGCTTTTAACAAAAATGGACAAGTCATTCAAAATTAAATTTCGCCACCCCTGGGTATACTGGAATCAGCCTGTCGGTCGGTCGTCGGTCGGGCGGTCGGTCGGTCGGTCGGTCTGTCCGCAAAATCTTGTACGGCGAACTCCTCCTTCAGTTTCAACCCGATTCACTTGACACTTGGCATACTTGTTAATCAGGTGTAGTAGATGTGCAAGACACAAATTTCAGGTCTCTGTGACCTTGGCCTTGACTTTTGGCCTTGAAATTGGTCTTGAAATTGGCAGGCAAAAGCTTGTACTTTGAACTCCTCCTTCACGTTCAACCTGATTCACTTGATACTTGGCATAAATGTTACTCAGGAGTAGTAGATGTGCAAGACACAAATTTCAGGTCTCTGTGACCTTGTCCTTGACCTTTGGCCTTGAAATTGGTCTTGAAATTGGCAGCCAAAATCTTGTACTTTGAACTCCTCCTTCAATTTCAACCCGATTCACTTGATACTTGGCATAAATGTTACTCAGGAGTAGTAGATGTGCAAGACACAAAATTCAGGTCTCTGTGACATTGACCTTGACCTTTGGCCTTGAAATTGGTCTTGAAATTGGCAGGCAAAATCTTGTACGGCGAACTCCTCCTTCAATTTCAACCTGATTCACTTGATACTTGGCATAAATGTTACTCAGGAGTAGTAGATGTGCAAGACACAAATTTCAGGTCTCTGTGACCTTGACCTTGACCTTTGGCCTTGAAATTGGCAGGCAAAACCTTGTACTTTGAACTCCTCCTTCACTTTCAACCTGATTCACTTGATACTTGGCATAAATGTTACTCAGGAGTAGTAGATGTGCAAGACACAAATTTCAGGTCTCTGTGACCTTGACCTTGACCGTTGGCCTTGAAATTGGTCTTGAAATTGGCAGGCATAATCTTGTACTTTGAACTCCTCCTTCAATTTCAACCTGATTCACTTGATACTTGGTATAAATGTTACTCAGGAGTAGTAGATGTGCAAGACACAAATTTCAGGTCTCTGTGACCTTGACCTTGACCTTTGGCCTTGAAATTGGTCTTGAAATTGGCAGGCAAAATCTTGTACGGCGAACTCCTCCTTCACTTTCAACCTGATTCACTTTATACTTGGCATAAATGTTACTCAGGAGTAGTAGATGTGCAAGACACAAATTTCAAATCTCTGTGACCTTGACCTTTGGCCTTGAAATTGGTCTTAAAATTGGCAGGCAAAACGTTGTACTTTGAACTCCTCCTTCACTTGCAACCTGATTCACTTGATACTCGGCAGAAATGTTACTCAGGAGTAGTAGATGTGCAAGACACAAATTTCAGGTCTCTGTGACCTTGACCTTGACCTTTGGCCTTGAAATTGGTCTTGAAATTGGCAGGCATAATCTTGTACTTTGAACTCCTCCTTCAATTTCAACCTGATTCACTTTATACTTGGCATAAATGTTACTCAGGAGTAGTAGATGTGCAAGACACAAATTTCAGGTCTCTGTGACCTTGACCTTTGGCCTTGAAATTGGTCTTGAAATTGGCAGGCAAAATCTTGTACGGCAAACTCCTCCTTCACTTTCAAACAGATTTACTTGATACTTGGCATAAATGTTACTCAGGAGTAGTAGATGTGCAAGACACAAATTTCAGGTCTCTGTGACCTTGACCTTGACCTTTGTCCTTGAAATCGGTCTTGAAATTGGCAGGCAAAATCCTGTACTTTGAACTCCTCCTTCATTTTCAACCTGATTCACTTGGTACTTATTTTGGCTTGTAATATGGGGAGTTGGTGTCGCAAACTCCTCCTTCAGTTTTAAAGTTACTGAATTTATATTTGGGATACGTAATAGTCACAAATAGCAGATGCGCAAGACACAATTTTCATGCGTTTATGGTTAGCCATTGTAGAATTATCCCCCCCTGAACTTTGAATATTTTTTGTCATTTTTGCATGAAACATGGGGAGTTGGTGTCACAAAACTCCTCCTTCATTTTGAAACTTATTAAATTGATACTTGCCATACATACTAAACACGAATAGTACATGTGCAAGACACAATTTTCCTGTGTTTAGTGTTAGCCATTACAGAATTTTCTCTATTTGAACTTTGGGTATTTTTGTTATTTGGTCCTGATACATGTTTAAAACTTGGATTTGCAATCAAGGCTGCCGTGTGGGGGTATTCATCACCTTTAGTGATAGTTCTAGTTTTAAAATGAAAACAATTGCTTATGTCATAGTATAGATATGATTCTACAGTTTTTTTCATGGCCAAAATTCCTGTGTCCATGTGCTGTTATAACTAATTCATCTAATTAATAATCATGACGTCATTAGTTCTTACATGAATATTTATGGAGAAAAGGGTTAAGAGAAATGAAAGAAGAATAATGTATAGCAGACGACAATTTTTTGAAGACTACAATTTCTTGTGTGCAAGTTCAGTTACTTGTTACTCAGTCACTTGTCATTTGTCTCTCAGTCACTTGTCACTCAGTCACTTGTCATCTTACATTTCCACTCCTGTCCTAATTTTAATGGAATTCACTCTTCTGAAATATATGTTGCATAATTTTACATTGCTTCCATAACTTCAATAAAACCGAGTCTGCAATATTCTCTTTTTGCATTTCTTCTTTTGCTTTCAAAGGATCACCCATTTTCAGAATAGTTGAACACCTATAGCAATGATGTTGTTTACTGACTCAAGGGGCATAACCCTGTTAACACTAAATTACAAATTATCCCCCTTTTGAATTGGTACCATTTTTTGGCTCACCTAGCACAAAGTGCTATTGTGAACAATAGGATTGCTGTGTGCCTGTTATCATCTTTTATGTGGCATAAGCAATTTCTTTAAACATCTCCAAAACTACTGAATAAAATTTAACTGTGCTTCACAGGAATTATCAATTTGTTACAACAGCTAAATACAGATTTTAAACAATTACATCATTCAGTGGAATATGACCAAACTTCATAGATAAAATTACTCTCAAAACAGTAGCATACATTGATTTTGCAGAAAAAATGCTTAGCATGCAAAGAGTTAACTTTGTAAATGCTGAATGCTTAACATTTTCCCTGTTCTATGTTTATTACAAATTTCAATACCTACTGAATATTCATGGACAAAATAGTTATGATGAAATATGGAAGGTGGAACATTGTAGCCATTTTAGAAAGTAAAGAAACGGATCTTTCAAATTCCATAAGCAAACAGAGCAGACCCTGATCAGATATATGAAGGAAAGGGTTAAAGTGTTATGATCCATCTGGTTTTAACTTTTTCCTTCATACAAACACCTTTTTACGCCCATGCAAACAGAGAAGACCCAGATCAGATGACTCCTATAGGAGCTGTCTGCTTTTGACATGATATAGATCTGATTCTACAGTTTTTGTCAAATAAAAACTATTTTATTTATTTTCAGCTAATAAACATTCATGATGTCATAATTTCTTACATGAATATTGAACAGGGAAAGGGTTAAAGAGTATTCATCATTGAGCTACAAAAGCAGCCCAATCTTTGGTGGAAATTCAAAATAACTATGATTTACTGCAAGACTACACTCAAGATTTACACTCCAGAAAAATGCAACTGCAATATTTTTCACTGTGCTCACTAATGCCCAAGAATTCTTTGATGTTTGATGTGTTGTTAACATTATGTTTGCAAAGGTTACTATTAATGCTAAAAACCAAAGCAATAGCAACTGGAACAAAACTCATACCTGTTTAGAGGAACAGTTGATTATTTCAGAAGTCAGTTGATCGTCTTTGGTCAGAACTTTGTATGTCCTTGCATAATCAAAATTACTAAATAATAATATTGCTCTGTTTTATCTTCTATTCTGCTATAACATGTTTCACACAGCCATTTTACGCTTGCGTAAAACCTCGCTTGTGTAAATGGGTAAAACAACTGTATTTTGCAGTACATGACAGTGATTCTTGATATACTTTATATATCTTTATTTCTTGTTTCTGTTGATTTTATATTCATTGATCTAGTAAAATACAATAACAATGATTTTGTGTGTTTTCTATTCATCTACCAGATACTCCAAATGATATTTGGTAAGAGAAAATGCTTTTTGTAAACATTTTCTATAGCCACAACCCTTAGCTCAAATTTCCACAATTCCTCCGCAGAACTTTTCCCACAATTTATGCAGAATAAATGCGGAGTAATGGGACGAGATCTAAGTGTCATTATTCCGTATGTTCTCCGCATTTAAGATATTTCTCAGCAAAGTGAAAAAAAAATTGCTGAGAAAGAGGCTTTCCGCAATTCTGCCACATATTTTCTGCATATTTTCCACTTTTTCTCCGCTTTTTTAAATGCAACGCGGAAATCTGAGCTAAGGGAAACAGTAAACGTTAATTAATTTGCCAAAGTGGTGGGGGGGGGATAGGCATCCATGTCCACAATTTTCTAGTTTAATCTTAGCTTAATTCATTCTACATAATATTCTTTATACATGACTATTGCATGTTCAATGTTTTCAAGGACCTCGACCCTTGTGATTCTGTTTTAACTTTACACACTACAAAAATTCGGGCACTGCACAGGTTCCCTATTGCATTTAGTCCCTCACCGGCCACTGAAGGGGGACTATAGATTTGCACTCCATCTATATATCTTTCCATCCATCCATTATAATCCTTCTGTCCGATTTTTGTGCAGATGATATCTCCTCCTCAACCACTTGTGTTAGGGTTTCCAAATCTCTGGTGAGGGTGCATCATGGGAAGGGGGAGTGTCGCATACTACTTTGGTGTCTCTACGACCTTGACATTGATTGAGACTGGTTTTAGTAAAATATTGTCTGAAATTTGTCCAGATGATATATCCTCAACCCCTTAGGTTAGAGTTTGCAAATATATTGTGTGAATGCATCTTAGGAAGGGAAATTTTTGTGTACTATTTTGGTGTCTCTGTGTCCTTGACCTTAACCATGAACTCAGTTTTAGTAAAGCAAATTGTCTGAAATTGGTCTGGATGATATATCCTCAAACCTTTTGGATAAAACTTTGAATTAAGTCAAGGTGCACCTGTGGAAGGGAAAATGCTGAAATGTGAAAGGTCTCTGTAATCTTGACCTTATAACCATGACCTAAGTTTTAGTAAAACACTGTCATAAATTTGTCCAGATGTTAATTATAATCTCAAGCCTTTAAATTAGGATTTCAACATTTCTTGATGTATTGATGCATCTTGGGAAGGCAGAGTGTCACCTACTACTTTGGTGTCTCTAACGGCCTTGACCCTGACCTTGACCTCAATTTTATTAAAAGTTTGTAAAGAAATTTGTCTGCAGTATAGAAATGTTAAGAGCTGTCTCAGATGGGGCAAGATGAACTACTTACTTGCTCATTAATTTTCATAACTGGTTTTTATGTTGTATGTGGGACCATATATTGTTAAAATTGTACTTGTTTGTCCCCGTGTCCATACAACACATGTCCATCTGTACATACACAATGTCCGTCCATACATACTCATGTCCTTCGGTACATACACAGCACCTTTAATTGGATTTGTTTCAAACTTCACAGATGGTTAACCCTGGTGTACATATCTATATAATTCTACATGTAAACATTGCTTATTTATACGCCTCTCTAAAAATCACCCATTGAAACCATTGTGATAAATAGAGCATTTGCTCCTATAGGAGCAAATGATCTATTTATCACAATGGTTTCAAACTACAAAATTCTGAAATTTTCCTTTTCTCGAGTTAATGATCCTTTTCGGTAGATTTATTCAAAGAGGTTGGATCTAAAAATAGCCTGGGTTAAGTCCATTTAGAAGAATTAGATACTGTTACTCTATTTGTTTTGGCAATACAAAATGCCAGTACCTGTAAGACTTTGATTTATTTTCGAGATATGGGGTTGATATACTTCAAAGCAATCTTAATTTGAAATAGTCTCGTGTTAATTTTAATGTACTTTCTTTAACTACAAAACAGATAATATATAGCTATGCGTTCTTTTGTTCATTCAAAGAACAAATACAAATCTAATTGGGCTAAATATTCATATTTAAACTAGAGGCGAAACTATTTGAGGACGAATAATTGCGGGGTGCATTTGGTTCCCAAGATACAGTACAAAGTAGGGTACCAACTTCGGAAAAGAATCACAACAGACATCGAAATGGCACTGAAAAGAGTTTGTATCATTGGATCTGGCAACTGGTGAGTAGATAATCGTTCTCTTTTGTTAACTTCATTAGTATACAGTATATAAATGTTCAAAATATTGAAAAGATAGGATTTTTATGTCAAACAACTTGATATAAAAAAAGAACCGATTCCACGAGCGACCTTCACATTGCCTTGGCCATCGACACAGATTTTTGACCTGTCAAAAATAACGAAGGTTGTTTGTATGTGTGCTAACGTTCCTATGCGTGCATGAATGCTAGGTGATGCTGACGTGATAATAATTCACATATGGAACACATAGTCTATAACATCTTTAATTCTGCCAGACTGGGGGCAAAATTCTGTACATTTCCAAATGACCTTTTTTCAGTCCAAAACCGAAAGTAGATTTCGATGGTGTTATAGACATGATTGAACCATTAAATAAACCTATTTACCTTTAACATATTTTTTCCTGTCGGATGTGGCCCTTGAAAATAAGCATAATGCACTTTGGGGTTTCCTGCAGTTACGTATGCAACGCCTTCCAATGAAAACCCCCATTTATTTTCCCATTAAAACAACATGAAGCTTTCGAAGATCTTTTCTGTATCTACTATTTACACTTCTGGTTTTAACTCGATGAAGACAGGGGCACCTATTGTAGACAGGAGTGGCCTGTTTAACCTTTTACTCCATAAATACGACTTATACGCCTTTGCAAAAAGAGTAGACCCAGGTCGGACAGCTCCTATAGGAGCTAGTTGACATTTGTGTACTCTAAATGGTGATATCGAGCTACTTCGGTTTTAACGATATCCCGGCATGTAACGGCAACCATTACAAAATTAGCATGCTGTCTTAAAGCTCGTTGATGAGACTACTATAGGAGCCTAATTCTGATCAGGGTCTGCCCTGTTTACTTATGATACAATATTATACAGCAACAATATCTGAGTTTTGTTCTCAGGCTTTTGATTGGTCAGATTTGAGTTCTCAAGCTTTTGATTGGTCAGATTTGAGCCAAAGGCTCAAATCTGACCAATCAAAAGCTTGAGAACGATCTCAGACTCAACTAAAAGCTTTATAAGCAGGGACCCAGATTCTACAGTTTCTGTCATGATCACAACTGTCTGTGTCCATGATGTGCTATGATATCAGTTTCATGATGTCATTATTTCGTAAGAACTTCAAGGTTGTTCAAATCCTTTATTTTATTGTTGTGTTCTTCATTTGAAGAGTTCCTTCTATTGATTTTTTCTACAATATTTCTAGACATGTCTAATATAATTGTTTTTATCCTTCGTTTTGAATGATACTAGACATGACTGATATAATGGTTTTTATCCTGCGTTTTGAATGACACTTGAACATTGAACAAATGGATGGCACAGACACTCAAATAGTTTTGTCTACAACTTTGCACAATGTTAAAAAAACTATGAACAAGACCTGCAATTTGTCTCCCTGCTCAAAAACTTAGCCTCTGGCAGTCTCAAATCAAACAGCTTAGACAAAGCAAACACATTGAAACAAGTACATGTAGTTTCAGTCCGTATTTCCTGGTATAATACCTCTCCCTCTACATGCAAGCAGCATTTAGAAAATAACTTTCCTGAATCCGAACCGTTTCCACAGACGAGTGAAATTTTTATCAGCAAGGCAGGAGTTATTAATCTCTTATAAAATTTTAAAACCGATAAAGCAGCAGACCCCAATATGATCCAACCAATTTACTGAAGGAGCTGCAGCATGAAGTTGAAGACATTATTAGAATTCTCTTTCAGAAATCCTAAACAACCTGTTTGATACATACCTCACAATTTAGCCAGGGTTATGTATGCCCCAGGGTGACACCAGCGACCCAGCAAATTAGCAAGGCCACAATTATAAAATTGTTTGTTTGCCTTTTACCGACCCTATATTTTAGAAGTGGGTCAGTAGGTAGGACAATTACTTTATTTTTTTTCTAAAAATATTGATAAATAAATATTTATGAAACTGTTTTGGCACCGTAGCTATAGTACCTTATGTATGCATCTTATGTATAACCATAACATCTTATCTCATTTATTATGCTTTTGTAGTATCATTAGTGTCTTAACCCACCTGGTATTCATGTCTGACAATAGTGCATGGTTGCCTAGGTACTAAGAATTGAAGATGTAATAACTAAAGGAATGCAAATGTACAGAAATGAGCGAAAATGGCCGGACAGATAGCGATCAGCAGCGGACAAAAGTAGAATGAATATTCTCACATATTTGGCAATAAAAAGTTTTGAGTCTGAGGATAAAAATGGGTCGGTCGGTAAAGGGCAAACAAACTTAATTTTAATTTAAGCCCAACTGATCTCCTGCATCCTTTGTAAAACACTAACACATAATTGCCTCTCGTCTTTCATCCCCAAACTACACAGATCTAATTTTGTCCTTTTTTTCTAGAAAATGTTCCTTTTTCAGTAGATTTATTCAAAGAGGTTTGGTCTAAAAACAGCTGAGGGAATGGATTAAAAGTAATTGAGTATCCAACCAAACAAATTGTTTATTAAACATCTATATTTCCACCATCATCTATATAGTTTGAGAAATGAGAGACTAGTATAATGACAAATAATCCTAATGCAAAGTTAGTCTTGTGTTTAATTTATCAAAGAATAAAATAGTAACAAACATATCTATTTTGTAGGAGCCATCTGATTAGGGTTTGCTCTTTTTACTTATGGAATTTATAGAACTGATTTTGCAGTTTCTGTCCTTGGCAAAAAACTTAAAGAAGTCATTATAAAAATTCAGCTATTAAATATTCATGATGTCATTATTTCATACATGAATTTTTTTATTATTTTTTTCCCTATCTGCGGCGTATTCATGCCTGAGTTTCGCCCATCGCCCACAGTCACCTCTGCTGGCTCACTGCTATGCGTCATACTTGTTTCTTGCCTCCTCGTACTCAGCGTTGTATATGGTTACTGTACTTGTGATTTCGTCTCCACGGTTTTCTCCCCGAGTTGTCAATCCTAGTCATGGTTCTCAGAGTGCTTTAACACCCATGTTCGGACTGCCTCTTCATATGCTGGTGGAATCTAATCTGCACTTTATCGCACATACACAGCTCTTTTCCAATCGGGCTATGCACTTTCGGACTCATTGTGACAAGCCATGTCACAAGTCAATATGGGCTATCGACTACTTTTCGGGCACTTCAAGCTTCACAGACAGTTTTTCTCAGACTCCGTTTGGGTGGGAGACACAGAAAAGCATCTCAGAAATTTTCCGAGTGGACCAGGATTTGAATACCGGACCTCCGGATTGATTACCACATGAATATTTATCAGGTGAAGGGTTTAACCTTTTCCCTCACATAAAAGCCTTTTCACACCTTTGTAAACAAAGTAGACCCAGATCAGAAGGCTCCTGTAGGAGTCATCTGATTAGGGTCTGCTCTGTTTGCTTATCGAATTTGATTGACCTGTTTCTTTAGATTCTAAAATGACTATAATGTTCCACCTTCCATATATCATTGTAACTGTTTTGCCTATGAATATTCAGTACCATAGGTATTGAATTTTGGTCTAAATATAGAACAGGAAAAGGGTTTAACTTCTGTCATTGTTATGTGTGTTACAGGGGTTCGGCCATTGCCAAAATAGTAGGTCAAAATGCAGCTACGAAGACTGATGTATTTGAGACGCAGGTTAACATGTATATGTACGAAGAAAACTTTGAAGGTAGAAAACTGACGGAGATTGTCAACACTGATCATGAAAATAAAAAGTATCTTCCTGGCATCAAGTTACCAGAAAATGTGGTATGTATTTGCCCTTTACTCCATGAATATTAATGAGTTTACCCCTTTACTCCATGAATATTAATGAGCTAAACTCCTCCCATCTTTGCATAATTTATTATAATTATTATTATTATTATAATTTATTATCTCAAATAGCATTTTGGTACGTATATAATATATTGTCAGTTATATGTTTATGAAAAGCAGAATAAACTTAGGCCTAAAAGATACTGAGTGCAAACGGTGCAGACCCTGATCAGACAGCTCCTATAGGAGCTGTCTGATCTGGGTCTACACTGTTTGCAAGAAGGCATAGAAAAGTGTATTTACGGATTAAAGGGTTCAGTAGTTTAAGTTTTATTAATCAATTTATGATGAACTTAATATCATATACACATGGAAATATCAAACGGAGTAGAACCAGTCTCTCATAGGCTATTATATTCCCTCATAGGCTATTTTTAGATCCAACCTCTTTGAATGAATCTACCCAAAAGGAGCATTTACTAGAGAAAAGTAAAATTTTAGAATTTTGTAGTTTGAAACCATTTTGATAAATAGAGCATTTGCTCCTATAGGAGCGAATGCTCTATTTATCACAATGGTTTCAAAACGTGACTTTAACAGAGGCATAGAAAGGCGTATTTATGAAGGAAAGGGTTCAGTGGATCCCATAGGAGCAGTCTGGTCAGTCAGCTCTGATTGCTTATGATTTTACCAGTATATACGTTTCTGACTTGGTCAAAATTTTCTGTGTTCATATACCAATTATAAAAATTATGAAAAATAAGCACATAGATAATCATGATGTCAGTATTTTTAGCTCACTAGAGCACAAAGTGCTCAGGGTGATCTTTTGTGATCGCCTGATGTCCGTCGTTGTCCGTCGTCCCCCGTCGTCCCGCGTCAACAATTTGAACCTTTAATTTACATGGATATTCACAAAGGCAAAGCCATGCCATTCGTGACCAGATGTGCGTTTGCAAACAGCTTGGATCCAGATGAGATGCCATCTCATCTGGATCCATGCTATTTGACACTCGTTCATTAGTTTCTCAAAAGCTTGATCGGAAGTAATCAGAATTGCGCCAGATCCAAATTTGGGTAGATAGCATGGTAAGTGGTAAGAATCTAGTTCAGGGCTTTTATCTCTCACCATTTTGGGGAGATGACCCATACCCCTGAAATTGGTATTTTTGTCTGATTTGGGATTTCAACAAATTCCTTCCCATAAATGTCCATTGCAAACACAATAGACCCAATCCAGCCAAAACCTCTAAAGTGCATAAACAAACAGCTGACCCAGATCAGACAGCTCCTGTAGGTCTGTTGGGTCTGCTGTTTGTTTATGAATTTTAGAAGTTATAGTCTGACTGAAGTTTCTGGCTAAACACTTTTACCACTGAAGTATGAATTGTTCAATCAAAATTGTGAGAAAAACACACTTTTTGCCATTGGGAACATAGCCCAATAACAGCTATAAAATCTCTTGAAAAAAAAAAGCCAGGTATTTCCAAGAACATTTCTACAGAAATAACTTTATATCAGCTAGCTACAGGCAAATTGGTGATACAGTGTTCCCTCACTACAACAACACCCTTTTGGATACGAAGATTGTATGTGTTGTTCAGAGGGAGTTGTTATAGGGAGGGAAAATCAAACATAATTAGCTTGTTTGCAGATCCCCAGATAAGGTGTATTTCGAGAACTAAAACCAGTATGCCTCCATCAAACCCTATGTTGTGACCACTCTTTAGAATCGTCACAAACCTCCATCAAACCCTATGTTGTGACCACTCTTTAGAATCGTCACTTTGTGACGATTCTAAAGAGTGGTCACAACATAGGGTTTGATTGAGGCATAAAGATAATACGATGGAAAAAAGTTGTTTCCGGAGCCTTGTTGTTTCGGGAACAGTTTTGATCCAGTTGAGTTGCCAAGTAATTTGGGTTTCTCAAAGTTGTTTGTTACTTTAAACATCTCTCAAAAAGAAATTGTTTGTATTTGTTTAATTTTGAACATGAGGCATTTTAGGCAGATGATATCTTTCTCCCAGCTAAAGCTTAACCATTCCCTTTCCTCCATAAATACGCCTTTCTACACTTCTATAAAAATAACCTATTGAAACCATTGTGATAAATAGAGCATTTGCTCCTATAGGAGCAAGTGCTCTATTTATCACAATGGTTTCAAACTACAAAATTCTAAACATTTTCTTTTCTCTAGTTGATGCTCCTTTTTGGTAGATTCATTCAAAGATGTTGGGTCTAAAAATAGCCTATGGAGGAAAGGGTTAACCCAATTCCCTCATATAAAACCTTCTTAACACCTTTGCAAACAGAGAAGGCGCAGATCCTGTAGGAGAAATTTGATCAGGGTCTGCTCTGTTTGCTTGCAAAATTAAAATAGATCCGAATCTTCAGTTTCTGCCAATACCAAAAAACATTCCATGTACATATGCCACTAGAAATATTCAGCTAATAAAGATTCATTATGTTATTATTTCTTCTGCATTACTTTTGTTCTTCTTTTGTTCACCTGCTTTTTAGCTCCACTTTTTCAAAAAGTGGAGCTATTGTCATGACCCTCTCGTCGGTGTTGGCATCGGTTAACCTTTTTGTTAAGGTCCATTTCTCAGAAACCATCAAAGATATATATTAAAAATTGGTATGTATGTTTACTATCAGAAGGGGAACCCATTTCACAAGAGTAGGTAACCCTAAAATTAATTTTGCTGTAGTTATGCCTCTTTTTTGACTTAGACTTCCACTACACTATCCAGCAATAAATAAAGTGGAGCGTGCTGTCTGCGGACAGCTCTTGTACGTTTAAGACTCCTATGTTCAATAAATAAATGCTTGCTTAACCCATTCCCTCATGTTGACATCTTTTGACGACTCTGTAAAAGTCACTTTGTGAAACCATTGTGATAAATAGAGCATTTGCTCCTATAGGAGCAAATGCTCCATTTATCAGAATGGTTTCAAACTAAAAAATTCTAAAATTTCCCTTTTTCTAGTTAATGGTCCTTTTTGGTAGATTTATCCAAAGAGGTTGTATCTAAAAATAGCCTATGGGGGAATGAGTTAAGACAGGTTCTATTGTATATGACTTGAACATACAAATGGTATAACAGTTAAGTCTTGTTAACCCTTCGCTTGCTGTTCATGTCAATATATCTACCTGTAAATAGTGTAGACCCAGATGAGACAGCTCCTGCAGGAGCTGTCTCATAAGGGTATGCACTATTTACAAGTTGATTGTGCAACCAGTGCACTCCACAGCAGTGATTTCACAGCGAAATTCTTGTACACAGTGAAGATATATGTAATTATACAACAGGGCATGGGTAAAGAAGGAGATATGTATTTTAAAATTCAGCAAGAGAAGGGTTAATACATAGGGAATATTACACAAAGTGATGATATGAAGGGTTGTATTTGTATCACATGAGTGGTTGTTTGGCCGTAGTATTCTCAAGAGCCGCGGACAAACAACTACGAATGTGATACAACCCTTCATATGGTCACTTCGTGCAATATTCCATTTATTATATACCTGTTTTAATAAAAGAACACATAAGAACATCAACATTCTAACTCCTTTTAATCAGAAACAGAAAAATAGACGTCTCTCCGCTGCGTCACGGATATTTACGCCTATTGCTGAGCAAAAGTAGTCCCACTTTTCGACATGCAAATACGGGATCTTGTTTTGCACACTCCTGCAATACGAAAAATTTATATGGATCTTGTATTGCATGCTTGTGCAATACGGAAAATTTGTCTGAGAGGTTGTATTGCATGATCAAATACAATTTTATTTTACTGCAGAAACTGACAGGTATATGATACAACCATATAGTCCATAATATAACATAGGAGTCTGTAAAAACAGGTGGCTGCCATTGGTTAACTCATTCGCCCTTAGGCTATTTTTAGACCCAACCTCTTTGAATTAATTTACCGAAAAGGAGCATTAACTAGAGAAGAGGAAACTTTTAGAATTTTGTAGTTTGAAACCATTCTGGTCATTCCAGTTCTTTCTATTTATCACAATGGTTTCAATAGGTGATTTTTACAGAGGCGTAGAAGGTGTATTTATGGAGGAAAGGGTAAACTCATTCTCCCCTTGGCTATTTTTAGACCCAACCTCTTTGAATTAATCTACCGAACTATAGAAAAGGAGAATTTTAGAATTGTGCAGTTTTTAAACCATTGTGATAAATAGAGCATTTGCTCCTATGGAGCAAATACTCTGTTTATCACAATGGTTTTGGAAAGTGACTTTTACAGAAGCGCCAAAATGCGTCACTGGGAGGGAATGTGTTAATGCAGGTTAAACGTAATGCAGAAAACTCCTTGGAGGTTTCTGCATAGCTTGTCTTGCATTAAGCCATTCCTTCATAGGCTGTTTTTAGACCCAACCTCTTTGAATAAATTTAATGAAATTTGAAAAGGAGCATTTACTAGAAAAAAGGAAATTTTTTGAATTGTGTAGTGTTTTAACCAATGTGAAAAATAAGGCATTTGCACTTATTGAGCAAATGCTCTATTGATCACAATGGTTCAAAATGTGACTTTTATAGAGTCGTCAAAAGGTGTCAAAATGAAGGAATGGGTTAACAGATTCTTTTGATTCTTATTCTTATGCCATGAACTTGTCCGACGCATTTCTCGGTAAGTAATAGCCCGATCCTAATGGAACTTCACACATGCATTGCTGGTTATGTGCAGATGTGCATTCAACTTTTGGTTTTTAAAATATTGCCATGGTAACCAAATGTCTCTGATTGGTTGAAATTTAGATTTGATGGGGTATATTGGTACCTCAAACTTATTGGCAGGTGTTTAAAAAGTGTTGGTTGCCATGATAGCCTGTGATGGCCTGTGATTGGTCAAAATTTAGATATTTGTTCATCATTACCTGTTGTCCATTTCATTTGGGGGACATTCTGTAACGGATTCCGTTACAATTAGATCTTGTTCAAAATGTCATTTCTTAAAACGCGTCAGTGTGAGGGAATTGATTAACAGATTAATATAAACATGTATACAGTAAAACCCCACTACATGTATACAGTAAAACCCCACTACATGTATACAGTAAAACCCGAAAATTTAATATAAATGTCAGTCTTGGAGACAGGTGGCAGCTTAATGCAGGGTGAAAGTCATGCAGAAAGCTCCTCTATGAGCTTTCTGCATGACTTTCATCCTGCATTAAGCAGCCTCCTGCCTAAAAGTATCTAAATTTTTCTCTACTAGAATTCCGGTATAGAGGGATTTTACTGTATCCTGGGTTTATATCATGTATTCATATTTTTCAGGTCGCAGTTCCAGATGTTTTAGAAGCAGCCAAAGGTGCTGATATTCTCATCTTTGTTCTGCCTCACCAGTTTGTTAAGGGAATATGTAAAACCATACAAGAGTTTGTCAAAGATACAGCTTTAGCAGTGTCTCTTATTAAGGTAAATTCATAGTCTGATCACTCATTACAGAGGTCCAAATAAGATTTTTCAGGAATAACTTCTTTATTTCTCCACCAAACCCTATGTTGTGACCACTCTTTAGAATCGTCTCTTCGAGACGATTCTAAAAATTGGTAACAACCTAGGGTATGGTGGAGAAATGACGATTTTAGTATTTTAGTATGCACCTTTATCTGTAGCTCTGTCATTAACCTATCATTGTAACACTGATGAAGATTTAAACCTATACTCCATAGAGTTGCCTTTTGGCATACATG
This sequence comes from Azorinus chamasolen, assembly GCA_963576725.1. Taxonomy (NCBI): domain Eukaryota; kingdom Metazoa; phylum Mollusca; class Bivalvia; order Cardiida; family Solecurtidae; genus Azorinus; species Azorinus chamasolen. Next base: position 75,175,398 of record OY755248.1, read on the forward strand.
TATTTGCAAACAGAGTTAATCCTCCCATTGGTGTATGACTTTACACTAAAAGTAAAGAGATATCAACATGAAACTTAGTAGGTGGGTAGATCTCATTGAGGAGAAGCCTCCTACATAAGAACCATAACTCTTGATTTCAAAATTTTCAAGTTATGGCCCATTATTTGTTTCAATTTTTTTTAATTAACTGGACAAGCACCAAATCAGACGAATGTTTGCGCCGCATACGAATCTTGTTTTATTGTAGAGCAAAAGTCATGCAAAAAGCTCCAGAAAGCATTCTGCATTACTCTGCATTAAGCTAACCCATTTCCTCATAATGACGCCTTATGACGCCTCTGTAAAAGTCACTTTTTGAAACCATTGTGATAAATAGAGCATTTGCTCTTTTTATCACAATGCTTTCAAAACTACACATTTCTAAAAAAACATTCCTTTTCTCTAGTAAATGCTCCTTTTCAGTAGTTTTATTCAAAGAGATTGGGTCTAAAAATAGCCTATGAGGTAATGGGTTAAAGTGCCAGATTTGGACTTCTTTTTAACGGTCATTTAGTCCATTTCACAATAAATACTCGTGTAAGAAATTATTACATCATGAGTCTGAATTATGTACTCTGTATTAACCCTTTTCTTCATATGAACGCATTTTCACCCCTTTGCAAACCGAGTAGACCCAGATCAGAGGGCTCCTGTAAGAACTCTCTGATCAGGGTCTATTTTTTGCTCATGAAATTATAATAAGATCTGATTCTACAGTTTCTGCCATGATAAAAATATCTTTGGTCAGTGGCTATTAAACCCTTTCCTCCATAAATACATCTTTCTATGCCTCTGTAAAACTTAATTTTTGAAACCATTGTGATAATGGAGCAAATGCTCTATTTATCACAATGGTTTAAAAACTACACAATTCTAAAAATATTCCTTATCTCTAGTAAATGCTTCTTTTCGGTAGATGTATTCAAAGAGGTTGGGTCTTAAATTAGCCTACGGAGGAATGGGTTATAAATTCATTTAATGAATATTCATGAAGTCATGAATTCTATAAATATTCATGAGGGAATTAGGCTATTTTTAGACCTAACCTCTTTGATTAAATCTACCAAAAAGGAGCATTTACTAAAGAAAAGGAATTTTTCAGAATTGTGTAGTTTTTAAACCATTGTGATAAATAGAGCATTTGCTCCTGTGGAGCAAATGCTGTATTTATCACAACGGTTTCACAAAGTGAATTTTACAGAAGCATCAAAAGGCGTCAATATGCGAGAATGGGTTAAGACAGGTTTAGTGTACTTTTGATTCTCTAGGGGTTTGATCGCACACAAGATGGTAGGTTTTTACTGATCTCCAAGATGATACAGGACATTTTGAGCGTGGACTGTACCGTCATGATGGGGGCCAACCTGGCCCCAGAAGTAGCCCTGGAACAGTTCTGTGAGAGCACCATAGGTTGGTGTTATTGGGTCCACCTACGCTTACATGTAGTCTTGTACATATATAGTATATGGTGTGGGCTTATCGCAAAAGTATTGTAACTATATTCTTTAACCGTTTATGCATGAAATGGGTAACTTCACGAATATTCATTAACTTTAATTGTTATAGTGTAACTTTTTTAACCCTTTCCTCCATAGGCTATTTTTAGACCCAACCTCTTTGAATGAATCTACCCAAAAGGAGCATTTTCTAGAGAAAAGTAAAATTTTAGAATTTTGTAGTTTGATCAAATGCTCTATTTATCACAATGGTTTCAAGAAGTGGTTATTACAGAGGCGTAGGAAGGCGTATTTATGGAGGAAATGGTTACCTAAACAAATATGAGATTAGATGTCAAACTACATAAACCCTTTCCTTCATGTAAATGCTATTTCGTGCCTTTACAAACAGAGTAGACCCAGATCAAACGACCCCTGTAGGAGCCGTCTGATGAGTAGCTCTGCTCTGTTTGTTTATTGAATAATAATAGATCTTATACAACAGTTTTTACCAATACCAAAAAAACCTGTGTACATAAACTACATATGCCATTATAAAAATTTAGCTAATAGATATTCATGATATCATTATTTCCTACATGAATTTTCGACAGGAAAAGGTTTGATTGCTTATTCACCATTGCAGTGCTTTTAGTCATGGAATGATATGTACTTCTCTTGTGTATGTACAAAGTTCCGAGGGCTTGGTGCAAAACTATTCTAACTCCTTCACTTTGTGAAGGAGTTAGAATAGTTTTGCACCAAGCCCTCGAAATGTAATTATAGTTATATATATATATATTAACCCCTTCCTTCATATCAACTTCGTTTCACACATTTGCAAATAGAGTAGACCCAGATCAGACGGCTCCTGTTTGCTAATGGAATTTGATAGAAGTGTTTCTTTAGTTTCTAAAATGGCTACAATTTTTCACCTTCCATATTTCATAATGACTACTCTATCTATGAATATTCAGTAGGTATTGAAATTTGGAACAGGAAAAGGCTAAGTTCAAGAGATTCTGTTTACTTATAATATAACCCTTTCCTCCATAGGCTATTTTTAAACCCAGTCTCTTTGAATAAATCTACCGAAAAGGAGCATTAACTAGAGAAAAGGAAAATTTTAGAATTTTGTTGTTTGAAAACCATTGTGATAAATAGAGCATTTTTATCACAATGGTTTCAATAGGTGATTTTTACAGAGGCGTAGAAAGGCGTATTTATGGAGGAAAGGGATAACATAGAATGATATGATTCTACATTTTCTGCTATTGTCAAAAATTCCTAAGTCCATGTGATAGTATAAGAATTAATCTAATTAATAGTCATGATGTCATCATTTCTTACATAAATATTCATGGAGTAAAGGGTTAAATATTTACTTTATTAGTCTTACTACTTCTAACTAAATATCTTACAGTTTAAACCTGAGCTTTATTTTATTGTGTGCTTGATAGTCATTCACAATTTTTTCTTCTTTTTTTTTTTATGCCCCCCAGATCAGATCTGGGGGCATATTTTTTGTCCTGTCTGTCTGTTTGTTTGTTTGTCAGCAACTTTAACATTGGTCATAACTTTTGAGCCAGTACATATAGACTTGATATTTGGCATGCGTATGTATCTCATAAAGCCGCACATTTTGAGAGGTGAAATGATTTCACTGAAATGTCAAGGTCATCCTTCAAGGTCAGAAGGTCAGATATATAGGTCAAATCACCAACTTTAACATTGGCCATAACTTTTGAACCAGTACAGAATGATAGAGACTTGATATTTGGCTTGCATGTGTATCTCATGAAGCTGCACATTTTGAGGGGTGACATGTTAAGGTCATGGTCATCCTTCAGGGTCAAAAGTCAAATTAGCCCTGGGGCATAGTGTTTGCAAAGGCATGAAAAGGCACTTCTAATGAGGTTACTTTTCCGAGTGATCTGTAGAATATCATTTTATTTTTATTTTTGAAAGGGATTCCTTAAGATTGGAACTGGATTGGGTCTGATTTATTTTACAAAACTCCTTCCTTATTAACCCTTTCCTCCATAAATATGCCTTTGTATGCCTCTGTAAAATCACATATTGAAACCATTGTGATAAATAGAGCAATTGCTCCCATAGGAGCAAATGCTCTATTTATCACAATGGTTTCAAACTACAAATTTCTAAAAAAAAATCCTTTTCTCTAGTTAATGCTCCTTTTTGGTAGATTTATTCGAAGTGGTTGAATCTAAAAATAGCCTATGAGGGAATGGGTTAACTCTTTGAATGCAGGATATAGTGTACTGGCAATATCAGAGACCCACATCACAAGGCTCTTAGATCTGCCCTGTCTGTCATTCAAAATCCTTCCACAAATTGTATTAAACCAGTTCATACTAAATTTACTCTAGTATTAACTCTTAACCCTTTCCTTTATGTAAGCGCATTTTGACACATCTGCAAACAGAGTACACCGAGATCAGACAGCTCCTTTAGGAGACGTCTTATCAGGGTCTGCTCTGTTTGCTTATGGTGTATTACTCCTTTTTGGTAGATTAATTCAAAGAGGTTGGGTCTAAAAATAGCCTATGGAGGAATGGGTTAAAAGGGTTATGGCTAAACCTCACGCTGTGCACTGTGTTTGTTCATCTGGGTGTATTGTAATCAGCACTGAGAATTTGTAGAATTCTGATTTCATGCATGATCTTGCTTGCACAAAGGTTTAATTTGCTGTCTTTTTTTTTTCAGATCTTGGCTCATAGGCCTTGGAAGTTTTAATGTCTATTTTATGTAAAAGCTTTCAGGCAATCACTGTAAAAGGAAGTGTGATATTACTAAATAGCCTGGTTAAAGACAGGTTTGATTTTGTGACTCACATTTATTTCCAGGGTTTTGATCGAACTGAAGATGGTAGATTTTTGCTCGTATCCAGTCTAGTCGAGGAGTTAACTAAAATAGACTGCTGTGTTTTGATGGGCGCTAATTTAGCCCATGAAGTGGCCCTAGAACAGTTCTGTGAAACAACCATAGGTTTGTCTGACGTGGTTCAGTGTGCTGTGAACAAGTTACTAGTTTTTGACGAGTTTGACACCTTACCTGCATCGTAGTATAAATGATCTGCCCCCTGAATGCCAATACTTTTGAGCCTTACTGTACAAAACAAACCTCTAGGCGTTGCAAACAGTGTAGAACCAGATCATCTGCCCTTTCCATCATGTAAAAGCTTTTTCACGCATTTGCAAACAGAGTAGACTGGTGTAGGAGCCATTTGATCAGGATCTGCTCTGTTTGCACATGGTATAATATAGACTGGATTCTGCAGTTTCTGCCTAATCCAAAATGTCCTAAGTTCATATGCCATTATAAAAATTAATTTAACCCTTTCCTCCATAAATACGTCTTTCTATGCCTCTATAAAAGTCACTTCTTGAAACCATTGTGATAAATAGAGCATTTGCTCCTTAGGAGCAAATGCTCTATTTATCACAATGGTTTCAAAACTACACAATTCCAACATTTTCCTTTTCTCTGGTAAATGCTCCTTTTCGGTAGACTTATTCATAGAGGTTGGGTCTAAAAATAGCCTATGGGGGAAAGGGTTAATTAGATAAATGATGTCATAATTTCTTACAGGGTTAAATACAGCATCTGATCTGGTTTTGCACAGAAGTTTATCCTGTTTAGTGTTCAGTCACTGTATTTTAACCATTTATAAATACGCCTTTCTATGCCTTTGCAAACAGAGTGGACTCAGATCAGACAAGCTCCTGTTGTTCTTTTCTGTTTGTTTAACCCTTTCCTCCATAAATACGCCTTTCTACACCTCTGTAAAAGTCACTTTATGAAACCATTGTGATAAATAGAGCATTTGCTCCTATAGGAGCAAATGCTCTATTTATCACAATGGTTTCAAAACACTTCGTCTTTGAAGAGATGCTTAAATGCATTGTTTGATATCGAGAGGCGCATGCGGGAAGTGGTTGCAATATTTATAGCGAATATTTATAAAGTACTCTGTCATACTTTTTTGACCGCTGGAACAAAAAGTATAGCGCGATATACTCTTGAGTTTTATTGTTGTTTCTCAACAGAAAACGATCAAATAAAAAGCAAGACTGTTTAAATGGTATACTGAAGGATACATTCAGCATATATTTATTTTTTTAATGCAAAGGCATTCAGGGACTTTAAGTATTAGCTTGTATATAGTAGAGCTCATCTTTGTTCAACTCTAGTTTCTTTTATCATATTCTCATTGAAATATGAGGGGGTGGGGTGGGGGATAAGTTTATAGTCTAAGTATATTATCCCTGTCACTAAAAATAGAAAATTTGTGTTGTGTATATTATCCTTGATACTAAAAATATATCTATTCAGCTTTACAAACCAAATAGAAGAGGAGATTGGGTGTAATTAATATTTAACGCTTTCCCTAATATAAACACTGTTGATGCATTTGCAAACAGAGAAGACCCTGATCAGACAGCTCCTATAGGAGCCATCTGATCAGGGTCTGCACTGTTAAAAGTTTGCTTATGAATAGATCTGATTCTACAGTTTCTACCAATACCAATCATTCTTGTGTACATATGTCAACAGTCATTATAAAAAATCTGCTAATAAATATTCATGGTGTCTTAATTCTTATATTTAACACATTCCCGCATATTGACGCCTTTTGACGCTTCTGTAAAAGTCACTTTATGAAATCATTGTGATAAATTGAGCATTTTGCTCTATTTATCACAATGGTTTCAAAACTAATCAATTTTGAAAATTTCCTTTTCTCTAGTTAATGCTCTTTTTGGTAGATTTAATGAAAGAGGTTAGGTCTAAAAATAGCCTAAGTGGGAATTGGTTAACAGGGAAAGGGTTATGCTAATTAGGGTATTGTTACTCACATTGGTTTTTGTGTTGATTTGTTGGTCAGTACGGTATTTTATTTCAATTGTATGATGTATCATTGTAATATTGTCCACTAATAACTTGGCACTCATGAATACTCATGAATATTCTATACAAACCCGTTACATTTCATGAGGCAGTCATGATAAACTTATTGGGTACATTGTGAAGCAGCCTCACTTGAGTCGCAAATATTCTTATTGAAAAATACACCCAAACTTCATGAAAGATATTTGCAAATATTAACCCTTTCCTCCATAAATACGCCTTTCTACGCCTCTGTAAAAGTCACCTGTTGAAACCATTGTGATAAATAGAGCATTTGCTCAAATTGGAGCAAATGCTCTATTTATCGCGATGGTTTCAAATTACAAAATTCTAAAAAAAATCCTTTTCTCTAGTTAATGCTCCTTTTCGGTAGATTTATTCAAAGAGGCTGGGTCTAAAAATAGCCTATGTGGTAATGGGTTAAGACTAGTAATGTCAGGTAATTATTGGTGGACAATACATCTTTGTTCTTGCTTTAATTTTTAACCCTTTACTTCATTCATATAAGAAATGATAAGATCATGAATATTATTTTGCTGATTTTTTATCATGGCAAATGATTGAAGCCAATGTGGACTGTAGATTAAGATCTATATTATACTATAGGCAAATAGCAGACCCTGATCAGATGGCTGTTACTGGACTACAGGAGTCATCTGATCTGTGTCTACTCTGTTTGATGTTAAAAAGCATACATTGTATATATGGAGTCAACGATTCCCTCATATTGATGCCTTTTGACGCCTCTGTAAAACTCATTTCTTGAAACCATTGTGATAAATAGAGTAATAATTGCTCCATAAGAATGTTTCAAAACTACACAATTCTAAAATGTTCCTTTTCTCAAGTAAATGCCCCTTTTTCGTAGATTTATTCAATGAGGTTAGTATAAAAATAGCCTATGAGGGAAAATAAACAGATCTATCAAATTCCATTTGCAGCAGACCCTGATCAGATGGCTCCTACAATTTAACCCATTCCCCCATGTTGACGCCTCTGTAAAAGTCACTTTTTGAAATCATTGCATTAAATGCAGCATTTGCTCCATGAGCTATCTGATCTTAGTCTACAGTTTTGGACTATCATAGTTTCTATGCATTCATACCTTAAAAGATATTGTTTTTGGTTTTGTTTACAGGCTGTAAGAATAAAGAACAAGGAGAATCACTGAAGGCCCTGTTTGAGATGCCATATTTTCGTTGTTCGGTTGTCTATGACATTCCTACAGTGGAGATGTGTGGGGCCTTAAAGGTATCAATGACTTGTCAAAAAATATTTTATAACCCAATGGTCCAGATAAGCTGCGTAAATATAAGCATTCTCAAGAATATCTCCTTTATTTCTCCACCAAACCCTATACATGTACTGTGACCACTCTTTAGAATCGTCTCTTCGAGACGATTCTAAAGAGTGGTCATAGTATAGGGTTTGGTGGAGAAATGGCGATTTTAGTATTTGGATACGCACCTTTATCTGTAACACTGTAATGCTGTACATGTATTACATGTTGTATAGTAACACCAGTCTTAAGTGGTCTTTCAAAAGAGGCCTAATTATGGGTCTGTGAGGCAGGTAGTAGCTTAATGCAGGTCAAAAGTAATGCAGAAAGCTCTGCATTACTTTTGCTCTGCATTAAGCAACCACCTGCTTTTTAACACTCCTGTGTTCAATAAATGAATGTACCTGTACACCCTATGTGCCGGGAACTACTTCAGCGCATTCTTGGCAGAGCTACCAGGCTACATAAAATTGACCATTACTTCACTAATAATCATGCAATCTGCACCAATTTTCGCATGCTGCTCAAGAACACTTATTTCAACACTTCCTGAAAGTAAAACCTATTTTCTATGCAAAACCACAGTATAGACGTTCCACAATGGCTAGCCATTAGATTTAATAGGAATTATTGTTTACTTTTTGATAAAACATGTATTTTCTACCCATTACACAAAATTACAGATAAGGGAAACCATTCAAAATGACTTTTACTACAAATGTATAGGATGAGATGCTTCCCTTACTTCCTAACACACAATTTACAGCAGTTTAACATAGATCGTAATAACCCCGAATCTCGCTCGGGTTATAGCACACAGGATACATATCTCACCTCGAGTGAGGTTTTGGGGTAAGGCAGCGAAGGGGTTAAAACAGGTTCTACTTTTGATGGAAATTCATCTGTGTGGTATTGTCCATTATACTGAATGTTTTAAAAAAAAATAGATCTCACACACAATTTAAATTTAAATTTAAATTGTGTGTGAGATCTAAAAGTTTTAAAAACATTCAGTATAAGGTTCTACTTTATTTGTAACATAATTGTGGCAAATTATAATATTTTGTTTCCAAACATGTTGTCTATTGGATTTCTCAACCCAGTATTTGATATTCCCACCTTTTTACCTTTTGCAAACAGGAACTGTCTAATCTCAGTCTGCTTTAACCCATTCCCTGATATTGACGACTTTTGACGACTCTGTAAAAGTCACTTTGTGAAACCATTGTGATAAATAGAGCATTTGCTCCAATAGGAGCAAATGCTCTATTTATCACAATGGTTTCAAAACTACACAATTCTAAAATTCTCCTTTTCTATTGTTAATGCTCCTTTTCGGTAGATTTATTCAAATAGGTTGGGTCTAAACATAGTCTATGAGGGAATGAGTTAATTGCTTATTTTTCTCAGATCTGATTCTAAATTGCCATTGCAATAAAGCTTCATATTTTGTATACATGTATTTTATACAATAGAATTTTAAATTGGGTAACCTTTCCCTGTTGGATATTTATGTAAGAAATAATGACATCATGAATATATATGAACTGAATTTTTATAATGGCTTATGTACTCGATACTTTTCAGTATTGGTAAAAAAAACTGTAGAGTCAGATCTATTATTATTCCAGAGGCAAACAGAGCAGACCCTGATCAGATGACTCCTATAGGAGCCATCTGATTTAGATCTACTCTATTTGCAAAGGCGTAGAAAGGCGTATTTATGGAGTGAAGGGATAAATGAAACATCATAAGGTAATCAGGCATCTTCTAACAGTAAATGTATATTTATACATTTCCAGAATGTGGTTGGTATCGGTGCTGGTATAGTTGATGGTATGAAGTTAGGACACAACACAAAGGCAGCTGTCATTCGTCTTGGTCTCATGGAGATGGTCAAATTTGGAGAGATCTTTATGGAAGGTTTGTCACATTTCATGACATTTAACTCATTACTCCATGAATATTCATGTAAGAAGTTATGTACATGTATATTATTATACCACATTTATATAGCGCTCTTTTCACACAGGATATGTGCGTTCAAAAGCGCTTCACATGGATGAAATCACTAACCAGAACGAACCGCATGATTATCTATCCAGGCAATGAAAGATATACAATAGATATACAATTGATATGAAATCACTAGCCAGACGGAACCACATGATTGTCTATCTGGTCAATGAAAGATATGCAAAAGATAAACAATTGATATGAAATCAATATCAGGAAGGAATCGCATGATTGTCTATCCGGTTAATGACAGATATGCAATAGATATACAGTAAATATGAAATCACTAACAGAAAGGAACCGCATGATTGTATTCCCCAGAGCCTCCGCATGCGCATCGGTGATAGGCATTCACCCCCAGACGGAACGAGGCCAGCCACAGTAAAACCCAGTTTACTACATTCCTCTCTTCTTTAATTAGGAGGAGGAGATGGGTGAATATATATGAATTATTATAATTTAATATCTATAATGGCATATGAACAAGAAACGATTTGCCCTGGTAGATACTGTAGAATCAGATCTATTCAACTCCCTAAACAAATAGGGTATATCATAGTGGTTGATTGTCATGAGTTCTCTACTCCCATGCAAATAGTTAACCCTTTCCTCCATAGACTATTTTTAGATCCATCCACTTTGAATAAGTCTACTGAAAAGGAGCATTAACTAGAGAAAAGGAAAAAATTAGTATTTTGTGGTTTGAAACCATTGTGATAAATAGAGCATTTGCTCCTATAGGAGCAAATGCTCTATTTATCACAATGGTTTCATAAACTGACTTTTACAGAGTCGTATTTGTGGAGTAAAGGGTTAAAAGAGGGAAACATTTATGATTTTTCCATACAGGTAGTAAAATTGACACATTTTTTGAGAGCTGTGGTGTGGCAGATCTGGTTACCACGTGTCATGGAGGCCGTAACAGAATGCTCGGGGAGGCAGTGGTGCAGTCAGATAAGGTAAGACGGAAGCCTGTCTACTGAAGTAAAGACTTGTGCATTATGAAAACTTTAACCATTTCCTCCATAGGCTATTTTTAGACCCAACCTCTTTGAATGAATCTACCCAAAAGGAGCATTTACTAGAGAAAAGTAAAGTTTTAGAATTTTGTAGTTTGAAACAATTGTGGTAAATAGAGCATTTGCTCCTATAGGAGCAAATACTCTATTTATCACAATGGTTTCAAGGAGTGGTTATTACAGAGGCGTAGAAAGGCGTATTTATGGAAGGAAAGGGTTAACCTTTTACTTCATATAAACACCTTTTCATACCTTTGCAAACAGATTAGACCCATAACAGATGGCTCCTGTAGGAGCCGTCTGTTCAGGGTCTGCTCTGTTTTCTTTTGACCTGATAAAGATCTGATTCTACAGCAAAAAATTACCTTGAAAAAATTACATGATAAAAATTCAGCAAATAAATATTCAGGGTGTTATTATTTCTTGCATAAACATTGAAGAAGGGAAAGGGTTAGTTAACCCTTTGAGTGTACAGTAAAACCCCTCTAATGCGACCTACACTTAATGAATAAATATGGGTGTCCTTATAAGCAGGTGGGTGCTTAATGCAGGACAAAAGTAATGCAGAAAGCTCCTCTACTTTCTGCATTACTTTTGTCCTGCATTAAGCCATCTGTGAAATGCCATATAGCTTAGTGACTAGGCATCTGTAACTCTTTGCAAACAGAGTGGACCTATAAGAGCCATCTGATCAGGGTCTGCTCTGTTTGCTTACGAAATTATATTAGATCTGACTCTAGAGTTTCTACCAATACAAAAATGTCCTGTGTACATATGCCATTATAAAAAATCAGCTAATAAATATTCATTATGTAATTATTTCATACATTAATATTCATGGGTAAACAGGATTCAAACTTTTTGATACTATTTTATTGAAGGGAAATGGAAGAAAAAAATAATGTATAGAAATGTGGTAGACAACAGTTTTAGCAGACGACAAAAAAAAAGAGCTAACCCTTTCCCTCATATAAATATCTGCTCATGCATTTGCAAACAGACTAGACCCAGATTAGACAGCTCCTATAAGAGCTGTCTGATGAGGGTCTGCTCTGTTTGCTGTTGACGTGATATAGATCTGATTCTACAGATTTTGTCAAAGCAAAAAACTCCCTTGGAAAGTTTATATTATCCCATTACCTCATAGGCTATTTTGAATACAACCTCTTTGAATAAATCTACCGAAAAGGAGCATTAAATAGAGAAAAGGACAATTTTAGAATTTTGTAATTTGAAACCATTGTGATAAATAGAGCATTTGCTCCTATAGGAGCAAATGCTCTATTTATCACAATAATTTCACAAAGTGACTTTTACAGAGTCCTCAAAAGTTGTCAATATGAGGGAATGGGTTATGAAGATTGAGCTTATATATGTTAATGACATCATTATTTCTTACATGAATATGCAACAGGGAAAGGGCTGAAAGATATTTCATTATTGTTTTAAGTGAAGTCTTTGAATTTTTGCTTTTGATATTTTGTAGCCAATTAAGCAGCTAGAGAAAGAACTGCTCAAGGGTCAGAGTTTTCAAGGTCCGCTGGTTGCCGAGGAGATCTACACAGTTTTAGAGGAGAAAAACATGTTAGATAGGTAAGCTTATCCCGTAGAAAGTTTCTGCATTACTTTTTGTGTCGCCTGTCGAGAGGCAGTGTGTATTTTAGGGATCACTTTTCCGTCTGTCTGTCCGTCACACTTTCTTTTTTTGGCTGTCATTTCTAAACTAATCATTATAGAGCTTTCAAATTTCATATAAAAGTACCTAGTTATAGTCTACTTTCAGTCCGAATGACCGCTCAGCCGACTGTACATTTACTCCCCTGGTCATCGAGTCATTGGCCTACAATATTGAGCACTGCTAACATATGGCGCAATCATGCAGCCGCAGTACCGGCGAGTGACCCTCACAGGTACCCATTTTAACCCCTGGGTGGAGAGGATGTGCGGGTGGGAGACACGGAAAAGCGTCTCTGAAATTTCCAGGTGGGACCGGGATTTGAACCCCGGACCTCCGGACTGATAGTCAAGCGCGTTACCACTAGACCACTGCCACCTACTATGACTATGTGTCTTCCTCTCACTGAGGACCATTGATGTAACTAAAGTCCATCACTCTGCATGCAATACCTTTTGAGTTATTCCCCGTTGTTCACACTCTCTTTTTTTGGCTGTCATTTCTAAACTAATCATTATAGAACTTTCAAATTTCACATGTGTCTTTCTCTCATTAAGGACCATTGATGTAATTAAGGTCCATCACTCTGCATACAATACTTTTTGAGTTATTCCCCTTTGTTCTGATTTCACTCCAGCATATTAACAGCTTTTGTGTCAGGTGCGAGCAGGTGACACATGTGTTCCTCCGAACACTCTTGTTATTTAAGGAAATTATGACATCATGAATATTAACCCTTTACTCCATAAATACACCTATCTACACCTTTGAAAATAGAGTAGACCCAGATCAGACAGCTCCTGTCGTCTGTTCAGGGTCTGCTCTGTTTGTTTTTGATATTATATATATATCTGATTTGACGGTTTTTGCCAAGACAAATAATTCGCTTGAAAAATTTACATTATAAAAATTCAGCTGATAATTATTCATGATGTCATTATTTCTTACATGAATATGGAACAGGGAAAGGGTTAAAGTGAAATTTCCTACCGTAAATTTATATTTTCAATAACATCATACAACTTGGTATTTGTTATGTTTCTAGCTTCCCACATTGAAGGAGTTAACTCTTATGAACTGTCGTCTGCTTCAAATCTTGGAATACTAATACATTTCTCATTTATTTCTTTTCCAAAATTTCGATCATTGCATTAACTCTTTCCATGTTCTGTCTTTATTTCAAATTTCAATACCTACTGAATATTCATAAACAAAATATATAATGAAATATGGAAGGTGGAACATTGTAGCTATTATAGAAAGTAAAGAAACAGATCTATCAAATTCCATTAGCAAACAGAGTAGACCCTGATCAGATGGCTCCTGTAGGAACTGTCTGATCTGGCTCTACTATGTTTGCAAATGCATGAAAAAGGCGTTTATATGAAGGAAATTATTAAATAGTGTGGATCCAAATTACATGTTAATCTGGACCTTAACCCTTTCACCGCCAATGTCGCAAAAATACATCACGAGTCCACGACAAATAGTGCAGTCCCAGATCAGACGCCGCCTTTTCAAGAACTTCACCTTTTGTCGCAAACTCTATTTCTATATCTGCTTTATTCCTTTGAAATTTGCATTTATTTATCTCATTTCCTTAGTTTTCCGAATGATTTAACAAAATTGGTTTGCAGACGACAATTAGAAATATGGGGCCGAAAGGGTTAACTGTTTGTAAAGGTTGTTAGAGGAATAGGGTAGGGTAAGCTATTTTTGATAATGTTTAACCCTTTCCCTCATATAAACGTGTTTTCACGCATCTGCAAATAGAGTAGACCCAGATCAGAAGACTCCTATAGGATCCGTCTGATCAGGGTCTGCTCTGTTTGCTAATGGAATTTGATAGTTCTTTTCTGTACTTTCTAAAATGGCTACAATGTTCCACTTTCTATATTTAATCATATGGTAAATATTTTGTTCATGAATATTCAGTAGGTATTGAAATTTGTAATAAACATAGAACAGGGAAAATGTTTAAATTTATTAATCTTATCTGGACCTGTGTAACAACATGTATATCACTTTCAGGTTTCCACTATTCGAAGCCATCTACAAGATTTGTCAGCGGAAGATGGACCCACGGGAGTTTATAGAGTGTTTGAGGAACCATCCCGAGCACATGTAGACTGAATATTTATGGACTATAGTGTAGATATTAAAAACCATTAACCTCATAGTTCGTCCTGCCACACAAATTTTGAGGGAGCTTTAGTAAAGACATTTTGTCGACCTTCTATCACGTCCAGAAAACTTTCAGTTAGAAACTACAGTATAACTTCTCTATAACGACCACTAAATTGTGTTAATTAGTTGGTATTTAGGGCAGGTGGTTGCTTAAAGTAAGGTGAAAGTAAAACAGAATGCTCCTATAGGAGCATTCTGTTTTACTTTCACTTTGCTTTAAGCAGCCACATGCCTTTAACACAAAATACTTGATGTAATTTAGTGACCGTTATAGAGAGGTTTTGCTGTAAAATTTCAGGTAAAAGGGATATTAAACATTTCCCTCATATAATTTTTTTTCACACTTTTGCAAACAGGGTAGACCCAGATAAGACAGCTCATATAGGAGTAGTTTGATCAGAGTCTGCTCTGTTTGCTTTTGACATGAAATAAATTTCTACAGTTTTTGTCAAAGCAAAACATTCACTTGAAAAGTTTACATTATAAAAATTCAGCTTATAAATATTCATGATGTCATTTTTTCTTACATGAATATTGAACAGGGAAAGGGTTATATTACCTTCAATAAGTTCAATTATATTACTAGTGACATTTTAGAATATATTTTAACCCATTCCCTCATACAGACGCCCTTTGACACCTCTGTAAAAGTCACCTTTTGAAACCATTATGATAAAAAAGAGCATTTGCTCCATAGGATCAAATGCTCTATTGAACAGAATGGTTTCAAATCTACAAAATTCTAAAATTTACCTTTTTGCTAATAAATGCTCATTTTTGGTAGATTTATTAAAAGAGATTGGGCCTAAAAATAGCCAATGAGGGAATAGGTTAAACATTTTGATATTGTACAAACCTTACTTAAAAAGTAAATTATTTTTATCTTAGTTAACCCTTTACTTCATGAATATTCATGTAAGAAATACTGTCATTATGAATATTGATTACATGAAATTTTATAATGGCATGTCGAGGGCTTGGTGCAAAACTATTCTAACTCCTTCACAAAGTGAAGGAGTTAGAATAGTTTTGCACCAAGCCCTCGATATTGTGTACACAGGAAATTTTGGCCATGGCAGAAACTGTAGAATAAGATCTATATTATTCCATAAGCAAACAAAGCAGACCCTGATCAGACGGCTCCAGATCTGGGACTTCTCTGTTTTGCAAAGACATTAAAAGAGATATCTATGGAGTAAAGGGTTAACCCTTTCCCTGTTCTATATTTAGGCCAAATTTCAATAGCTAGTGAATATTCATTAACAAAATAAAGAAATACGGAAGGTCAAACATTGCAGACATTTTAGAAAGCAAGGAAACAGATATATAAAATTTCATTAGCAAACAGAACAGACCCTGATCTGGGTCTACTCTGTTTGCAAATGCGTGAAAACACGTTTATATGAGGGAAAGGGTTAAGGGCTTCCAGTATTTCAGCATCAACATTATCATTATTCTTTATGATCAAATTCACTCATTGTCTACTCTTTAATCACTAAGAAACTGTCATCTGATTTAATTCTTAACCCATTCCCTCTTAGGCTGTTTTTAGATCTAACCTCTTTGAATAAATCTACTGAATAGGAGCATTTAATAGAAACAAGGAAATTTTTAGAATTGTGTAGTTCTGAAACCATTGTGATAAATAGAGCATTTTATCACAATGTTTTCAAAGATCGATCATCAATATGAGGGAATGGGTTAAAGTTGGATTTTCTTACCTCTCTCTACAGCAATATTGTCAGAATGTCAAATTGTTTTGATACAATGAGACACCAAGTTACGTAATCTCATCTCATCTTGATCCAAACTTTTAGCATAGGTTATCACAAATTCAACACTAGCGTGCAAAGATTTCTGTTGACAACAGTGAAGATTCTTAGTACATGTAGTTAGCTCATGCAGGAGTTATTTGATCCGAGGCTAAACTGTAATTTTCCTGCATCTGGCAGAAATATTGTTTTTTAGTTCCTCACTTATAGTTAACCTAACCCTTTCCCTGTTCAGTATTCATGTCAGAAATAATGACATCATGAATATTTATTAGCTGAATTTTTATAACAGCATATGTATTTAGAATGTTTTGGTTTTGATAGAAACCGAAGAATCAGATCTATTATAATTTCAAAAGTAAACAGAGCAGACCCTGATCAAACGGCTCCTATAGGAGCCGTCTGATCTGGGTCTTCTCTACTTGCAAATGCATGAAAAGGCGTTTATATGAGGGAAGGGGTTAAAATCTTATCAAGGGCCGTAATCTAGTTTCCAATCACAGCCTTGTCGTGCATGTAATTAACAGAGTTTTGTCCCTTTATAAACTTCCTTGTTTTGAAAACGTTTTACTCGCCTTTACTCATGAGTACAATATCATTTAATCATTTACTCCAAAGATACACAATTATTGTTCTTTTAGAAGCCATCTGATCAGGATCTTCTCTGTTTGCTTATGAAATAATGTAGATCTGATTCATGATGTTATTATTTCTTATATGAATATTCATGAATTAAAGGGTTAAGATTAAACAGGTGAACAAACCAATGTTAACCCTTTACTCATTAAATGCACCTTTCTACGCCTTTATATACATGTTAGATCCAGATCAGGTGGCTGATCAGGGTCTGCTCTGTTTGCTTATGAAGTAATATTTATGATGTTATTTCATACAAACTGAAGTTGATGGAAGCAGTTTATTCTGGACAAATGAAAACATGACTCTGACAGTATATGTAAGGTATGTGTCATGAATTGTGGAAGCAGCTTCATGACGATGAGATACAAATTGACAGTTATAGTTGGTAAGAATGGATGCAAAAAGAATCTCTAGCAAATATGAACAATCCAAGTTCTCGGTACTTAACAGTAACTCTTTACTCCATGAATATTCATTTTAGAAATAATGATATTATGAATATTAATTAGATGATTTTTTATAATGGTATATGAACACAAGAAGTTTTGACCTGAAACTGTAGAGTCAGATCTATATCATTCCATAAGCAAACAGAGTAGACCCTTATCAAACCGCTTCTGTGAGCTTTCTGGTCAGGATCTGATCAGTTTGCTTGCAGAATAATACAGACCCGATTTGTCAGTTTATGCGGTGTCCAGAAATTTTTTTGTTCAAATGCTTCTAACAATATAGTTGGTTATCAGTCATAAAGTCATTATTTCTTCTATGAATTTTAACCCTTTCCCTGTTCTGTTTAAATGGCAAATTTCAATACCTACCGAATAGTCATGATCTGGGTCTACTCTGTTTGCAGATGCGTGAAAAGACGTTTATATGAGGGAAAGGGTTAAGCAAATCAATATTTATTTAAGAATTAATATCAACTACTTCTGACATGAATATCCATGGAGTAAAGGTTAAATATTTACAAAAATATGATATACATGTACATATCATCTGGATCCAAAATGACAAATTGTTTGCAAGTCATTACAATTTCACCACATACATCGTAGTTTTATGTTTTCCACTCAGGCCTTAACATGAGTTTTAGCTCAGAAACTGATCTGGGTAAACATGGTTTGCAAGGCTGTAAGCTGAATAAGCCAATTGGGCGCTATTCTAATAAGTTCGACTGACATACAGTTGAAGGTTGATATCTCAAACTTTAAGTGACTATACAAATTACTTCGAGATAACAGACGTTCAAATCATCCAATTTTTCTAATCTGAACAATTTCACAGCTTAATGCATGTCTAACGTAATGCTGAAAGCTCCTGTAGGAGCTTTCAGCATTACTTTCGACCTGCATTAAACTGTCCCATGTCTTTCTAGATATATGCATAGTGGTACATTTTGTATTGTAAATTTTGGAAGGATCAAACTTTTACTAGAGATATCCCTAAGCTTAAGTTATCCGAGTTTGAGATATCAAAGTTCAACTGTATATTAGAAATGACAAAAATAGAAAGAACGAAAGTTTGCCTGAAGATAATTTGTATATTATAGGTTTATTTATAGCTATATGAGCTGTATCATGAGAAAAGTCATGTATCATTTGGTGATTTGTAAACAGTGTAGACTTAAACCTTTCCTCCATAAATACGCCTTTCTACGCCTCTGTAATACATGTAGTTACTTCTTGAAACCATTGTGATAAATAGAGCATTTGCTCCTATAGGAGCAAATGCTCTATTTATCACAATGGTTTCAATCTACAAAATTCTAAAAATTTCCTTTTCTCTAGTTAATGCTCCTTTTCGGTAGATTTATTCAAAGAGGTTGGATCTAAAAATAGCCTATGAGGGAATGGGTTAAATCTTCCACTGTATTTGTTTTCACTTTCAAAACTCTAATCAGTGTCTCAGAGCAGCAGATAAAAAGGTGCATGCTCAAATACTAAAATCGTCATTTCCCCACCAAATCCTATGTTGTGACCATTCTTTAGAATAATCTCTTTGAGACGATTCTAAAGAGTGGTCACAACATAGGGTTTGGTGGAGAAATAAAGAAGTTATTCTTGAAAATGTTTTAATTTACATATCTGGATCTTTGGTACCTGTAATAATTATTCTCCCACGAACAAAGTTTAGTTGGGGTATTTATGAGTCATCTTATCAGTCAGTCAGTTTGTTGGTTTTTCTTGTCGGTGCTACTCATCAAATACTGGCAGGACTTTATCAGTGATAATTTAACCCTTTCCCTCATATAAACGTGTTTTCACACATTTGCAAACAGAGTAGACCCAGATCAGACAGCTCCTCTAGGAGCCATCTGATCTGGGTCTACTCTGTTTGCTAATAGAATTTGATAGACCTGTCTTTACTTTCAAAAATGGGTACAATGTCCCTCCATTTTTTCATTATAACTATTTTGGCCAGGAATATTCAGTAGGTATTACATTTTGGAATAAATATAGAACAGGGAAAGGGTTATTAAGCTGTTTTGTTGTTTTTTGTTGTCAAACAGTATGAGCAGTCCTTTATCAGATGCTGAATCTGGGATGTGGCTATTCATCAGAATCTTCACTGTTTACAAAACACACCTTTCTCATGGCATAGCCCATATATATTTGTTATATTGAAGTTGATTGACTGCTGTGCAGAACTTGTTTTATAGTAATAAGATAAAAGTGCTCTTTGTCTTGTAGATGTAAAATTTCTCTTAAAGCAGCCATTTGAAATAAGGCCCAGTGTTTGTCTATGAAACAGGTGGTTGCTTAACCCATTCCCTTATAGGCTATTTTTAGATCCAACCTGTTTGAATAAATGTACCGAAAAGGAGCACTAACTAGAGAAAGGGAAAATTTTAGAATTTTTTAGTTTGATACCATGGTGATAAGAAGAGCATTTGCTCCTATAGGAGCAAATGCCCTATTTTTAAGAAATGAATGACGTGCTTCCGGTGTTCATGAGGTTATGCAATGCATAGCTTTACGAGCAAAGTTAGTGAAGCCCGAAGGGCTTCACGTGAATCTTTGCTCGTAAAGCTATGCGTTGCATAACCCATGAACACCGGGAGCACGTCATTTATTTCTTATATTTATATTCCATTGTATTTCTTATATTTAAGAAATGAATGACGTGCTTCCGGTGTTCATGAGGTTATGCAACTTTCTTTTTAGAATAAGGTTATATAAGGACGTTGCAGGGCGAATGTAAATATATCACAATGGTTTCAACAGGTGATTTTTACAGAGGCGTAGAAAGGCGTATTTATGGAGGAAGGGGTTAACTCTTTACACCATAAATATGCCTTTCTATGCCTTGGCAAACAGAGTAGACCCAGATCAGATGGCTCCTACATGAGGCATCAGATCAGGGTCTGCTCTGTTTGCTCATGAAATTATATACATGTAGATATGAATCTACAGTTTCTGCCATGTCCAAACATTCCATCGTCCATGTGCTATTAAAACAAATCTAATTAATATTCATGATGTGATAATTTATTACATGAATATTCATGGAGTAAAGGGTTGAATGTTAACCCTTTCCTCCATAAATACGCCTTTCTATGCCTCTGTAAAAGTCACTTTTTGAAACCATTGTGATAAATAAAGCATTTGCTCCATAGGAGCAAATGCTCTATTTATCACAATTGTTTCAAAGCTACAGAATTCTAAAAAA
Source organism: Azorinus chamasolen (assembly GCA_963576725.1). Classification (NCBI taxonomy): domain Eukaryota; kingdom Metazoa; phylum Mollusca; class Bivalvia; order Cardiida; family Solecurtidae; genus Azorinus; species Azorinus chamasolen. Next base: position 75,196,061 of record OY755248.1, read on the forward strand.
ATTCCTTTTCTTTAGTAAATGCTCCTTTTCGGTATATTTATTCAAAGAGGTTTGATCTAAAAATAGCCTGTGAGGGGAAAGGGTTAATAATGCACAAAGCTCAGATTGTAGCCTTCTGCGTTACTCTCACTCTGCAATAAGTTACCTTCTGTCTCAGAGACGGACACTTAAGGCTTCTTTTGAGTGATTGTTTTGGGGAGAATTTACCTTAATTGTCCATATTGTTTTAATATTTTATGACAGTTGAATGTTGTCACCTGCCCTAGATGGCTTTTGTTTCCTCCGTTTGTTTACTTTTGATACTTTCAAATAATCTTATTTTAACTTTAGGCTAAATGGTAAACAAGTGGAGATATTGTCATAGACCTTGTCACAATATTAACCCTTTACTCCATAAATACGCCTTTCTACGCCTTTGCAAACAGAGTAGACCAAGATCAGATGCCTCCTTTGCTTATGATTTAGGTTTCTATCATGGCCTTAACCCTTTCCTCCATAATTATGCCTTTCTACGCCTCTGTAACAGTCACTTTTTGAAACCATTGTGATAGATAGAGCGTTTGTTCCTATAGGAGCAAATGTTATATTTTATCACATTGGTTTCTAAAATTTTCCTTTTCTCTAGTTAAGGCTCCTTTTCGGTAGATATATTCAAAGAGGATAGATCTTAAAATAGCATATGAGGTAATAGGTTAACAATCGGGGTCTATACTGTTTGCAAAGGCATTAAGAGGTGTATCTATGGAATAAAGGGTTGAGATATATCTGGCCATAACTTGATTGTTTTGCTTAATGAGCATAGAATACTGAAGATGAAACATGTTACAACGTGCTTCAATAAATTATACACACTTCTCAACATGATGGGGGCCTTATTCTGACCAAGTGCCATAATCTGATCACGCATATTTACAAAGGCAGCCCTTTAACCCTTTCCTCCATAGGCCAGTTTTAGATCCAAACTCTTTGGATGCATCTACCGAAAAGCAGCATTAGCTAGAGAAAATGATTTTTTTAGAATTTTGTAATTTGAAACCATTGTAATAAATAGAGCATTTGTTCCTATAGGAGCAAATGCTCTATATATATCACAATGGTTTCAACAGGTGACTTATACAGAGGCGTAGAAAGGCGTATTTATGGAGGTAAGGGTTAAACTCTGATATTAGTAGAGCAACAGAGCTAAGTGTGTGTACTCAAATACTAAAATTTTCGTTTCTCCAGCAACCACTCTTTAGAATCGTCTGGAAGAGACGATTCTAAAGAGTGGTCACAACATAGGGTTTGGTGGAGAAATAAAGAAGTTATTCATTTCTCCAGCAAATCATCTTTTGTAACCACTCTTTAGAATCGTCTTGAAGAGACGATTCTAAAGAATGGTCACAACATAGGGTTTGGTGGAGAAATAAAGAAGTTATTCTTGAAAATATTTTGATTTTCGCATCTTTTCTGGACCTCAGTATTAGTAAATATCAGACCCTGATCAGATAGATCTTTCAGGAGCTGTTTGATCTGGGTCTGCACTATTTACCCAAGTTTGTCTGTCAGTACTTAAGTAATAAAGGGATGTATTTTTCCGTAGTATAATTTAGAGACATTTGGGAACACATGTATGTGATTGAAAGCAATGATTAAGAATGTTCTGCATATATATCAGAAAACGTTAAGCTTACCACCTCCCTACCTGCAAGAAGAGCTCTAAAAATGGCAGTCCAAGTTTTAGGAACTGCTGGTAGATCCATAGCAACTGTTTTTATTTTATATGAATTATAATGTTATTTCAATTTATTAAGTAAACCCTTTATTATTTCACCTGATCTAGTTTGCTTGTTTTTCTTTTCCTGTACAGCTGACATCTTTAACCCTTTCCCTGTTTATTCCAAATGTCAATACCTTCAGAATATTCATGGACAAAATAGTTATAATGAAATATGGAAGGTAGAACATTATTTGCCATTTTAGAATGTAAAATCTATTAGCAAACAGAGCAGACCCTGATCAGACGGCGTCTGATGGATAGATAGATAGATATAGATTTATTTCGGTAAAAAGTGTGAAAAACATAATTAAGACAACTGGGTCTACTCTGTTTGCAGATGTGTAAAAACATGTTTATATGAGAGAAAGGGTTAAACTGAATTGAATGAAAATTTGGAAATAGTGTTGACTCAGATTAGAGGACTCGGAGTCTACATTTTTATTCCCCACTTAGGGCAGAGAGATACTGGTTTGGTGTTGTCCGTCTATCTGTTCCGGAGTAAAAAACCAGACATGGATTTAGAGGGGCCGAAGCCGGCGTATTTGTGGAGGAAAGGGTTAATAAAGTTAACTCAGTTTAATTATAATAATAATAATAATTACTTTATTTAACGAGGCTACACATTTATACACAGAATAGCATTCAAAAATGAGTTAACAAAAATGATGAAGGAAAAAATAAAAAGTTTATATACAAGTATATACATCATAAATATTTAGGTATTACCAGAGAACTTCTACTGTAGATATGATTTTTAAAGGTACTCAAAGTTTGTTATCAGAATTGGAAGTGTATTCCAAAGTTTTGGTCCAGAGTATGATAGAGACTTGTGAAAAAAATATATATTAGGTTTAGGCAGTTTCAATTCTACATTGGATGAAAGCTGGAATTTTGTAAAGCATGTAATCTAGGGAATTTTCATGATGAAGAGATTTGTAAACAAAGATTGCCTTCTTGTAGTTAACTCTTTCTGGAAAAGTTATCCAATGTACATGTAGTTCCTGAAATAGTGTCCCAGAATGGTGCATCAAAATCCAAATTCATTCCTCTGATCAGTGTCCGCTCTGTTTGCTTATGGTTTAACCCTTCGCTTGCTGAATTTTAACATACATTTCTCCTTCTTTACCCATGCCCTGTTGTATAATTACATATATCTTCACTGTGTACAAGTATTTCGCTGTGCAATCACTGCTGTGGAGTGCATTGGTTGCACAATCAACTTGTAAATAGTGCAGACCCTGATGAGACAGCTCCTGCAGGAGCTGTCTCATCTGGGTCTTCACTATTTACAGGTACGTATATTGACGTGAATAGCAAGCGAAGGTATAATATAGTCCAGAGCTAAAATATCCTGTGTACATGATGCCGTCATAACTAGAAAATTGTGTCTGTAAGACACAGCGATGAGTCATGACCCATGGTGGTCATTTGACCTTGACCTTGGGCTTGTGGGCAGCATGGGCTTGGTGTGTAATGCAAGTATGGAGGGTGTTAAATGTGTTATATGCATTTCCATATAAGCTATAGTGGTTAGTGAGATATAAGACGATGAAAAAACTGTGACAACCAACTGCACATAATTCCTAAGTCATTTGACCTTTACCTTGGGCTTGCGAGCAGCCTGGGCTGGGTGCGCAATGAAAGTATGGATGGTGTTTAATGTGTATATGCAATTCCATGGCAATAGCTACAGTGGTTAGGGAGATATAAGATGATGGAAAACATGAGACAACCAGGTGCACATAAAATTCCTACGTCATTTGACCTTGACATTGGGCTTGCGGGCAGCATGGGTTGGGTGTGCAATGAAAGTATAGATGATATTTAATGTGTATATGCAATTCCATGCGAGCATCTACAGTGGTTAGGGAGATATAAGACGATGAAAAAATTGTGACAACCTACTGCACGTAAGATTTCAAAGTCATTTGACCTTGACCTTGGGCTTGCTGGCAGCATGAGGTGGGTGTGCAATGTAAGTATAGATGGTATTTCATGTGTATATGCAATTCCATATGAATAGCTACAGTGGTTAGGGAGATATAAGACGATAAAAAACTGTGACAACCAACTGCACGTAAATGAGACAACCAACTGCATGTAAACTTTTCAAGTCATTTGACCTTGGGCTTGCGTGTAGGATTGGTGGGGTGCCAAATGACAGCACAGATGGTGATTAATGTGTATGTGAAGTTTCATGTGTATAAGTGTAACCATTACAGACATATAACACTTTATAGCAAAGCGTGACACATGGACGGACAGGCGGCCAGGTGCAAGACATAACACCCCCTGACTGTTGTAAAGGGGGCATAAAAAATCAGCTAATAAATATTGATGATATCGTTATTCCTTACATGGATATCAAACAACGAAAGGATTAACTACATTTGATTTAGTGTGATTTGGTATACATGTAGTTTAATTGGATTAAAATGAAAGCTTATCATATTAGGCTTGATTTAAATATACGACTTTGCAAAACTTTCATTCACTTAACCCTTTCCCTGTTCTATATCTATTCCAAATTTCAATACCCACTGCATATTCATTAACAGAATAGTTATAAAGAAATATAGAAGGTGGAGCATTGTAAACATTTTAGAAAGCAAAGAAACGGATGTATCAAATTCTATTAGCAAAAAGAGCAGACCCTGATCAGACGGCTCCTTTAGGAACCGTCTGATCTGGGTCTATTCTGTTTGTAAATGCGTGAAAACACATTTATATGAGGGAAAGGGTTAATAAATCAATTATATTAAGTTGCATAGCCTAATTACCCTAGTATCCAGACAGATAAACTTAGACACATTGTGTAGACCCAGATCAAACAAACAGCTCCTGGTGAAGCCATTTCAGCAGGGTTTTCACTTTTTGCTACTTTGCCTAAGTTAATCATTTACTCCATAGATATGCCTTTAACCCATTACCTCATGGGCTATTTTTTAGATCCGACCTCTTGGAATAAATCTACCCAAAAGGAGCGTTAACTAGAGAAAAGGACAATTTTAGAATTCTGTAGTTTAAACCATTGTGATAAATAGAGCATTTGCTCCTATAGGAGCAAATGCTCTATTTATCACAATGGATTCACAAAGTGACTTTTACAGAGTCGCCAATAGTCGTCAATATGAGGGAATGGGTTAACCCATTCTCTCATATTGACACCTTTTGGCGCCTCTGTGAAAGCCACTTACTGAAACCACTGTGATAAATAGAGCATTTGCTCCTATAGAGCAAATGCTCTATTTATCACAATGGTTTCTAAACTACAAAATTCTAAAATTTCCCTTTTCTCTAGTAAATGCTCCTTTTCGGTAGATTTATTCAAAGAGGTTGGGTCTAAAAATAGCCTATGAGGGAATGGGTTAAGTGACTGAATATAGGAATCTTAACCCTTTCCTTTTTACGTATTTGCGCAAAGTAGACCTAAATCAGACGGCTCCTGTATTACTAGGAGCAATCTGATCCAGGTCTGCTCTGTTTGCTAATGGAATTTGATAGATCTGTTTCTTTAGTTTCTAAAATGGCTGCAAGGTATTTTATTATGTTCCACCTTCCATATTTCATTATGACTATTATGCCCATGAATATTCAGTGAGTGTTGAAATTCGGAATACATATAGAACATGGAAATGGTTAAAAAGCAGGTGGCTGCTTAATGTTGGGCAAAAGTAATGCATTTTTTTTGCTTTTTGCATTACTTTTAAGCTACCTCCTGCCTAACAGACCACTAATTAGAACTCGTTTTGATGGCAGCTAAACCCCTTCCCTCATAGGCTATTTTTAGATCCAACCTCTTTGAATAAATCTACCGAAAAGGAGCATTAACTAGAGAAAAGGAAATTTTTAGAATTTTGTAATTTGAAACCATTGTGATAAATAGAGCATTTGAAACCATTGTGATAAATAGTGTTAGGAGCAAATGCTCTATTATCACAATGGTTTCAACAGCTGACTTTTACAGAGGCATAGAAAGGTGTATTTATGGAGGCTTAACCCTTTCCCTCATATAAACGTGTTTTCATGCATTTGCAAACAGAGTAGACCCAGAGGAGCCGTCTGATCAGGGTCTGCTCTGTTTGCTAATAGAATTTGATAGATCTGTTTCTTTACTTTATTAAATGTCTACAATGCTCCACCTTCCAGATTTCTTATAACTATTTTCTTAATGAATATTCAGTAGGTATTGAAATGTGGCCTAAATACAGAACAGGGAAAGGGTTAATGCTGTGCAAAAGTAATGCATTTATTTGCTTTTTGCATTACTTAAGACCTGTATTAAGCTACCTCCTGCCTGACAGACCTAAAATTAGAACTTTTTGATGGCTGCTTAACCCTTTCCCTGCTCTATATTTAGTCCAAATTTCAATACCTTACTGTATACATTGTATTCATGGACAAAATAGTTATAATGCAATATGGAAGGTGGAACATTGTAGCCATTTTAGACCGTAAAGAAACATATAATTATCTTTCAAATTCCATTAGCAAACACAGCAGACCCTGATCAGACGGGAGCCGTCTGATCTGGGTCTTCTCTGTTTGCAAATGCGTGAAAACGTATTCGGGAAAGGGTTAAGAAAGGTTCTGCTGTAATCAGTATTCAGACCTATGTAACATGGTGAAAAAGTTGTGACTCGACTGGGACTCGAACCCAGGGCCTCTGGCTTACCATGCCAACACTCTATCGACTGAGCTACCAAGCCACACAGTAAAGCCTATCATCTTATTTCACCACAATCTCTACCCGGCTACACCTATATCAAACAGCTCCTGGTGGAGTCGTTTGATCAGGGTCTTCACTAGTTGCTATAATGTCAGGTCAAGTTAACCTCTTACTGCATAGATATGCCTTTCAACACCTTTGCAAACAATGAAGACCCAGATCAGACAGCTCCCATAGTCTGACCTTGGTCTGCCCTGTTTGCTCATTGAATAATATAGATCTGATTATACAGTTTCTGCCATGGTAAAAATGTCCTGTGTCGTCACCTCTGTTAAAGCTCTGTTTATCACAATGGTTTCAAAACTACACAATTTCTTTTTCTCTTTATGGTAGATTTATTCCTTTTCTCTAGTTAATGCTCCTTTTCGGTAGATTTATTCATTGAGGTTGGGTCTAAAAGTAGTCTAGGAGCGAATGGGTTAACTTGCCATTTTAAAAATCTATCTAATTCATATTCATGATGTTCATTTCTTACATGAATATTCATGAAGTAAAGGGATACATGTTCACAATATGCATGGCAATGCTTTCACACAAGTTTAAGCACCAGAATGCTTGGACTCCTGCCTCCGTTGAATACAAGTAACTTTGAATGGAAGGTGTCAAACCAGAGAGCTGCTGGAGATTGAATACCATCTTTTTGATTCGCAATAACCTTTGCACTTGTATTTACCAGTTGTAACACCTTTGATGAAGATGTGCATCCGACAAAGATACTTCCAAGAAGATCTACACACATACCCCCAATATCTTCCAGATCATCTGTGTGTACTCTTTTTAAAACTTGACCCTGGCTGTTTAGAACAGCAATACTCATGTCAGAATCAGCCACGTACAGTTTACTGCTGTCTGCACTCACTCGAAGGCGCACAATTTGTTTGAATATTCTCCTTTTGGACTTGTCTTTGTAAATTATTCTTAGCTGTGAGCAGGTTGCTGAAGAATATATGTACACTTTCTTCCCCATGTATTCGCTCGTATACAAATTTTGTTTACTGGCCGTCAGACTACAACATTGGTGTCCGAGCTGTATCGATTTCCTTGCTGTCAATTTCCCATTAACTAATGAGACAAACTGTACAGTATTATTATGAAGACCTACTGCTAAGACATTTGAGTCAATAGAGCATACATCATACGGGTAACTGGTCAAAGCAATCTGATCAACAACAGTATAGGTCTTGTCCATCAGCTTGAGGCTACTGTTGATGCTGTCAGCAAGAATTATCTCCCCTGTCTCAAGCTGACACATGCTTTCGATGCAGCAATCCTGCTTATCAAAAGGTAGTTTTACGCTGACCTCTCCCTTTCCTGCTACTGAATACACATGCCCTTGTGACTGTGCTTTTGATTTTTGGCAGTTTTCTGCCCTCCCTGGTATGTCAAATGTTCCAAGACTTTGAATATTTTCAAAATAGTGAATCAGTTCTGCATCAAACTCAAAAGTAAACTGATCCATCATGGTTGAAGCAGTTAAACTTTCAACAGTTGACTTGCATTCTCTAAAATGTGCCTCAACTGTTTTCCAGTTGATGAACATTTGTGCTTCTGTGATACCATCAGTGCCTTTAAGTATTTTCTGCTGTTGTTCAAGTTTCTGTATTGTGTTCTCACATGCTGCCCTTTTATCCTCTACAGCATTTTGACTTTCCTTGCATAAGTTGTCCATATTTTCAATGACTTTCTTTTCCAGGTCATCAATTATTGTATAAATCTTTTTTCTGAAGCTTGCTAATTTGTCCAGACAAGTTTGGCGGGAGAATTCCAGGTTATGCTTTACCCCTTCGCCATTTTTTACGAGAAGTTCAAGCTGTATCAGGGTAGATTCTATTTCATCACTCAAAGTGCACAGGTCAGGCCTATTGAAAATGCCACTTGCTGCATTTGGTATGTATTCCAGTCCGTTGCAATCTCTGAAAATACAAAGACAACATACCACTTAATGTTGAACTCAATATCTATGCATTTGAATGCCTTTGCAACCAAAGTAGACCTAGATTAGACAGCTTTGGTAGAAGCTGTCTGATCCCAGTCAGCTCTGTTTTCTTACACAGAGATCCTGAGATAAGATGGGTAAATCAAAATATTTTCAAGAATAACATCCTTATTTCTCCACCAAACCCTATGTTGTGACCACAACATACGGTTTGGTGGAAGAAACATGACTTTATCTGTTGCTCTGTTATAGAATTAAAGATTTTTTTTTAGAATTTTATAGTTTGAAACCATTGTGATAAACATAGCATTTGCTCCTATAGGAGCAAATGCTCTATTTATCACAATGGTTTCACAAAGTGACTTTTACAGAGTCGTCAAAAGTAGTCAATATGCGGAAATGGGTTAACTGATATGAACTGACATGAACCCAAGATCAGAGGAGGAGTCTTGTGATCCGGGTCTGCACTGTTTGTCATTCATTATTTAGCAAATTTAACCCTGTCATACAAAATGGACTCCATCCCATTGCACTTTCTCCTTCATACAAATACCTTTGCAATCCTTTTGCAAACAGAGTAGACCCACATCAGAAAGAGCTGTCTGATCTGGGTCAGCTCTGTTTGCTTATGAAATTATTAAAGATCACAGGTGCCCTTTGCATAAGTTACTTATTATATAGAGCAGGGGTGTTCGCGAACTTTTTTTTAAAAGATGTGTAAAAGATCAGACTGTAGAATTTCTAACAATACCAATACCAGAGACCTATATGTTTTATATGTCTCTGCCAATACCAAAACCTCTTGTGTACATATGCCATTATAAAAAATCAGCTAATAAATATGCATGATGTCATTATTTCTTTCATGAATATTCAACAGGGAAAGGGTTCATTCTGTCACATACAAACAATTTTAATTCAGAAGAGACAAAGCGTAACCTTGGCAACTCATCAGGATCCAATTTTCAAAACTGAGATTATGTTTTTTGAAAGCCTCTGCACGCTTACCACGAAAACAGTTACCTATGCAAACAGTTTGGATCCAGTTGAGGCGTCATATACTTTGACTTAGAAATGAGAGAAAGTCTATTTCAAGAATTGAAGCAGACTTCACTTAACCCATTCCTCCATATGCTATTTTTAGACCCAACCTCTTTGAATGAATCTATCCAAAAAGGAGCATTTACTAGAGAAAAGTAAAATTTTAGAATTTTGTAGTTTGAAACAATTGTGATAAATAGAGCATTTGCTCCTATAGGAGCAAATGCTCTATTTATCACAATGGTTTCAAGAAGCGGTTATTGCAGAGGCGTAGAAAGGCGTATTTATGGAGGAAAGGGTTAATTGTTACAGACGGACAATTATTTAGCGTGCAAAGAGTTACAAATAATGGGTAAAGGTAAGGGGTAAATAAATGACGAGTTACTTGTGATCAAGGGCCGCGCAGACGGGGCAGCACAGGACATCATGCTGTCTGCAGTACATGGAGACTTTCTGGTCGCCATGCTGATGACACTGGGGAGCTACTGGACAATCTGTCTTTCCCTGGCCCCAGTTTTGTTTCCATTCCTCTCCTTGGAGTGCATGGCTTTTTAAGGCACTGATTTCGAAATGAATCTCAACGCACGTATTGCAGTAGTATTCATCACACTGTGGGCAGTAATGTTTTGCCTCTGCAATTCTATTCTTCCCTTCACATCTGGTACATTTGAATTCAAAATCTTCATCTGATCCGAGATTTAATGATAAACCCAAACTGCGATTTTTCCCACCTGTGGCCATATTGCATAATTGTTTCCGGCAGTTGTAAGCTTTAAATAGGGTAAATCATGACCACAATGCTATTGTAACTGATTCCTTGCTATATTATCCTGGAAACACCATATTTGTACTCCTTTACAACAAATTTATTACTCCCAGTCCTTCTTTACAGCTATATATCCACCTTCTGTACAGTATAGTCCAATCTACGGTACATTCTACAGTAAAACTTCTCCATAGCGACCAGTCAATACATGTATAATTCTAGGATTTTCAGATAGGTGGTAGCTTAATGCAGAACAAGTTATGCAGAAAGCTCCAATAGGAGCTTTCTGAATTACTTTTGTTCTGTATTAATCAACCACCTGTCTGCATAGACTCCCATGTTTATTTATAAAGTGGTTGCTATAGAAAGGTTCTCCTGTAAGCAATGTATCAGTAGATAGTTTTACAATCTACCCGTTTGTGACATGTGCATACATGTATATACATCTGTTACTGCTGTCTGGTAGTTAGACTAACATTATACTTCCTCTTTACTATAGTGTTATTTAACTCTATCTGTATGCCACATAACTGTCACCTGCTAAATTTGTCGTCTGCTACATTTCTTAAAATTAAGTTTTCTTTAAAAAATCAATTAGCATGTCAAAATGTTTGGAACCTCATGAGACACCATTGTGTGTCTCATCTGTGTCCCATCTGTGTCTTATCTGGATCCGATTCCAAACTGTATGCACAGGTATCACAAATTTGTTGTCAGCAAATCGAGCGATAACACCCAGCAATTATGTCAATATCATCCTTGCGAAGGATATACAGTTGAATCCGTCTTAAGCGGCCATCAAATAAAGGTCTAACTATGGGGCTGTAAGGCAGGTGGTAGCTGCTTAATGCAGGTCAAAAGTAATGCAGAAAGCTCCTATACAGGAGCTTTCTGCATTATTTTTTCACTGCTTTAAGCAACCGCCTGCTTTTTAAGATCTTATGTTCAATAAATGAAAGGCTGCATACATTCTACTGTAATAAGTTCCATGCATGGGTAAGTTTCTATACAGTCAATAAATGCCAATACTCTGTGTAAATACATGGAGGCTTAATATAGTTATGAATGCATAACTGTTGTATTTATTATGCATGTACCTTTACTATAATACCTGTATAACTATTATACCTATATAACTATTATCATAGCTTGGCTTCGTGAACGAAGATCTAAGAAGGTGGTGTCCCACGTCTGTTGCATGTACACTGGTGACTGACAAGGCCAATGTGGGGTAGGCATTCCCTTCTGCAACGGCTGCACCTGTATGTCTGGCCATGGCCAGGCCTGGTTGGAGAACCGATAGAGTTCTTGATCTGGTTTCTTCGAGAAGTCTCAAATGATGTACATGTAGTAACATTGCCGAGTGTGCATCTCCATGCATCACGATCACTGGCTAAAGTGGACCACTGGAGAGGGTTGATGTGAACAGGCATTGAGAGATTTCTTTAAGCGAGTCTTTGTACCTCTTCTTTATAACTATTATACCTTTATATTTATTATACTTTTACTCCATAAATATTCACGCAAGAAGGAATTAAATCATGCATATTAGTGAGTCATATATTTATAATAACATGTGAGTACATGAATATTTAGCCAAGGCATATATAAAATATTAACCCTTTCCTCCATAAATACGCCTTAATCTACGCCTCTGTAAAAGTCACTTAATGAAACCATTGTGGTAAATAGAGCATTTGCTCCTATAAGAGCAAATGCTCTAATTATCACAATGGTTTCAAACTACAAAATTCTAAAATTTTCCTTTTCTCTAGTTAATGCTCCTTTTCGGTAGATTCATTCAAAGAGGTTGGGTCTAAAAATAGCCTATGGAGGAAAGGGTTAAAGGGTCCAAATAATATTCGCTTAAACTCTGATCAGCATCAATGTGTTCTTACTTCCAAGTCATCAAAGTGTTTGAGACAGATTGAATGAGTGTCAAACAGCTTGTGTCCTAATGTCAAACAGCTTGTGCCCTAATGTCAAACAGCCTGTGTTCTAATGTCAAACAGCTTGTGTCCTAATGTCAAACAGCTTGTGTCCTAATGTCAAACACCTTGTGCACTAATGAGATGACGATTTAATGTTTTTCAAATGCCACTTAGGACGCAATCAGTTAATATCTTAACACACAAATTGAAAAAATTTAATATTGAAAACAATGAAGTTTAAAAACTTAAATTGAGGTGTCAACTCTTTAACTTTTTTGTAAACTGAGAAATTTGTCAAAATGTTTGCAAAGGCGTAGACTAGTGCATTCATGAAGTAAAGGATTAATCTTCCCATTACCTCATAGGTTATTTTTAGATCCAATCTCTTTGAACAAATCTACCGAAAAGTAGCATTAACTAGAGAAAAGGATTTTTTTAGAATTTTGAAACCATTGTGATAAATAGAGCATTTACTTCTATAGGAGCAAATGCTCTATTTATCACAATGGTTTCAAAAAGAGACTTTTACAGAGGTGTAGAAAGGCGTATTTATGGAGGAAAGGGTTAATGTACATGCTTAACCCTCGGAGTAACATTTTTTAAAAGGAGCTTCTTGCGTTTTGTACACAGGTGGTTGGTTAATTCAGACTGACAGCAATGCAGAAAAATTCTTAAAAACCTTGACCAGAATATTCAAAAGTTTGTATCTTGACGAGACACGAGTTAATCATGAATTTCCTGCAAGCATTCAAATAGTTCAAAAATTTCCTGCAGAAACATTTCCATGTCTTGTTTGCATATGGTTTGGCAAAACCCATTTAGTGTTAATCTTAACCCTTTCCATGTAGTTTTTAAATGACAATTTAACCTTTTCCCTCATATAGACGTGTTTTCACGCATTTGCAAACAGAGTAGACCCAGATCAGACGGCTCCTAGAGGAGCCGTCTGATCAGGGTCTACTCTGTCTGCTAATAGAATTTGATAGATCTGTCTCTTTGCTTTCTAAAATGTCTATAATACTCAACCTTCCACATTTCTTTATAAATATTATGTCAATGAATATTCAGTAGGTATTGCAATTTGGATTAAATATAGAACAGGGAAAGGGTTAAAGACTGTTTCATGCAAAATTGGAGTGAAGTGGCAGCCACAAGTGGCTTTAGTAGAGAACTTCAATATGATGCTATGTGCCAAATATGAAAGCTGAGAACCATCCAGTTTCAGGAGGAGATTTTCAAAATTTTCACTATATGCTTCTATAGAAAACAAGGCATCCCTTGGGAGGGGCCAATTTTGACCCCAGGAGCATAATTTATATAACTTGTAGAGGACCTAAAGATGATGCTATGTGCCAAATATAACAAGAGCACCGCAAGACGGGGCAATATACGCCCGAAGGCTGTTCTATAAAATTATGTTGAAAAATAAAGGAGGAGTTAGTTACACAAGAAATTGCTACCCGAAACTATCAAAGGGCAATAACTCCAGATTGAAAAATGATATGAGAGTTATCTCACTGATATGCACAACTACACATCAATATCTATCATTCCTGAAAGTTTGAAGAAATTATGTTGAAAAATAAAGGAGGAGTTAGTTGCACAAGAAATTGCTACCCGAAACTATCAAAGGGCAATAACTCCAGAATGAAAAATGATATGAGAGTTATCTCACTGATATGCACAACTACACATCAGTATCTATCATTCCTGAAATTTGAAGAAATTATGTTGAAAAATAAAGGAGGAGTTAGTTACACAAGAAATTGCTACCCGAAACTATCAAAGGGCAATAACTCCAGAATGAAAAATGATATGAGAGTTATCTCACTGATATGCACAACTACACATCAGTATCTATCATTCCTGAAAGTTTGAAGAAATTATGTTGAAAAATAAAGGAGGAGTTAGTTGCACAAGAAATTGCTACCGAAACTATCAAAGGGCAATAACTCCAGAATGAAAAATGATATGAGAGTTATCTCACTGATATGCACAACTACACATCAGTATCTATCATTCCTGAAAGTTTGAAGAAATTATGTTGAAAAATAAAGGAGGAGTTAGTTGCACAAGAAATTGCTACCCGAAACTATCAAAGGGCAATAACTCCAGAATGAAAAATGATATGAGAGTTATCTCACTGATATGCACAACTACACATCAGTATCTATCATTCCTGAAAGTTTGAAGAAATTATGTTGAAAAATAAAGGAGGAGTTAGTTGCACAAGAAATTGCAACCCGAAACTATCAAAGGGCAATAACTCCAGATTGAAAAATGATATGAGAGTTATCTCACTGATATGCACAACTACACATCAGTATCTATCATTCCTGAAAGTTTGAAGAAATTATGTTGAAAAATAAAGGAGGAGTTAGTTGCACAAGAAATTGCTAACGGACGGACGGACGGACAGACGGACATGCTAACGGATGGGTAGTTGTGTGACTTTTTCCTTTGATCTTTTCTTGTGTGACTAGTCCCACAAGAAAAACTATTTTTGGCTCTAACTTTGGAAAAGAATGATCTGGAAGCTAACCCTAACCCTAACCCTATGTCCCACAACTGGCCAGGTTAATGTCACAAGAAATGGCCAGGTTAATGTCACAAGAGATGGCCAGGTTAATGATTTTACTTGTGGGACTAGTTAGAACAAGAGCACCGCAAGACGGGGCAATATACGCCCGAAGGCTGTTCTATAAAATTATGTTGAAAAATAAAGGAGGAGTTAGTTGCACAAGAAATTGCTACCCGAAACTATCAAAGGGCAATAACTCCAGAATGAAAAATGATATGAGAGTTATCTCACTGATATGCACAACTACACATCAGTATCTATCATTCCTGAAAGTTTGAAGAAATTATGTTGAAAAATAAAGGAGGAGTTAGTTGCACAAGAAATTTCTACCCGAAACTATCAAAGCGCAATAACTCCAGAATGAAAAATGATATGAGAGTTATCTCACTGATATGCACAACTACACATCAGTATCTATCATTCCTGAAAGTTTGAAGAAATTATGTTGAAAAATAAAGGAGGAGTTAGTTGCACAAGAAATTGCTACCCGAAACTATCAAAGGGCAATAACTCCAGAATGAAAAATGATATAAGAGTTATCTCACTGATATGCACAACTACACATCAGTATCTATCATTCCTGAAAGTTTGAAGAAATAATGTTGAAAAATAAAGGAGGAGTTAGTTGCACAAGGAATTGCTACCCGAAACTATCAAAGGGCAATAACTCCAGAATGAAAAATGATATGAGAGTTATCTCACTGATATGCACAACTACACATCAGTATCTATCATTCCTGAAAGTTTGAAGAAATTATGTTGAAAAATAAAGGAGGAGTTAGTTGCACAAGAAATTGCTACCCGAAACTATCAAAGGGCAATAACTCCAGAATGAAAAATGATATGAGAGTTATCTCACTGATATGCACAACTACACATCAGTATCTATCATTCCTGAAAGTTTGAAGAAATTATGTTGAAAAATAAAGGAGGAGTTAGTTGCACAAGAAATTGCTACCCGAAACTATCAAAGGGCAATAACTCCAGAATGAAAAATGATATGAGAGTTATCTCACTGATATGCACAACTACACATCAGTATCTATCATTCCTGAAAGTTTGAAGAAATTATGTTGAAAAATAAAGGAGGAGTTAGTTGCACAAGAAATTGCTACCCGAAACTATCAAAGGGCAATAACTCCAGAATGAAAAATGATATGAGAGTTATCTCACTGATATGCACAACTACACATCAGTATCTATCATTCCTGAAAGTTTGAAGAAACAAGAGATGTTTGTAAAACATGTATACCCCCCAGACCCCCTGACCTTTGATCTAGTGACCTCAACTATAGAGGTCATCTAGCGGTCATGACTAATCACCACAGCAACTTTGAAGATCCTAAGCCAAACCACTGATCATTTATTGATCTGAAAACTTTTCACATATTAAGGTCATGGTGACCTTGACCTTTGACCTAGTGACCTCAACAACTATAGGGGTCATCTAGTGGTCACGACCAACTACCACAGCAAGTTTGAAGATCCCGAACCAAACCATTGAGCAGTTAATAATTGGAAACCATTTCATCAGTTAAGGTCATGATGACCTTGACCTTTGACCTAATGACCTCAAAATCAATAGGGGTCATCTAGTTGTCATGACCAACCACCTAAGCAAGTTTGAAGATCCTAAGCCAAACCCTTGAGCAGTTATTGATCGCAAACCATTTCACCAGTAAAGGTCATGGTGACCTTGACCTTTGACCTAGTGACCTCAAAATCAATAGGGGTCATCCAGTGGTCATGACCAACTACCACAGCAAGTTTGAAGATTCTAAGCTAAACCCTTGAGCAGTTATTGATCGGAAACCATTTAACCATTTAAGGTCATGGTGACCTTGACCTTTGACCTAGTGACCTCAAAATCAATAGGGGTCATCTAGTGGTCATGACCAACCACCACAGCAAGTTTGAAGATCCCAAGCCAAACCCTTGAGCAGTTATTGATCGGAAACTATTTCACCATTTAAGGTCATGGTGACCTTGACCTTTGACCTAGTGACCTCAAAAACAATAGGGGTCATCTACTTGTCATGACCATCCACCACAGCAAGTTTGAAGATTCTAGGCCAAGTCGTTTATTAGTTATCATTCGGAAACCATCGATCTACCGACCGACCGACCGACCGACCGACCGACCGACCGACAGACCGACCGACCGACCGACCGACATGTGCAAAGCAATATACCCCCATTTTTTCAAAAGGGGGGTATAATTATGTTGAAAAATAAAGGAGGAGTTAGTTGCACAAGAAATTGCTAACGGACGGACGGACGGACAGACGGACGGACAGACGGACAGACGGACGGACGGACGACATGCGCCATACCATAATACGTCCCTTCGGGCGTATAAAAAGTCACACAACTACCCTTTGGTGAGTGCGGACGGACGGACAGACGGACGGACGGACGGACGACATGCGCCATACCATAATACGTCCCTTCGGGCGTATAAAAAGCTGAGAACACTG
Source organism: Azorinus chamasolen (assembly GCA_963576725.1). NCBI lineage: Eukaryota > Metazoa > Mollusca > Bivalvia > Cardiida > Solecurtidae > Azorinus > Azorinus chamasolen. The sequence goes on from OY755248.1 coordinate 75,213,281, forward strand.
TAGATTCAGAGGAGAAGATTTTTAAAGGTTCAAATTGTTGACAACTGAAAATGGACACCACACACCGGCAACTGACATCAGGCGAAAGCTCATCTTGAGCACTTTGTGCTCTGGTGAGCTAAAAAAGATTTCTTTTTATAAAAGACTAAAAAGTTGTTGTAACGGTTTGCCAAATAAACTGTTTGCCATGGCAACAAAATTCCTTATTCTATAATTTAACCCATTCTTTCCTATACTGTTTGCATATATCTACTGAACCAGAGTATTTACTAGAAAAAAGGAAATATTTTAGAATTAAATAGTTTTGCAACCAATGTGACAATAGAGCATTTTCTGCTATGTATATGCTCTATTTATCACAATGGGGACTTTTACAATGTGTCAAAAGGCATCAATAGGAGGGAATGGGTCAAAACTCAAAAGGCATCAATAGGAGTGAATGGGTCAAAAGGCCTCAATAGAAGGGAATGGGTCAAAAGGCCTCAATAGAAGGGAATGGGTTAATTCATATTAATAATGGGTGGTGTTGCCTGGATATTCATCAAGTAAAGGGATATAGCAATGTGTGTGACCATTGTCAAAGGGACGGGATACAAGTCTGCCAATATCTATGACAGGGTCTCAGGACCCCAAGTATCCCAGTATTCTCCCACCCAAACATTGCAGAGGTCTACCCTAAGTATCCCAGTATACTCCCACCCAAACCTTACAGATATCAACCCCAAGTATCCCAGTATACTCCCACCTAAACATAGCAGAGATCTACCCCAAGTATCCCAGTATACTCCCACCCAAACATTGCAGATATCTACCCCAAGTATCCCAGTATACTCCCACCCGAACATTACAGATATCTACCCCAAGTATCCCAGTATACTCCCACCAAACATTGCAGAGATCTACCCCAAGTATCCCAGTATACTCCCACCCAAACATTACAGAGATCTACCCCAAGTATCACAGTGTACTCCCACCTAATCATTGCAGAGACCTACCCCAAGTATCCCAGTATACTCCCACCTAATCATTGCAGAGACCTACCCCAAGTATCCCAGTATACTCCCACCTAATCATTGCAGAGATCTACCCAAAGTATCCCAGTATTCTCCCATCCAAACATAGCTGAGATCTACCCTAAGTATCCCAGTATACTCCCACCCAAACATTACAGATATCTACCCCAAGTATCCCAGTATTCTCCCACCCAAACATAGCTGAGATCTACGCTAAGTATCCCAGTATACTCCCACCCAAGCATTGCAGAGGTCTACCCTAAGTATCCCAGCATACTCCCACCCAAACATTGCAGAGGTCTACCCTAAGTATCCCAGCATACTCCCACCCAAACGTTGCAGAATTCTACCCTAAGTATCCCAGTATACTCCCACCCAAAATTGCAGATATCTACCCTAAGTGCCCAAGTATACTCCCACCCAAACATTGCAGATATCTACCCTGGGTCCCAGAATCTCTCACCCATACATTGCAGATATCTACCTTAAGTATCCCAGTACACTCCCACCCAAACATTGCAGATATCTACCCTAAGTGTCCCAGTATACTCCCACCCAAACATTGCAGATATCTACCCTAAGTATTCCAGTATACTTCTACCTAAACATTACAGAGATCTACCCCAATTATCCCAGTATACTCCTACTATATCCCATTAGAGATCTACCCTAAGAGGGGAAACTGGTTGCCAGAATTGATAGTCAAATGAATTTGGTATGTTATAAAATAACTTAATACATTCCTTCATATCGACACCTCAATTTGATAGGTCTAAATTCTACAGTTTTTACCAATACCAATAACTCCTGTGTACATAATTTATGCCATGATAAAAATTCATCTTGTACAGTAGAATCTGTCTTAAGCGACCATCAAAGAGGTCAAATTTTGGATTTATGAAGACAGGTGGTTGCTTAATGAAGGTCAAAAGTAGTGCAGAAAGCTCCTATAGGAGTTTTCTGCATTACTTTTACCCTGCATTAAGCAACCACCTGCTTTTTAAGATTCATGTGTCTAGTCAATATAAGTAGACTTAAGACAAGTTCTACTGTCAATATAAATATCATTATTTCTTACATGAATATTCAACAGGGAAAAGGTTAACCCATTACTTCATGGACTATTTTTAGATACAACCTGTTTGAACTAATCTACAGAAAAGGAGCATTAATTAGAGAAAAGGAAAAGTTAAGAATTTTGTAGTTTGAAACCATTGTGATAAATAGAGCATTTGCTCCTATTGGAGCAAATGCTCTATTTATCACAATGGTTTCACAAAGTGACTTTTACAGAGTTGTCAACATGAGGGAAAGGGTTAAAGGGTCATTTTTTGGGTAATTTTTGGAAATTGAGCAAAAACAAAATGGGTAGCATTTCAATGTTTAATTTTCAACATTGTTTGTCATCGTTATCACATATCGATGATTTATAAAATGTTTCAACATCTATCAAGGCACAACTCACAATCTACCTTTCTCTCTTCCTTCTTTGTAGGTATTCTAGTCAATACAGACCTAGTGTACATGCGAAAACTTTCTGATTAACAAGAGCACCGCGAGACGGGGCAATATACGCCCGAAGGCTGTTCTATAAAATTATGTTGAAAAATAAAGGAGGAGTTAGTTGCACAAGAAATTGATACCCGAAACTATCAAAGGGCAATAACTCCAGAATGAAAAATATGACTGACCTTAAAGGTAATGATGTAGGTCTAGTTAGCTACAGCCAGGACACAAAATTTGCTAACGCTCTATTTGTGACCTTGACCTTGAAAGTTCACAATTGGGTTTTGTATGCAACACACCTTCAAGTGATACTGAAGCCCTATTTGTGACCTTGACCTTGAAAGTTCACAATTGGGTTTTGTACGCGACACACCTTCAAGTGATACTGAACATATGTGTGAAAGAATTTTGAAAATCGGAGAAAAAATGAGTAAGTTATAGCCAGGACACGAATTTGCTAACGGACGGACAGAATTGCTAACGCCCTATTTGTGACCTTGACCTTGAAAGTTCACCATTGGGTTTTGTACGCGACACACCTTCAAGTGATACTGAACATATGTGTGAAAGAATTTTGAAAATTGGTGAAAAGATGAGTAAGTTTTACCAAGGACACGAAAATTGCTAACGCCCTATTTGTGACCTTGACCTTGAAAGTTCACAATTGGGTTTTGTACGCGACACACCTTCAAGTGATACTGAACATTTGTGTGAAAGAATTTTGAAAATCGGAGAAAAAATGAGTAAGTTATAGCCAGGACACGAATTTGCTAACGGACGGACGGACAGAATTGCTAACGCCCTATTTGTGACCTTGACCTTGAAAGTTCACCATTGGGTTTTGTACGCGACACACCTTCAAGTGATACTGAACATACGTGTGAAAGAATTTTGAAAATTGGTGAAAAGATGAGTAAGTTTTAGCAAGGACACGAAAATTGCTAACGCCCTATTTGTGACCTTGACCTTGAAAGTTCACAATTGGGTTTTGTACGCGACACACCTTCAAGTGATACTGAACATTTGTGTGAAAGAATTTTGAAAATCGGAGAAAAAATGAGTAAGTTATAGCCAGGACACGAATTTGCTAACGGACGGACGGACGGACATTTGTGACCTTGACCTTGAAAGTTCACAATTGGGTTTTGTACGCGACACACCTTCAAGTGATACTGAACATTTGTGTGAAAGAATTTTGAAAATCGGAGAAAAAATGAGTAAGTTATAGCCAGGACACGAATTTGCTAACGGACGGACGGACAGAATTGCTAACGCCCTATTTGTGACCTTGACCTTGAAAGTTCACCATTGGGTTTTGTACGCGACACACCTTCAAGTGATACTGAACATACGTGTGAAAGAATTTTGAAAATTGGTGAAAAGATGAGTAAGTTTTAGCAAGGACACGAAAATTGCTAACGCCCTATTTGTGACCTTGACCTTGAAAGTTCACAATTGGGTTTTGTACGCGACACACCTTCAAGTGATACTGAACATTTGTGTGAAAGAATTTTGAAAATCGGAGAAAAAATGAGTAAGTTATAGCCAGGACACGAATTTGCTAACGGACGGACGGACGGACATTTGTGACCTTGACCTTGAAAGTTCACAATTGGGTTTTGTACGCGACACACCTTCAAGTGATACTGAACATTTGTGTGAAAGAATTTTGAAAATCGGAGAAAAAATGAGTAAGTTATAGCCAGGACACGAATTTGCTAACGGACGGACGGACAGAATTGCTAACGCCCTATTTGTGACCTTGACCTTGAAAGTTCACCATTGGGTTTTGTACGCGACACACCTTCAAGTGATACTGAACATACGTGTGAAAGAATTTTGAAAATTGGTGAAAAGATGAGTAAGTTTTAGCAAGGACACGAAAATTGCTAACGCCCTATTTGTGACCTTGACCTTGAAAGTTCACAATTGGGTTTTGTACGCGACACACCTTCAAGTGATACTGAACATTTGTGTGAAAGAATTTTGAAAATCGGAGAAAAAATGAGTAAGTTATAGCCAGGACACGAATTTGCTAACGGACGGACGGACGGACGGACACCCAGCCAGACGGCCAGACGATGGAGACCATAACATAATACGACCCTTCGGGCGTATAAAAAGCAAACAGATTGCTTAATACTGGGATAAAGTAACGCAGAAAGCTCCATAATAGCTATCTGCATTACTTTTGCCCTGCATTAGGCTACCATCTGCAATTCATCCAGCATGTAGTTTAACCCTTTACTCCATAGAAACATTTTGGCACTTTTGCGAACAGAGTAGAACTAGATCAGGGTGTGCTCTGTTTGCTTGAGAAATAACATACATGCAGTTCTATTTCAATAATTTCTGTTAGGACGGTTTCTGTTGATGCCATTATAAAAATTCAGCTAATAATCAGAAAGTCCTTATTTCTAAAATGCATATTCATAAATGAGTCTTTATAAGCCTTTGCAAACAGAGTAGGCCCAGATCAGACGGCTCCTATAGGAGCCATCTGATCTGGGTCTACTCTGTTTGCTTATAGAATAATATAAACTTGATTATAGTTTCTGCAGAAATTTCACGTTATTTAAATATGCCATTTAAAAAATAATCATGATTAATATTCATGAAGGCATCATCGCTGACATGAATATTCATGGAGTAAAGAGTTTAAATTGAAAGTTCCACTGCAAACTAGCAGTTGAGTACAGTATCTACAAAAACAAGCGTGGTTGAGAATCATTGACTCTAAGCACTGTTCGTAAGTGCTTTTGCAAAAAGTATTGCCCCTTTCAATTCTCAAATAATTTGATGTTCATATCTCTACAAAGACATACCAGACCCTGTCTATTTAACTCATTGCATGCTAGCGGCGAACCTGTGATTACCCATGCAAACAGTTTGGATCCAGATGAGACGCCGCATCATGCGGAGTCTCATCAGGATCCAAACTGTCATCTTGACCATATTTTTGCAAAGAAATGAGAGAAAGTTTATTTTAAGAATTGAAGCAGACGACAATTGTTGCAGACGAAAAATTACTTAGCGTGCAAAGAGTTAAATAATAGGACCCTGACGAGACCCCCAATTAATGTGCATCTTATCTGGATCCAAACACTTCACAAAGGGGATTCAAACTTCAAACTTAATTAACCTTTTACCACTTAGAAATGCCTTCTTGCACCTTTACAAACAAAGTAGACCCAGATCAGACAGCTCCTGTAACAGATGCCTGATCAGAGTCTGTTCTATTTGCTTATGGAATTCTACAATGCTAAAAATTCCTGTGTTCATGATGTCATATTCATGGAGTGAGGGTAACACTTCAACAATCTCATTACTGTTCAACAATCTCATTACTGTTCAACAAACTACACAACGTCCCCCACACACTAGCAGTATTGCCCCTATTTCTGCCTGTCCAACATGTAATCAACATTATCTCAGATACAGTAAAACTTCTATAAACTGAGTTTTCAGTGAAGAAGAATTGTTTTTTAGGCAGGCGACTGCTTAAGGCAAAGTTAAAGTTATGTAGAAAAGCCACTTTGAATAGATTTCTGCATGACTTTCACCCTTGCATTAAGCTGTTATCTTCATCTTTGAAAACAGACATTGATATTTATTTCAGTGTTCCGTATACAGAAAAACCTCTCTGAACCAGACATTCAATTAAGTAAAGACAGGTGGCAGCTTAATGCAGGGTAAAAGTCATGCTTTCTACATGACTTTCACCCTGCATTAAGCAGCCACCTGTCTGAAAGTATCTAAATTCTTCTCTACTAGAATTCCAGTTTAGAGAGGTTTTAATGTAGAGATTTTACTGTATTGTCCATCCCTCTCCATCCAATATCATACTTCAAACTCACTTATCAAATACACAATTATCATACATATGTGAGCTGCTCAACGAGGGAAAGTATCTCTGCATTCTGGCTTTTTTTGCACACAGGGTAGACTTTGACCAGTCATATTGTCAAAATCACTGAAATTGATCAGTCTACACTACTGTCAAGTTGGATAATAAAATACTGCAGCTGCTGAAAAAGTGGGAAAACAGACACTAATCAGACACATCTGTGACAAATCAGACACACATCTGTGACATGGCTGCTGATCTAGGTCTATACTGTGTGCAAAGCCATATGGAAACAACACTGAAGATAAGAGGAGCACTAACCCATTCCCTCATAGGCTATTTTTAGATCCAACCACTTTGAATAAATCTACTGAAGAGGAGCATTAACTAGAGAAAAGGATTTTTTTTTTTAGAATTTTGTAGTTTGAAACCATTGTGATAAATAGAGCATTTGCTCCTATTGGAGCAAATGCTCTATTTATCACAATGATTTCAACAGGTGATTTTTACAGAGGCGTAGAAAGGCGTATTTACGGAAGAAAGGGTTAAAGAAACTGAGTTAAAGTATTTTTTCTTTACTCCATAAATATGTCTTTTAACATCTTTGCAGTGTAGACCCAGATCAGACAGTTCCCGTGCGAGCCGTCTGATCTGGGTCTGCTCTGTTTGATTAATGATACAATATACATGTGGATCTACAGTTTTTGTCTTGGCCAAATATTCCTGTGTCCATATGCTTTGATAACAATTAAACTAATTAATATTCATCATACCATTATTTCTTTCATGAATATTCAGGAAGCAAAGGGTTATTTCTCTGCCTAAACCCCGTCTTACTGGTACTCATTAGAGTCACACGTTCAAGGCAATTCAAATGAGTACCAGCCAGAAACAGTTTGGTACAGAAATAAGAAAATTGAATAGATCAGTATTCCTCTTATCAACAGCACTGATGAACTTTCCCCTGTTGAGTTGCTCCTATCATATTAGCACATGTTCTTATGATGTTAGCAACAGAGCTCCAGATAAACGAGCGTACCAAAATACTAAACAGAGCTACAGATAAACGTACATACCCAAATACTAAATTCATCATTTCTCCACCAAACCCTATACATACTATGACCACTCTTTAGAATCGTCTCAAAGAGACGATTCTAAAGAGTGGTCATAGTATAGGGTTTGGAGGAAAAATAAAGGAGCTGTTCTTATAATTTTTTAATTTACGCATCTTATCTGGATCTCTGGTTTCAAGTCTGTACAGAGTGTGAAGGATGTGTTTCTATGTACAATGTATGACACTAAACTATCACCGATGATGGGTGTTACGAAAATAACTGTAACAGCATTGGTACACCTTACAGCGATAAGATGAACATGAATTATTTATAAATATGTATGTAAAATGGTAACACCTTGTATTCATGCATAAATTAAGACAAACAACTTGTCAACATCAGTCATTAGCTTAAAATCTATAGTAATGTAATAAATTTGTAAAGCAAAAATCATTACTTCTAACAAATTTAACTAGTAAATGCTAAGGAATTCAGTTTAATTTTGCTACAATTATTTGCATAAAACAGCACATTTATGCAACAAAACAAATTATATGCAAAATTTTCCTCTGAAATCAATTTCAAATGTTTACTTGATGGACTGGTCTCCAACTTTAGAGAAACAAATGAATGCAAGTTTACAAAAGATAATCACATTAAAACTGTAAAATTAACTTATAATTAACCCTTTACTTCAGGAATAGACCTTTATACCCCTTTGCTAACAGATCCGCCGCTCCTCTAGGACCTACATTGTATAAGATCAAGGTCTGGTCTGTTTGCTTATGGAATAATATAGATCTGATTCTACACCTTCTGCCATGGCCAAACTCTTTTGTGTTCATTAACCCATTCCCTGATATTGGCGACTCTGTAAAAGTCACTTTGTGAAACCAATGTGATAAATAGAGCATTTGCTCCTATAGGAGCAAATGCTCTATTTATCACAATGGTTTCAAACTACAAAATTCTAAATTTTCCTTTTCTCTAGTTAATGCTCCTTTTCGGTAGATTTATTCAAAGAAGTTGTATCTAAAAATAGCCTATGAGGTAATGGGTTAACAATTATAAAAATTAATCTAATGCATATTCATGATGTCATTATTTCTTACATGAATATTCATGGAGCAAAGGGTTAAGCATAAAAATTAATATCAAATCAAATATCCATATGTTAGCAGCAAAGTAAGAAAATAAATACAGGAATAAAATAAATGACCTGTGTCGCAGTAAATGTCGACTCACTGACTTTTGCAGTGTTGATCAAGGTATTGTCTTTGGATCTTCTGTACCTGATCATATGATCTACGGTAGGTCTATACGGTATATCATCATTTCTACACCCAAACCCTATGTTGTGACCAGTCTTTCTAATCATATCGAACGTGTCACAACTAAGGGTTTGATGGACAAATTGAAAAATTAATAAGTTATTTAGAAATGTAGATGATCCCTTTACTCCATAAATACGCCTTTCTACACCTTTGCAAACAGAGTAGACCCAGATCAGACGGCTCCTATAGGAGCCGTCTGATCAGGGTCTGCTGTTTGCTTATGATATAATATAGACAATATTCTACAGCTTCTGCTTTAGCAAATGTTTAATGTTTTGATATGTGATTTTAAACTAATTAATATTCATGATGACATCATTTCTTTAAAAAATATTCAGAGAGTAAAGGGTTAAGTATAACAAGGTTTAGTTAATATCGTGTACAATAAAACCTCTCTATAACGGCCACTAAATTACATCAAGTATTTTGTGCTAAAGGCAGGTGGCTGCTTAAAGCAAGGGGAAAGTAAAACAGAACGCTTCTATAGGAGCGTTCTGTTTTACTTTCACCTTGCTTTAAGCTGCCACCTACCCTAAATACCAACTAATTAACACAATTTAGTGGCTATTATAAAGAGGTTTTACTGTATATGGACACATAAAGTTTTTGCCATAGATATTGTTTAACCATACCTGTATTACTTCAAACGGAGCAGACCCCGATCAAACGGGGCTCCTGTAGGAGCTGTCTGATCTTGGTATACAAATGCGCACAAGTAATGGAACAAACGGTTAAACATGAAAGTCCTTAAAAGCAAAAGGGAGCTTAACACAGTGCAAAAGTATTGCAGATATCTTCTTTGCCATATTGAGCTTCAGTCATATTCATGTAAGAAATACTTATTTTATAATAATTGATTTACGGAATTTTTATTGTGGCATATGAACAAGGAATATTTCGCTATTGAAGAAAATGTAGAATCATATCTGTATTACTTCACAGGCTGGACACAGCAGACCAAGATCAGATAGTTCCGACAGGAGCAGTTTCTACCAATAGCCAAAATTCAAATGCCATTCTAAAACATCAACTGATAAATATGCATAATGTCATTATTTCATACATGAACATTTAGCAGGGAAAAGGTTAACCCATTACTCCATAAATACAACTTTCTACACCTTTGGAAACAGAGCAGACCCAGATCAGACCGCTCCTGTAGGAGTTGTCTGCTCTGTTTGCTTATGATATAATATACATATGATCCTACAGTTTCTGCCATGTCCATGTGCTATTATAACAAATTAATCTAATTAATATTCATGGTCATTATTTCTTACAAGAATATTCAAAGTAAAGGGTTAACCCTTTCCTCCATAATTACGCCTTTCTACACCTCTGTAAAAGTCACTTAATGAAACCATTGTGATAAATAGAGCATTTGCTCCTATAGGAGCCAATGTTCTATTTATCACAATGGTTTTCAAACTACAAAATTCTAAAATTTTCCTTTTCTCTAGTTAATGCTCCTTTTCGGCAGATTTATTCAAAGAGGTTGGGTCTAAAAATAGCCTATGGAGGAATGGGTTAAAACAGGTTAAACTGTAGTTACAACAGTATTGTATACAGTCTGCATTCCATACCACTGACATTCTATACAATTTATGACAGTCATCCTCCTACATAATATAACTTAAAAGATGATATGGCTACTTCTGTTTAGAACTGCGTTATAATTTGAACATTGATTCTTAACACATTTCTACATAATGAGTAAATGAACATCCCCTTGAGCACATGGAAACCCTAACCCATCCCACTAGTTCTTAGAGTGCTGGTCTTATACCAATCCTGGGCACCAGTATTTGGTTCCCCACTACAATTGGTCCATGAGCTTGGGCGGCATGGGCAGCTGCCACTGCTTGATTGTGCGCCTGGATTGCCTGAGCCTGCTGTATCTGCTGTATTTGCTGGGCTTGTTGGACTTGCTGTATGTGTTGCAGCTGTTGCAGTTGTTGCGCCTGCTGTACTTGTTGTAGGTGCTGGAGGGATGCAGCACTATGGACAGTCATAGGTAACCCCGTGGGTGTGGTTGCCATCATATGTCCAGCTGGGGCAGCTAAGGCTGTAGGGACTATATGAGCTGGTTGAGCATTAGCGGCAGCTGCTGCTGCTGACGCAAGCATGGCTCCCTGTGAGACAGCTATAACAGGCTGACCTGCCTGTATTGGAATGCCAGCCTGAATGTAGCTTGGCTGTTTCTGAATCAGAATCTGCTGTCCACTGCTGACAGCCACCATATAACCAGCAGGGCTGCTGGCTGGCTGGGGCTGGGCTAACATTATAGGTACCTGCTGTGGTACAGCAACCAGCTGTTGCTGCTGCAATTCTTCTACTAGCACTTGTTCTTCTTCAACAGCCTGAACAACCACAGTTTGTTTCTCCTCTTGTTCCTCCTCTGATGAAGAAGAATCTTCCTCTGGTTCACCAAGTTCTTTTTTCTGCTGTCGGCGCAACTGTCTGCGAGCATGTTTAGCAGCTTGCTTCTGCAGATGTTTGTACTGTTCTGCCTGCTCTGGGGGAATAACAATATCTGGATTTTGCTCGGGCTCTTTCTCTTTTTCTTTCTCCTTCTCTTTCTTTGTTGGTGGCGGGGGCTTAGGGGATGGGGCTTTTGGTGGAGGCAGGGGTGGGGGCGACTCTTTCTTTGGTGGCTCCTGAGGTTCATCCTCAGTATACTGAGTATCATACTCTGGAGGAGGACCATGTGGACCTGGGTAGCGTGGACCCATGTAAGGTCCACGTGGTGGACGGTTCATGTGATGAGGTGGAGGTCCTCGCATTCGAGGATCATAAGGCCCTCGCATTCTTGGGTCAAATGGAGGTCTCATTCCCCTATATGGGGGTCTAGGACCAGGGCCTGGAACATCCCAAGGTCCATAATTATCCCAGTGTCGTCCATCCCAGGGATCCCATTGACCAGGGCCATAACCAGGCCTAGGGGGACCAGGAAGGCCATGATTGGGAGGATAGCGAGGTGGACCCATGTTATGACCAGGAGGAGGGGGAGGGGGTGGAGGAAGACGTGGACCAATAAAGCCAGTGTCGGATTCCTTACGACCCTCACCAGGGGGACCAGATGGAAGAGAATCAGAGGACACTGTTTTTGCTGAGCCTTCACTATAAGGTAATGGAATATCAGCCGGAAGTGACTCTACCAGTTTCGCGACAGTTTCCCCAACATCTGTCCTTGGTTTCTTTCCCTTTAGTTTTTGCAACTTTTCTTCTGTCAGTTCATCATCCTTTTTACCCGACAAATCTGGCAGAGGTATATCAGATGGGTCAACTTTTTTAGAATCAGCAGGTTTCTCCTTCTCTTCCTTCTGAATTTTCTTTGTAACATCAATTGAGCTTCTTGATATAGTTCTAATACGTGATTTTGACTTTCTTCTATTTTTACGACGTGATCTCCGATGTGACCTACTTCTACTTCTTGATCTGCTACTGTATGAACTTGAACTATATGACCTAGATCTGCCTCTTGAGTATGACCTCCTTCGCTTTCTCCTTGACCTACTTCTTGATCGACTTGAAGAATATGAGCGAGATCTACTGTAATCCGAGTAGCTGGATGATCTGCTTCTACCTCGACGGTATGACCTTGATCGGGAGCGACTACTGGATGAGGAATATGACACTGTACTTGAACGACGTCGCTTTCGCCTTCTTTTGGAACGTCTAGATCTATCACTGTAGTATGAAGATGAGCTGTAAGATCTACTTCTAGATCTTGAGGAACTTCTTGAATAAGATCTGTAGCTTCTAGATCTGGATCTACTGCTATGACTAGAGGCTGGACTTGGAGAGGCCCTGCGTGTTTTGACTGGATACTTGTCTATTGACACTGTCATTTTCTTGGAACTTCCAGCAGACACATTAGATTTGTTTGACCTCTGAGAACTTGGGTTCAACGTTTTTTTGTGTTCTTGATCAACTTTGGCGACAGCTTTTACTGGGGGGCTTTTCAGATCCTTAGCAACAAGGGGTTTATTCATAGGACCTGGAAGTGTCTTTCTTCTCCTAAGAATCTTATGCTTATTAGTAACATCATCCAGCGGATTTTCAATATCACTTTCACTAGTGTCCCATTTAGATTTGACATTATCTTGTGTTTGGGTTTCAATCTTACTCCAAGATTCTTCTCCCTTGTCATTCTTAACTCCCGACAGTAAAGCAACTGGTGTAGCAGGGGTTTTACTAGTATCCTTCACCCCTGATGGGGTCTTTACCAATGACTTTGCCTTCTTTGAAGGAGTTGGTGTTTGCTCACTTACACTGGATTCGCTATTGACCCTTTTCCTGTCAGATGGAGTTTTCTTCTCATTCATATCCGATGGTTCTTTCTTTATTTTCTTCTGTAAAATCGCATTATTTGCTACCACTGGTTGAGCATTTTTAGTCCTGTTCAGGGCTTGCAGTTTGGCAACAATCTTATCACTTTCTGTATCAGAATCGGCATCTGGAAATTTCCGGGTATCAACAACAGGCAGAACATGAGAATCATTTCCAAGTGCAAGTTTCTTGTCAGTTTTCTCACTTTCACTCTCACTACTATTATTACTACCTTCTTTCTTACTATGCTTCTTTTTCTTTTTGTGTTTTTTCTTAACACTCTTGTCCTTTTCAATATCCGATTCATCTGCTGAACCAGATTCCTCTTTCTTATCTTCATTTTTCTTTCCCGTCTCCTTTTCACCATCAGACTTTTCCTGCTCAGTATCACTTTGCTGTTGCTTTTTCTTCTTCTTCTTTGATTTCTTTGAGTGCTTTCGTTTCTTGCTTTTCTTTTCATCTTCACCAACATCATTTTCTTTCCCTTTTTCTTCTTCTGACTGATGCTTCCTCTTTTTACTTTTCTTGTGCTTCTTCTTATCTTTCTCTTGAGTTTCTTCAGTTCCCTTAACATCATTTTTCTCCACATCCTCACTTTTCTTTTTGTGTTTTTTCTTTTTCTTCTTTTTTGGAGCAGTTACCTCCTCATTCTTATTCTCACCATCCTTCTCTTCATTCTTATCTTTGTGTTTGCGATGTTTCTTTTTCTTCTTCTTCTTGTGAGATTTTTTCTTTTCACCATCAACAATTTTCTTTTCACCTTCCTTTTTCACAACTATTCCTACATGTTCTTCTTCTATATCATCTTTCACCTCTTCCTGCTTAACTTCAACACCAGCATTGATAACCCCCTCAGCTCGAGCAGGTGACTTTTTATTTGCTCTTTGAGAAAACAACTGAGAGAAATCAAATAATAAAGGGTTACAGCTAAACATAATTCTTGGTTCAGTCATTGTGTACTGAACCATTTCTTTCGGCCAGTCCAACAATCTTCCACTATCATCTTTACTCTGTACTTTTACAAATGAACACATCAGTTTCTTATCTTTACCCTCATCCTCTTTCAGACCCACCATACCACCGTCACTTGAGTCATCTTTTTCAGTTCCAGAACTATTAATAAGACCCAACACACTGTTCATTTTGTCCATTCCCGTTTCGGGCTCCAGCCTCAGCACCTTGATCTCTCCGATGTTTCTGTCGCTCTTGTCGTCTCGTCGTAAAAACGGCTGGGTATTGGTTATCCGGTGTCCAAGGTTCTTCTTGAAGGTGAACGACACAGTCCCCGTTTTGCTGTCATTGCTGAAATGAGGAAATATATTAACATTAAACACAGTCAAGCCTGTCTACAATGACTACTGAAATTTAACGTTACTTTCATCATGAATTAACCCTTTTGCCCATGAATAATGACGAAATAAATAACAATGAGATTAACTTGTTAAAATAGCAAACTGACACAAGAATTTATTTTGGCCAAGGTGGAAACTCTAGAATCAGATTTAAATGAAATCATAAACAAAGAGAGCAGACTAGAGTCTGGCATACTTTTGGAGTTATGGGTTAACCCTTTCCTCCATAAATACGCCTTTCTACGCCGCTGTAAAAGTCACTTCTTGAAACCATTGTGATAAATAGAGCATTTGCTCCTAAGGAGCAAATGCTCTATTTATCACAATGGTTTCAGAACTACAAAATTCTAAAAAAAATCCTTTTCTCTAGTTAATGCTTCTTCTCAGTAGATTTATTCAAAGAGGTTGGATCTAAAAATAGCCTATAACGGAATGGGTTAACAATAACAGGAATTTTTGGCAATGGAAACAATTGTACAATCAGATATGTATTATATTAACCCTTTCGGCGCCAAATTTCTAATTGTCGTCTGCAAACCAATTTTGTTAAATCATTCTGTAAAATAGGGAAATGAGATAAATAAATGCAAATTTCAAAGGAATAAAGCACAGATGTAGAAATAAAGTTTGAGACAAAAAGTGAAGTCCCTGATCAGTGAAATCTGATCTTGGTCTACTCTGTTTGCAAAGGCGTAGAAAGGCATGTTTATGGAGTAAAGGGTTAAATGCTTTTGCAAAGAGTAAGAACAGCCTGATCAGGATCTGCTCTGCCTGCTTACGAAATAATATCGATGAAATAACCTAGATCTGATGCTACAGTTTCTGCCATGGCCAAATATTCCTTTGTTCATTAGCTATTAGAATGTAGTTTTTTCTGTTGAATGTAATTTTAACCTTCTGAAATGTGAGCATATTAACAACTACTGGCGTCGTTTAAAGCAGGTGGTTGCTTAATGCAGGAAGAAAGTTATGCAGAAAGCTCCTATAGGAGCTTTCTGCATAACTTTCGTCCTGTATTAAGTGTCCACCTGCCTCTGCCCACCAGAATTATGCCCATTTTTGGTGGTCGCATTAGAGGGGTTTTACTGTATTCTTCCTCTTCTCTCAAAAAACAATGTCAGAGAGAAACAAACACAGGGTAGATCCTGAAAAGACACCAACCTACTTGGAGTCTCACCTAGATCCAAACTACTGCAAATGTTATCATAGGCAACCAGTAGAGTACTGACAGGGTTGCCACAAACCAGAGGAAACAAAATCCCCTGACAATTCCCCGACATTTCCCTGATATAATTTCAAATTTCCCTGACACATTACATTGCGAAATTTGGTCTTTCTGTTAATTTTTCTGTAATACTTTATGAAATTTTAAAAATCTATGGTCTTCATTCTCACTTTTTCAAAATTCCTTGACATTTGCCTATATTTTCAAATTTCCCCGACAGTCCGCAAAATTCACTGACAATTCTCTGACCTTGAAAAAAATTCAATTTCCCTGATTTTCCCTGACACATGGCAACCCTGACTGAAGGTCTTGCAGCATACAGATTGATATTTGTCTGGAAACCAAAATGTCAAAAGACATATTTCCTGAATCTTGATATTAAATAAAGAATAAATAAAGGTTACCTGGGAGATTTCCTGTCTTGCCTCGGAATATGTAGAGTGCCCCCATGATTTTTATCCTCCTGTAAGTCTGCTTTTATGGCCTGAAACAAACAATAATTCGGTATACCAGTCTGCTAGTATCTCCATGACAACATGAATCAAATTCCTCCATGGTGACAAAAATAATAAACCCAGAATGAAGCAGATCTTGAGAAAGCATGCATTAGTACTGAAATGTGATGTCAATTTTCCTATATCAACAAAGATCATGTGATTAACAAGACTGAATATGATTGGCCGAGCTACAGTCAGGTCGACAGCTAGTGGGTACAGGATCTTACAGGTCAAGGGGTCAAGGTCCTTGAGTGCGAATAAAAAAATACCAGATGAAAGGTGATGATGAGCAAAAAGACAAACACACTAATTATTTGTCAACTAAAATACATGGTAACTTGTTATGAATGTTTTACACAGCTATGGGAAGTTAGGTTACAATAACCTGCACCAAAGATGTACAAAAATTCTAAAAAAAAAAAATACATTGAGGGGTTTTCCAAATTCTTATTGTTTTTCTATTCTGTATCTTTATAATTTGTTATCTTATGTGATCACAACATATTTTCGAAATCAACAGACAAATCTAAAAATTAATATATTTGTTTCTCCTATATATGAAATGTAGACGATTAAAATTTTCTTATACCAGCAACCCTTTGCATGCTAATTTCTAAGAAAGATCGATCTCTGAAAGTTCTACGTAGCCAAAGGTCCAGATAAGATGTGTATATTATGACATTTTCAAGAATGCGTAAATCCTTCATTTCTCCACAAAACCCCATGTTGTGACCACTTCTAGAGTCTCTTCGAGATGATTCTAGAGTGTGGTCACAACACAGGGTTTGGTGGAGAAATGACGATTTTAGTACTTGAATACGCACCTTTATCTGTCCAATTCAATCGCTTTTAACCTTCTGCTCTCTACTGACAAATACCCTTTGCAAACAGTTTAGATCCAGATAAGACACCACAAGTAACTCGGCGTCTCATCAGGATCCAAACTTTTTCATACTCTGATACTGTTTTAGAATTGCAGCAGACAGCATTATCTGCAGACGACATTTGCACAGTGTGCAGACGGTTGAAATGGTGACGATTTCCAGTTGCAAATGGTGCAGACATTAGTTAACCCTTTCCTCCATAAATACGCCTTTCTACGCCTCTGTGAAACTCACTTTATGAAACCATGTGATAAACAGAGCATTTGCTCCATAGGAGCAAATGCTCTATTTATCACAATGGTTTCAAACTACAAAATTCTAAAAAATTTCCTTTTCTCTAATAAATGCTCCTTTTGGGTAGATTCATTCAAAGTGATTGGATCTAAAAATAGCATATGGAGGAATGGGTTAAAGGACTCTATAAGAGCCGTTTGATGTCAGTCTTCACTATTGACAATTATTAATTTATCTAGTTCCCACACTTTCAAAGGGTTAACCTATTTCGATTTGGTTAAACAGAAACAAATTTGTAATATTGTCATTCTTGTGTTTGAATTAAGCATCCATTTGCTCAGTATCCTTACATAAAAGATCAAGGTCAAGGCCAAGTCTCCGTGATGAAAGACCTTCATATTAATTGACTTAAACCGTTTTGACTCTTTGCATGCCAGCAGAAGAAATGACATCATGAATATAAATTAAATGAATTGTTATATAATACATGGACACAGGAGATTTTGGCCATGGCAGAGACTGAAGAACATATCTATATTACATCATAAGCAGACCCTGATCTGACGGTTCCAGTAGGATCTGTCTGATCTGGGTCTACTCTGTTTGCAAAGGCTTTGTCTCGTCAGGTTCTAAACTGTTTGACAATTATTATTTTTCAAAAGAAACGGGAGAAAAATTAACTTGCAAATTAAGCAGATGGCAATTTTTGCATACAATAGGTCGTTTAAAAGCATGCAAAGAGTATAATATATCAATCAGATTTCTTTATAAATCTATAATTCTCTAGGCAATTTTTGAAATACAATTCTGAAGTAGATATATCTGGGTTTTGTTGTGGCTTTCTTGAAAAATAAGAAAAGCCCCTGAAATAACCAGCAATCATATCAGCAGTTATGGATCAAAACTGTTTGCAAAAATTAATAGATTTGTCAAAAGTATGCTTAGAGCAAAACAGAAACCAACTCTGCTTGGCATGGCAATATGAACTGAACCAACAATATGGTTAAATTATTTAGATAGGTAATACTAAAAGATAGTGACAATTGATTATGACTCACGGAGACTAACCCAAATTACTTAAACTTCAATGTGGACTCAGCTGACAAAGTTCAACCCATTTATTCTGAAATACTAAACTGTATTTTAACCCTTTACTCCATGAATATTCATGCAAGAAATAATAACATCATGAATATTGATTAGATTAATTTTTATAATGGAACATGAACACAGGAATTTTTGGTCACAGCAGAAACTGTAGTATCATATCTGTATTATTTCATAAGCAAACAGGGCAGACCCTGATCAGATGGCTCCTAAGGGATAAACACCTTTTCACATCTTCGCAAACAGAGATCAGTCTAATCTGCTCTTTCACCCATTACCTCATAGTCTATTGTTAGATCCAACCTCCTTGAATGAATCTACCGAAAGGGAGCATTTACTAGAGAAAAGGGAAATTTTAGAATTGTGTAGCTCTGAAACCATTGTGATAAATAAAGCATTTGCTCCAATGGAGCAAATGCTTTATTTATCACAATGGTTTCAAAAAGTGACTTTTACAGAGGCGAAGAAAGGCGTATTCATGGAGGAAAATGTTAACTTTTGCATATGAAAAAATTATAGATATGATTAGTTTCTGCGATGGTAAATTATTCCCATGTACATAATGCCATAATAAGAATTTCAGCTCATTAATATTCATGATGTCAACATTTCTTACAAAATATTCTGGACGTAAAGGGTTACTTAAGTTAAAGAATTTGATCTATACAAATAAACCTCTCTACAATGGTCACTAAAGGGAAGTCTAATTTGGGAGTTTAAAGACAGATGGAAGCTTAATGCAAGAGGCTCCCACAGGAGCTTTTTGCATTACTTTCATTCTGCATTAAGCAGCCACCTGCTTTGAAAGATACCTATGCTTATTCATTTAGTGACTGTTACAGACAGGTTCAATTGCTGAAAGACCATGATCAATAGACTTCGCCAAAACTGAATGATCTGGGCGTATCGTGATATAAAAGATTCATACTATACTGTACAATATTTCTAAGGCAACCACTCAAATAAATTCTAATTGTCAGTCTTTCAGACAGATGGTAGCTTAATGCAGAACGAAAGTATTGCAGGAAGGCACTTATTTTTCATTTTGCACTGAGCAGGTGAGACTTATTCACCCAATTGTCACTTGAACATGGCCCTATTGTATATCATTTTTGTGCATTTTTGTGCAGAATACCAATGATACCATTCCTTTTATGTTCTTTCTTTCTTTTTTTATTTTACAGAAAATGGGTTTCTCTTGTCTATTGCAGCTATCATTAGTGTGTTGATAATATAAAGGGAGCCAATATATCTCCTTGTAGCAGAGCTCTGGTTGTATCCTTATTGGCAATAATGCTCAGCAATGCTTTAGCAGTAGTGTGCTTCAAATGGCATTCCACAGTTACATACAGAAAATCCGCCGGAGGGGTGGAGTTCATGTCAACATCACAGACTAACACCAACACAAAAAGGTAAATATGGAACAAAAACATCTGCATGTTCTTATAATGAAGTTCAGTGGGTCAGAGAAGATGTGTAAATTAAAACATCTTCAAGAGTAGCTCCTTTATTTCTCCACCAAACCCTATACTTTATGACTACTCATTGGAATGACCTTGAAGAGGTCACAACACAGAGTTTGGTGGAGAAATGAGGATTTCAGTACAGTAAAACCTCTCTATAACGACCACTAAATAACATCAAGTATTTTGTGTTAAATGCAGATGGTTGCTTAAAGCAAGGTGAAAGTAAAACAGAACGCTCCGACAGAGCGTTCTGTTTTACTTTCATCTTGCTTTAAGCAGCCACCTGCCCTAAATACCAACTATTTAACACAATTTAGTGGCTGTTATAGAGAGGTTTTACTGTATTTGAATATGCACCTTTATCCATTGCTCTAAAGGTGTCTTCATATTTCTGATAATCTCACAGATTCTAATTAATATTTGCAATCTTGGTAAAATAAATTCATTTTCAAATTGTGTAAGATCATTTTGAAAGAAACTTTTAGAAAGAAGTTTAAACTTCTTTTAAATCGAATGCAAACACTGATTTTGTAAATATACATCAATAAAATCACATTCAAATTGTGATATTTAACCACATTGCAATAATGCACAAAGCAGTTAACTATTACAAAAGAAATAAAACATTTCTTATTTATTTAAATGGTCATTACCATTTTACACAGTTGACAATTAAAGAAAATGATAGACAAATATATCAGACATCTAAATGTCAGAAAAGAGAGCCAATCTTTGTTTTGAATCTCAGTTCAATTTAGATCAAATTGATGAAACTTGCATTATTTATCCAAGAGTAGGTTTGGGTATTTTTGGTCCATATTTAAAAAAAATAGAAAACATAAGTACAAAACTGCCTACAGCATTGCAGCTTCTACTGCTCCAAGAAAAGACTTTACGAATATGCCAGAAATTGTGTGCCTAATTCTGCCAGACACAATGATAAAACTTACCCTTTACTCCATAAATATGCCTTTCTACGCCTTTGCAAACATAGTACACCCAGATCAGATGGCTCCTATAGGAGCCATCTGATCAGGGTCTGCTCTGTTTGCTTAAGACATGATATAGATTCTACAGTTTCTGCCATGGTCAAAACCATATTGTTTTCATGTGTTACTATAAATAACAAATTAATATTTATGATGTCATGATTTCTTACATGAATATTCATGGAGTAAAGGCTTAAATTCCTTAGGAGTTACGAACCCTGTGTTACAGGGAAAACTTATGATTACAGAATGATATGGTCAAATCTGCGTAAGCATTCACCTACGTATTATATAGTAGATAGTTTTAACTCCTTGAGTATTAGCACTAAATGTGTGACACATTTCCTATGCAGTAGTTTGCATACAGATTTTATCAACACCCCATTATGATTTAAACTGTACAAAAATCTCATTACAGGGTCTATCTACTCTGTTTGCAAAGGTGTGAAAAAGGCGTTTGTATGAGGGGAAAAGAGTTCAACAGAAGGTACAAAGTATTTGTTTAACCCTTTCCTCCATAAATACACCTTTATATGCCTCTGTAATAACCACTTCTGGAAACCATTGTGACAAATAGAGCATTTGCTCCTATAGGAGCAAATGCTCTATTTATCACAATGGTTTCAAACTACAAAATTCTAACATTTTACTTTTCTCTAGTAAATGCTCCTTTTGGGGTAGATTCATTCAAAGAGGTTGAATCTAAAAATAGCCAATGAGGTAATGGGTTAAAGGCATCACTACATGTTTCATTCATTTGCTTCATTTAACAGAATAATGCATACGATGTTTTAAACTTTCACATCTATAACAGCACTGGTATTTTTGATACCATAAACCTTTAATACTTTGAAATAAAAGCATGCTTTGAACCGATAATTGTTTTGAATTGACTGGCATATTCGCATTAGTCTTTTCTTTGCAATCTCTACGTGTGTCAATCTTGTGTATGTGGGGGATATTTTCTTGACAACCCCGAGCTCTGCTACTTCTGTAAATTGTTCTGAGCACAAGATGCTTAACTCAAACATTTGGAAAACCCCTCATCTATAAATAAACTGATGAATATGCAAAAAGGTGATAATAAAACAGATAGCATCACACACACAGCAATTAAGCAGGACCATTTTACACTTGTTACGCTTAACAGGCAGTATAGCGGAGAGAGAATATTTAAAACAGCATTCCGTACTAACAATGCAAGCCGTATTTTTTAAAACACGACTTCACATCTCGGTTAGAAATATAACCAGTGGTTACTATACATAGTTACGCAGTCAAAGATGTCGTCCATATAAAGTCCTGAAAACACAATGGAATCAGTTTTACAATATCACTCAGATGATGGACGAACCGATGAAAAACACCCACAGTATACATGTCACATAACGTCTCGTGTTTTAGATCTGACCAATATATATGTTTTCCACTTTGATTTCCAATCACTCAAGCAGAGTTACAGATAAATGTGAGTACTCAAATACTAAAATCGTCATTTCTCCACCGAACCCTATGTTGTGACCACTCTTTAGAATCGTCTCTTCGAGACGATTCTAAAGAGTGGTCACAATATAGGGTTTGGTGGAGAAATAAGGAAGTTATTCTTGAAAATGTTTCAATTTACACATCTTATCTGGACCCCTGACTCAAGGCTCAAAGCCTATTAATACCATATTTACTCTAAATATTAGGACAAATGCTACCCTGACTCACTACTGGATTGTAAACCTGAAAAAGCCAATTCATTTGAGAACTTTAACCCTTTAACTGATGAATATTCATGTAAGATATAATGACACCATGAATATGTACATGTATTAGCTGAATTTCTAGAATGACATATGAATGCACAATCTTTTTGGTATTGGCAGAAACTGTAGAATGAGATCTATACAATGTTGTCACAAGCAAACAGAGCAGACTCTGATCAGACAGCTCTTACAGGAGCTGTCTGATCTGGGTCTATTCTGTTTGCAAGGTGTGATTGTGTCAGGTAAAGGGTTAAACGAAAGTTGTGTAGTAACAAATAGTGCAGACCTTCGTCAAACACGAACACTTTAATCTGGGTCTGCACTATTTGCCAAAGTTTTTGTTCAAATATTTAGAGTAATTTGGGTAGAGCAAAACCATTGTACCACCTTTTACATTAAAATGCAATTGCAAGATGAGAATCAGATTTTGTTTCAATATTCAAAGAAAAAATCTTCAGAATCCTAATGAACATTGATCAATTCATGAACATTCAATGTAAATTGTCAAGGAAATTCTTTGATTTGACAAAAACTGTAGCAAATTCCATTTGCAAACAGAACAGATCCTGATCAGATGGCTCCTACAGAAGCCATATGATCTAGGTCTACTCTGTTTGCAAAGTCAGCATTTATGTGCGACTGTTAACCCTGTTTGATCTGGGTCTACATCGTTTATTTAGGATTGCCAGGATGAATATTTAGGATACCTATGGTCAGTAGTTACAATAGTTTTGCAGTAAGTCTTTGATTTTGTTCTTTCATACAATGCTGATATATCCAATACCTCACCAGCAGTGCTTATGAATATGTTTCTGTGAACAAGATTTGAGAAACAAATCCTCTTTTCAATATTAACCCTTTCCCTGTTCTGTATGTAGGCCAAATTTCAATACCTACTGAATGTTCATTAATAAAATAATTATAAAGAAATGTTAAAGGTGGAACATTGTACACATTTTAGAAAGCAAAGAAACAGATCTATCAAATTCTATTAGCAAACAGAGCAGACCCCGATCAGACGGTTCCTCTAGGATCAGGGTCTACTCTGTTTGCAAATGCGTGAAAACACGTTTATATGATGGAAAGGGTTAAAGTGAAACATATCTGCAAAATATGTAATAATGCATCTTTCAGTAATCAGATGAAACAAATTTACATAAAGGTACTGAGAAAACCATACAAACTTAACCCTTTACCTCACAGAAAGCCTTTTAAAGCCTTTGCAAATAGAGTAGATCAAATGGCTCCTGTAGAAGCTGTCTGATCAGGGTCTGCTCTGTTTGCTTATAGACTTACACAGATCTGATTCTAGTTTCCGCCAAACTCATTTTTTCATATGCGATTTTAAAAATCAGTCGCTAAATATTCATGTGTCATTATTTCTTACATGAATATTCATGAGGTAAAGGGTTAAACAACACAATTAGATTTTCGATTGAGGAACTTCATAAGTCATCACTGGAAAGTTATTGATTTGGATTTATTCTTCAACATAACATAAATTTTCTCTTCCAGCACATTTTTTTCTATATCTTGAAATGCATAAAAACACAGGAACATGTTCTGTACTTCAAATACAATTATGAAGTATACAAATCAAGCATACCTTTCAAATATTTGATTTTAATAGAACAACCCCACACATGAACATGTTAAATGACAACGGATCATGACCATTCAAGAAATCCTTGTAATTTTAGCGAATTACTTCAAATTTAAAACAAAAAGTAAAATTGTGCATGATTAACACTTTGCACGCTAAGTAACTGTCCTCTGTAGAAAGTGTTGTCGTCTGCTGCATTCTTAAAAGTTATTTTTTCCTTTCATTTCTATTCAAAACTGCACTTGGTGTCAACACAGTTTGGATCCTGATGAGATGCCAAGTTATTCAGGGCCTCATCTGTGTTCAAACTGTTTGCACAGGAATTCACAATTCGCCAGCGTGTAAAGAATTAATAGTTAACCCATTCCCTCATATTGACGACTTTTGATGACTCTGTAAAAGTCACTTTGTGAAGCCATTGTGATAAATAGAGCATTTGCTCCTATAGGAGCAAATGCTCTATTTATCACAATGGTTTCAAACTACCAAATTCGTAATTTTTCCTTTTCTCTAGTTAATGCTCCTTTTTGATAGATTTATTCAAAGAGGTTGGATCTAAAAATAGCCTATGAGGTAATGGTCTAAAAATAGCCTATGAGGGAATGGGTTCATGCAGTTGAAACCACTAGAGATTAATGATACTGAACTCATGAAAATGTATTTTTATAAGGAATAAAATATTCGTACTAGATGAGATTTCCCGCACACAAAAACTAAGTCGATAGCTTGATAGAAAGTCTAGCTGAACTGTTGCAAATCTACTGCAGCTACCGAAACAGCTTCTCTGGTTTTTTGTCTCTAAACTCTAATTGTTTGACCAAGTATATATACCTATGTTTATTATTTCTCAAAACAAACCCACTCCTATACTAAGTCAAAAACTGGTATCATCTCCAAGGACTTTGACTAAAGATGAAAAATACAAATCCCATTTTGTCCTAAAAATTTGCCTACTGATTTTTTGTGAGACATTTCGATTGAATGAATATATGTATTGCTAAAAACACCTATCTCTACCTACGCATAACTGTAATTCATCACATGGTTTTACACATCTACTATTTGCTAAAATCTTAGTATTTTGAATTACTTGTTATATTTGCAGGTTGTCTTATACTGACAATTGTTACCCTTGTCAACTTGGTTATTTGATTATAAGCACTAAAAGGCACGCCAACATAATTCACCAGAGAGACTGCACAGCTGCACATAAGAGGCATATTGATCTATCTAAATCTATATCTCAACATAAGAGGTATGATTGATCTAAATCTCTTATTTCTCAACCAAACACTATCTTTTTGTTGCACTTATTAGAATCACAATGAAAGCAATTTTTCGGCAGAAAAATAGAATTCCTAAAAACACTTCAACGGCCCATATAAGACGGTAAATTCAAATATTTTCAAGAGTCGTTCCTTTGTTTCTCCACCTAACCCTATGCTGTGACCACTTTTTGAGAAAATTCTTAAGAGTGATCACAACATAGGGCTTGATGGAGAAATGACGATTTTAGTATTTGAATACGCATCTTTATCTATAATTGCTCAGCAATTTTACGGAGCAACAGATAAACATGCATACCCAAGTACAATATCGTCATTTCTCCACCGAACCCTATGTTGTGACCACTCTTTAGAATCCTCTCGAAGAGATGATTCTAAAGACAAGGTCACAAGATAGGGTTTGGTGGAGATATAAAGACATTACTCTTGAAAATGTTTTAATATACGCATCATATCATATGTGGACCTCTGATTTTCTGCTAGATTTCTTATATACATCTCTTATCTGCAGCTCAGGACTGTGGTTATAGAAATAGTTTCACAACAGACTTGCATGAAATGGTGCTTTAAGGGTTCAAACACAGAAATCTCACTCAGATCTAAAGCATAACCTTAAAGTGTATGGCATATGGAAAATGCTCCGTGAAAATCGGTCACAATTACATTGCATTAAAAGCACTTTTTAAATAGTGACTACCAATCTATGGGTTGGCTGCCCCTTGTTTTATTCTAGAAAGACCAGGCACCAGGGTAAGCTTCTTTATACTATATCTGTTAAATTGGCATTTCATGCAAAGCATGAGAATCTGCGTTAACCCTTTACTCCATAAATATGCCTTTCTACGCCCTTGCAAACAGAGCAGACCCAGATCAGACAATTCATGTCAGACGCTTATGATATAATATAGATATGATTCTACAGTTTCAGTTATGTCCATGTCCGATCATAAAAATTAATTTTCAAGATGTCATTTATTTCTTACATGAATATTCCTGGAGTAAAGGCTTAACCCTTTACTCCATACATACTCATCTAACAGAGTAGACAAATCCCTTGTTCATAAGCCACTATGAAATTTATCTAATCAATATTCATAATTATAATTTCATACATGAATATTCATAAAGTAAAGGGTAAACCTTTTCCTCCACAAATACACCTTTCTACGCCCCTGTAAAAGTCACTTTATGAAACCATTGTGATAAATAGAGAATTTGCTCCTATAGGAGCAAATGCTCTATTTATCACAATGGTTTCAAATTATGAAATTCTAAAAATTTCCTTTTTCTCTAGTTAGTGCTCCTTTTTGGTAGATTAATTCAAAGAAGACGGGTCTAAAAATAGCCTATGGAGTAAAGGGTTAAAATAAGGCTTTCTCTTTGTGGATTTACGAAAAGCAGTTTACGCTGCTGTGATGCTTAGTTTGATCCCTTAGGAAGCACCCCACATTTATAACTTATATGTTCCAATCTACAAAACTTGCAGCAATGTTAAATAAGCCACTATATTACAAAAGACTGAAACTTTTCAACTTTCTTTGCGTTTTAACCCTTTGAATGCCGGAAATGCCTGATCTGACATTTGCAAACAGTGTAGACCCAGGAGGCCAAGACCTGAAGTTTGTCATCCTCCAGCAAATTTAACCTTTTGCTCCGTTAACATGCCTTTTTATTCAATAAATATGCCCTTTAATGCCTTTGCAAACAATAGGCCCAGATCAGACTGCTTCAATAGGAGCTGTCTGATCAGGGTCTGCTCTGTTTGCTTTTGGAATAATATAAATCTGATTCTCAAATATTTATTGTGTTCATGCGCTATTATAAGAAATAATCTAATAATATTCATTATGTCATTATTTTTTACATGAATACCTAATAAAGGGGTTAAGTCTTCCGCATTCAAAAGGTCCATCCCTTTCAAAACTAAATTATATTTCATCTGGACCAAAACTGCTTTACAAATGTTCTATATTCTAACCCTTTACTCCATATAAATGCCTTTGGCACCTTTTAATGCCTTTGCAAATAGAGTAGACCCAAATCAGATGGCTTCTATAGGAGCCATCTGATCAGGGCCTGCTTTACGTGCTTATGGAATAATATACAGTAAAACCCCGCTAATGCGACCACCTAAAAGAGGTATAATTATGGGTGCTAGATGCAGCTGGTAGCTTAATGCAGGTCAAAAGTAATGCAGAAAGCTCCTAGGAGCTTTCTGCATTACTTTTGTCCTGCATTAAGCAACCACGTGCTTATAAAGACACCCATTTTTATGCCCCCCAGATCAAATCTGGGGGGCATATTGTTTTTGCCCTGTCTGTTTGTTTGTTTGTTTGTTTGTCTGTTTGTCTGTTTGTCTGTTTGTCTGTTTGTCTGTTTGTTTGTCAGCAACTTTAACATTGGTCATAACTTTTGAGCCAGTACAGATAGAGACTTGATATTTGGTATGCATATGTATCTCATAAAGCCGCACATTTTGAGGGGTGACATGTCAAGGTCAAGGTCATCCTTCAAGGTCAAAGGTCAAATATATGGGTCAAATTACTGACTTTAACATTGGTCATAACTTTTGGACCAGTAGAGATAGAGACTTGATATTTGGCATGCTTGTGTATCTTATGAAGCTGCACATTTTGAGGGGTGACATGTCAAGGTCAAGGTCATCCTTCAGGGTCAAAGGTCAAATTAACTGTTTTTTTGGCTGTAACTTTAACGCAACTTTAACATTGGTCATAACTTTTGACTCAGTACAGATAGAGACTTGATATTTGGCATGCATATGTATCTCATGAAGCCGCACATTTTGAGGGGTAACATGTCAAGGTCAAGGTCATCCTTCAAGGTCAGAGGTCAAATATATGGGTCAAATCACCGACTTTAACATTGGCCATAACTTTTGGACCAGAAAAGATAGAGACTTGATATTTGGCATGCTTGTGTATCTCATGAAGCTATACGTTTTGATGGGTGACATGTCAAGGTCAAGGTCATACTTCAGGGTCAAAGGTCAAATTGTCTGTTTCTTTGTCTGTAACTGTAACATTGGTCATAACTTTTAACTCAGTACAGATAGACTTGATATTTGGCATGCATATGTCTCTCATGAAGCCGCACATTTTGAGGTGCGACATGTTAAGGTCAAGGTCACGCTTAAAGGTCAGAGGTCAAACATATGGGTCAAATCACGGACTTTAACATTGGCCATAACTTTTGAACCAGTACAGATAGAGACTTGATATTTGGCATACTTTTGTATCTCATGAAGCTGCACAGTTTGAGCGGTGACATGTCAAGGTCATCCTTCAGGGTCAAAGGTCACCAACTTCAAATTGTCCATAACTTTTGAACCAATAGAGATAAAGTCTTGATATTTGGTATGCATGTGTATCTCATGAAGCTGCACATTTTGTGGGGTGGCATGTCAAGGTCAAGGTCATCTTTCAGGGTCAAAGGTCACAGACTTTAACATTGGCCATAACTTTTGAACCAGTAGAGATAGACTTGATAGTTTGTATATATGTGTTTCTCATTTGGCTGCACAGTGTCAGGGGTGAAATGTCAAGGTCAAGGTCATGTTTGAAGGTCAAAGGTCATTAACATTGGCCATAACGTTTGAACCAGTAGACATACAGCCTTTTTACTGGTATGCATGTGTATCTCATGAAGCCGCACAGTTTGAGGAGTGACATGTCAAGGTCAAGGTCATCCTTCATGGTCAAAGGTCACCAACTTTTAACATTGGCCATAACTTTTGAACCATTAAAGATACAGACTTGATATTTGGTATGCATGTGTACCCCATGAAGCTGCACAGTTTGAGGAGTGACATGTCAAGATCAAGGTCATCCTTCAGGGTCAAATATCATATTGAGGGGGCATAGTGTTTCACAAACACATCTTGTTATTCATTAAGTGGTCACATTAGAGGGGTCCTACTGTAGATCTAATTCTACAGTTTCTATCATTACTGAGATTTCTTGTGTTCATATACTATTATAAAATTTCATGTATTTAATATTCATGATGTTATCATTTTTTATATGAATATTCAATGAGTACAGGGTTAATTTGGGAGCTGCGTTAGGTATATCAGAACAGTCCTCTTGTAAGATTGTGGCTCAAATGAAACAATGTGTTGGTAGAATCATGTAAAAGCCTGCTAGTCTATTCCACGATACATATAATCCCAAACAGTCTGGTTATTTTCATGCAAGTTTAATGAATACAGATTTTGGACATTTGTATCTTGGTAATGACAGTGTGTTATTTGGTGGGTTTGTCTCGTTGATGTATTTTTTCGTGTTAAAGAAGTTCAAATCAAAGTTTATGAGAAGGATGACTGTGAAAGAAACACAAACAAGCACAGACTGCTTAACTTTTCAAAGAAACTGGCCAAATCTTTCGTTGCTACCAAAAAAACCCATAATAATGAAATGTTCCTAGAAAAGCAAAATAAATGTGTTTATTGACACATTCTAAACTCTTCAAATCATGTCCAAAATGGTAAAAAAAAAAAAAACCCGAAAAAGAATTCGAAATATTTTACGATAATTCTAACAAAAGACTTTAGCATATTTAAGGAGATGATTTTTTACTGAATTGTAAAATGTTATTCCAGTACTACCATCTAGTTAGTTATTAGATACACAAAGTTATGGTGACTATCAAGTAAACTAATGGCATAGAAAGTTTGGTAACATTTCTTTAACAAGTCAAGGGAGAGAAACTCTGTGATCCTTACTAAGAACAAGAGTTAATTTTTCATTGTACTGTACAATCCTTACAACAAAGCTGGGAGATATAATACTGTTTACAGTTCAATTAAACACTCTGCACACTAAGTAACTGTTGTTTATAAAAATTGCCATAGCAACTGATCTTAAAGTTACTTTCTTTCAAAATACGATCAGTGACTAACAGCAGAGGCCCTGATAAGATGCTTAAATTAAAACATTTTCAATCAACAATAATTTCGTTATTTCTCCACCAAAATCTATGTTGTGACCACTCTTTAGAATCGTCTCTTCGAGACGATTCTAAAGAGTGGTCACAACATAGGGTTTGGCGGATGTTTTTAGTATTTGAGCACGCACCTTTATCTGTTGCTCTGTAGCTGTTATGATCGTGATCAGTAATCAAGTTATTCTGCGTTTCATAGGTTGTCAAATTCCTTACTAGTGTGCAAAGAGTTAATTTCAAAGTGTCTATGGCAAACTGACAAAATATCTTATCAAGATGAAGGACAAAGTGTATGGCACAAGGAATGTCCTTAAGCTTGTTCATTTCACCACCATTAAGCTTTCCTCCACATTGTATTATCCCCCTCTCCACCCCTTTGTAAAGATGGCAAAGTCTGTTTGGTACAATTTTGATAACTTTAACACTTTCCCAGATAAATTTTCATTAAGACATCATGAATATTTATTAGCTGAAATTTAACTCTTTGCTAGCGGCCAAAACATGATCCTAGGCAAATCTAGATGAGACACTATATAATGCGCAGTCTCGTCAGGATCCAAACACTCTGACCATATTTTTGCAAAGAAATGAGAGAAATGTTATTTTCAATGATTGTTGCAGACGAAAAATTACTTAGCATACAGAGAGTTAATAATTTTGTATTGACACAAACTGCAGTCTGATCTATTACTTCATTTGCAAAACAGAGCAGACCCTGATCAGACAGCTCCTGTAGAGCTGTCTGATCCGGGTATACTGTGTTTGCATAGGTGTGAAAAGGCACAGAAAAGTGTTTGTATGAAGGAAAGGGTTAAATAAAACTAAGTTTATATAGAGTAAAGCATACTGCAAACCAGTTCAAATTTCCTTCTACGAAAGAAACTAATTGTCTTTGGGCGGATAGAGGGGAAGGGGTTGACAGCATGGAGGAAACTTTTGATAAGGGTCTGCGCTATTTGCCAATTGAGATTCCTTTCCTTTTGTACTGAACTGATTATACTATTAACCCTTTCCTTGTTTAATATTCATGTAAGAAATAATGACATCATGAATATTCATTAGATTGCTTTTTATAACGTGCAAATGAACACATGACATTCTGGCTCGAGCAGAAATTTTAGAATCAGATCTATATTACACCATAAGCAAACAGAGCAGACCCAGATCAGACGGCTCCCATAGGAGCCGTCTGATCTGGGTCTACTCTGTTTGCAAAGGTGTGAAAATGTGTTTATATGAAAGTAAGGGTAAAACATTAATGCATTATTCCACATTGGAAATTCTGTATTCAAAGGATTGGCATATCAAAAGTAAATTTAGATACAATATGTTTTGCCTGGTCATAAATCTATGATAAAATAAAGGCCACACTCCCATAGTCAGTAAAGTGTGGGAAAACCATTGGAAACAATATAGATCCAGATCAATGGTCTCCTGAGAGACCTTTGATCAGGATCTGCACTGTCTTTGGTTAATTAATATTCAGAAGGGGAGGAGCCAATTTTAATTATTCGGCAGATTAACCCATTACCTCATAGGCTATTTTTAGATACAACCTCTTTGAATAAATCTTCCGCAAAGGAGCATTAACTAGAGAAAAGGATTTTTTTTTAGAATTTTGTAGTTTGAAACCATTGTGATAAATAGAGCATTTGCTCCCATAGGAGTAAATGCTCTATTTATCACAATGGTTTCACAAAGTGACTTTTACAGAGTCGTCAAAAGTCGTCAATATGAGGGAATGAGTTAAGTGTGAATGCCAACATAGATGTGTGCTAGTAGTAGCTCTATTTGTTATTATACAGTCTGGGACAACCTAGAAACCATTACTGAATTCTACTTAGAAACAAATCATACTGAAACAGGAAAGGAACCGGTTCTCAAGGAATCATTGCTAACAGTAATAAATCTTAGAATATTTAAAAATTCAGTCCCCATGAGGAATACATCCAGTGAGAAATCTTGTGCAAGTTTGCCATTGACAACTAATAGATGGGTTGTTTTTTTTTTTTTAACAAATGAGCTCAGATACCTTCTGTGAAACAGATTAATTTGATAGAAAATTTCCCCATTTCTGGAATAAGTATTTCCAAATCCAGTCAAACTGTAAAATTCATCACAGTATGACCCTTTAAATCAAATTGGTACCGAGAATAATCTTTCTCCTAAGTTTCAAATTAAAATTTAAATACATTTGGAATTCAACTCTTTGCATGCTAAGTAATTTTTCGTCTGCAACAATTGTCGTCGGCTTCAATTCTTAAAAATAAAATCCCCCTCATTGCTTTGCAAAATATGGTCAAAGTGTCAAACAGTTTGGATCCTGATGAGACACCGCATAATGAGGCGTCTCATCTAGATCAAAACTATATGCAGTACAATTTCGCCACTAGTGTGCAAAGAGTCTAATAAATAAACCAAAACACAAGTAAAATTATCCCTTTAATCTAAAGATATACCTTTTAAGACCTTTGCAATGAGTAGACCCAGATGTTTGCTTCATATTCATGGAGTAAACGGTTATATGTACCAGAATGTACCTGAGCTTCTATGGATGCTACAGAATGTTGGTGTGTGATCAAGGACCGTTTAGAACTGGAAGCACGGCACTTCTATTTTCAGTTCTAATGCCAATCCTTGAAACAAATGAACCCTTAGCCAACCAAGTATGTATCATATATACAACTGACATCAACAAATTTCTCAAAACACCAAGTACATATCCCCCCCCCCCCCCCCAAATTTATCTCTTTAAAAAACAACAACAGAAGTAGGTCAAACAGTTTAGATCCAGATGGAAACATTATTCAATAGTCTCATCTTCATCAATACTATTTGCAAAATTTTTACAATTGTTGGCTAATGGTGTGCTAAGGGTTAGTTAGTGAGTGCTAAACATGCCCCTCCAACAGAATGGCTGACAGATACCATCATCTAATACAGGCACATAAAATACCAACACCAGCTTTGGAATGCAGGTTTGTTGGTGACCCGAAATTTGATTTCCTGATCCAAAGTTGCATGTAACATTTATTCAACAACTTTTCATTTTTGGTGATGGAAGCAATTTTTCTGAAAATAAATACCATATTCTCCCTTATAAATGCCCCAATTCTAATAAATGCCCCCACTCTAATAAATGCCCCCACTCTAATAAATGTCCCTTTACTTCGGTGGGGAAACTAATGACCAATAAAACAACTAAAATCTTAAATAATAACCATTAAATAAAGAGCTACAGGTTTTTTCCTTCCAAAATACAGGTGGTAGCTTAATGCAGACTGAAAGCAATGCAGAAAGCTCCTATAGGAGCTTTCTACATTGCTTTCATTCTGCTTTAAGCAACCACCTGTGTACAACAATGCAAGAAGCTCCTTTAACAAATGAAATGCTCCCGGGAGTGTTTATTAAGAGACGATACAGTATTTGGAAGCTAAAGATTTAAGCTACTACCAAGAATCTAGCTACAATGATACTGGTATTGTATGTGGCTGTATAATGCTAGTTACAGGAACATGGGTTGCAATGGAACAACAGAGCCGCCTGAAACAGACAGAATGGCACATAATGATCGGAGAAAGGCTTGACCATCTGCAAAAAATGATTTTCAAAACAATAAAGTATTCGGCCATCTCCACCAGTCTGCAAGACTGAATAATTCAAATTGACACTATTTTGATAAGTTTAAACTAGACTGACAAAACAGCAAATAGTGGCGACCCTTATCAGACTGCTCCGTCAGTGGTACTTTGATCTGGGTCTGCACTATTTGACTTAATTATCTGTCCGAACACTAATGGTAATTAGGATAAATTTCTTCATATTTCTCTGCCAACACCTATATTGAGGTTTACTCCAATGAGCAACAACAATATCAGGCTAAAATTGCGTAAAAAATAAGAGATCGGAATAATGATACACGCCTTTTCTTATGATTTTGGAAGACTAGAGTATTTTCGAAGTCACGATGTGCATAAATCGGCTTAAGGCGGCCTTCTTGTACCACTGCAATCCAACCATAATTACAGAGAGCAACAGTCAGAACTGTAAAAATAAAAAAGTTGGTACAGACACTTTGTTACCTACGATGACCCTGGTGACAGAAGACTTTACAAAACAATTCTCCATTAACATGAGAACAAATGATCGATAAGCAATATTGTTTGTCTTAGGTATTGGCACTTGATCAATCTGTGTAAACTTATATAACACTTGTAATCATTCCAACCACATTATCAATGTCTTCATCAAATTTCTGAAGAATGCTCAAATGTATTTGATTTGGGCATATTTTAACAAACAGGGCAGAGCTACAGATAAAGGTGCTTTCCCAAATACTAAAATCGTCATTTCTCCAAACCCTATACTGTGACCACTCTATAGAATCGTCTCTTCGAGACGATTCTAAAGAGTGGTCACAGTATAGGGTTTGGTGGAGAAATAAAAGAGTTATTCTTGAAAATGTTTAAATTTACGCACCTTTATCTAGACCTCATGGGCATCAAATACAGTGTTACCTCCGACGTAGTTATAACATATGTTTACAACATGCGAACTCACAACCATTAACATGAGCTATGTCACATGACAAGGTACCATAATTGTGCACAAAAAGTATCAAGTTTCATGTAAGAGGAGTATTCACCTTTCATTCATATAAACACCTTTTCACGCCTTTGCAAACAAAGTAGACCCAGATGAGACAGCTCCTGTAGGATCCATCAGATCAGGGTCTGCTCTGTTAGCTTATGGAATTATTAACCCTTTCCTCCATAAATACGCTTTTCTATGCCTCTGTAAAAGTCACCTGCTGAAACCATTGTGATCAATATTGTAAGCCAATGACTCAATGACCAGGGGAGTAAAATTTATGTACAGTCGGCTGAGAGGGCATTCGGACTGAAAGTAGACTATAACTAGGTACTTTACTTTAAATAGAGCATTTGCTCCTATAGGAGCAAATGCTCTATTTATCACAATGGTTTCAATTTACAATATTCTTAAAATTTCCTTTTCTCTAATTAAAGCTCCTTTTTGGTAGATGCATCAAAAGAGGTTGGATCTAAAATAGCATATGGAGGAAATAGTTAAGATCTGATCCTATAGTGTGTAGATTTCCTTGGAAATTTTACATTACAAAATTAAGCGACCAATTCACACACAAGTATCCATTAGGGAAAAGGTAAGCAAATCTAGGTAAAACATTTTCTTTCTTTTTCCACCAAACCCCATCTTGATGGTACTCAATACAATAACCTAAGAGAGGTAATTCTAATAATTACCATCATGAGAGGGCTTGGCTTAACCCATTCCTCCATAGGCTATTTCTACATCCAACCACTCTGAATAAACCTACTGAAAAGGAGCATAAACTAGAGAAAGGATTTTTTTTTTAGATTTTTGTAGTTTGAAACCATTGTGATAAATAGAGCATTTGCTCCTATAGGAGCAAATGCTCTATTTATCACAATGGTTTCAACAGGTGACTTTTGCAGAGGTGTCAAAAGGCATCAATATGAGGGAATGGGTTAAATATAATGGGTGCTGGGTAGATCGGTAAACCCATAACCATAGCATCTCAATGTGCCATTATGATCATGATTCACTCATCCGAATATTTTATTACACAACCATGCAAACACTGTAGACCCTGATCAGATGAAGCTGCTGATCTAGGTCTACACTGTGAGTGCTAAAGGCACCTTTTCTCATGACTTAGCTCATATATTACGAGAGCCATAGATAAAAGCTGGAGAGCTAAATACTGGTTATCCCTTTCCTCGATAAGCTATTTTTAGACCTAACCTCTTTGAATGAATCTACCCAAAAGGAGCATTAACTAGAGAAAAGGATTTTTTTTTAGAATGTTGTATTTTGAATCCATTGTGATAAAAAGAGCATTTGCTCCTATAGGAGCAAATGCTCTATTTATCACAATGGTTTCAAGAAGTGGTTATTACAGAGGCGTATAAATGCGTATTTATGGAGGAAAGGGTTAAAATCGTCATTTATCAACCAAACCCTATGTTGTGACCACTCTTTAGAATCGTCTTGAAGAGACGGAGGTAAAAGCATAAAGATTGGATAAAAATAAAGAAGCTCATCGAAATTCAATTTACTTATCGATAAAAGCTCATCGATAAAAGTTTACTTCCCACATATTATCTATGCCTCTGTATCATACCCTCTTAGGTTGATAAAATAGTATAGATGTCTGCCACTAGTTAGAATAAAGTATGTTTGGAGTAGCTAATACCAATAAAAGTCAAACCTCATACAGTATTAACCCTTTCAGTGCCAGCCTTGTTGTCTGCCGGTTATATCGTCTGCGGACATGTCGTCTGCCCGACGTATTTTCCACTATTTTCAAACTTTAGATGGACGTTTTTCTTCAATTTCTGTCTCAAACAGTTTGGATCATGATGAGATGCCGAGTTACTTGGCGTTTCACGTGCATCCAAACTGTGTGCATACACCCGTCTTCATGGCATTGAAGGGGTTAACCCAATTTTCAAATGGACTATTCCAAAATTCAAACTGGTCAAGCTCAGGGATCTTTTTTAAAAAGAAAAGTGTAACATGACAGTGAAGACTCAGATGAGAGGGCTCCTTTATAAGTCCCTCTCATCTGATCTGGGTCTACACTGTTTGCAAAGGACATTAGTGACTTGTTTCCCCTCGCACTGAAAGGGTTAAGTAGAATACAATTTTGTAATTGATAAAGACATGTTTTTCTGATGCTGGTTTGTTTTTCCTGAATTGAAAGCTTTTGGCAGAGGCAGTGCTGCTATATTTACTGTTTTCCACTACAGATGTATTCAAGTTTTGTTTGAAACTGAGAAGTTATGGCAAAAGAGTTCGCCAATTTAATTCTTTTAATTTTGTATTTTTGTAAAGAGTTTTAATAGAAATAAGACAGCATGACTGTAATCTATTAATTTAATATTGTAATGATATTGTTGAAGCAAACCTCAACTTTTTGAACTGAAAAAGACAACAATTTAGCAAATGCAACATAAGATTAACCCTTTACTTAATAAATACACCTTTCTGTGCCTTTGTAAACAAAGTAGACCCACATCGGACGGTAGGAGCCACCTGATCAGGGTCTGCTGGTTGCTTATGAAGTTTCTTCCATGGCTGAAAATTCATGTGTCCATGTACATGTGCCATTATTAAAATCAATCTAATTAATATTCATGATGTCATTATTTCTTATATGAATATTCATGGAGTAAAGGGATAAATAATGTGTTAACCCTTTCCTCCATAAATACGCCTTTCTACGCCTCTGTAAAAGTGACTTTTTCAAACCATTGTGATAAATAGAGCATTTGCTCCTTAGGAGCAAATGCTCTATTTATCACAATGGTTTCAGAACTACATAATTCCAACTTTTCCTTTTCTCTAGTTAATGCTCCTTTTCGGTAGATTTATTCAAAGAGGTGAGGTAATGGGTTAAAGAAGCCAGATATAATGACATCATGAAAACTAATTCACTGCATTTTCATAATGGTACTATGAACAAAATAATTCTTTAATGTGACAAGAACTAGAAAATCAGATCTATATTAAAAGCAAATAGAGCAGACCCTGATCAGATGGCTCCAATTGGAGCCATCTGATCTGGGTCTACTCTGTTTGCAAAGGCATAAAAAGTAGTAAAGGGTTACGCTAACTCTTTGGAAGTCCTCATGATATGCATTCTGTCTATAAAGTACTATCTTAGATTTACACAAATTTAATCTCAAAAGTAACCAGCTAACCAATTTTCACAACTTAACTGCCAATAGCTTACAATCCCTGAGAATGGATAGCAACATTTAC
This sequence comes from Azorinus chamasolen, assembly GCA_963576725.1. NCBI lineage: Eukaryota > Metazoa > Mollusca > Bivalvia > Cardiida > Solecurtidae > Azorinus > Azorinus chamasolen. Next base: position 75,251,551 of record OY755248.1, read on the forward strand.
ACTGTGTTAGTAGGTTATAACCAACACTAAGAGTATAGATTAACAAATGGAACACAAACAATTACAGTTAATGCTTTGGGGTTTTACGATTTGCCAGTACGGTGACACAGCTGCTCTTGGACATAGATGAGAATCATGCAATTGGAAGTAAAGCTCTCTGTGTAAAGATAGTGAGACCTCACTCTGCCGTTCCTATTGATACTGCAAAAACCTCTCCAAAGCAACCATTCTAAAGTAATTTTCAATTTTAAATGCAGTAAACAGCTTAATGCAGGACCAAAGCAGCGTTGAATGCTGAATGTAGGTCATCTGGGTCTACACTGTTTGCAAAGGACGTTTGCGACTCCTGTCCCACACTGCAAGGTTGAAATTATCAAAACAGCACCTAGATGATAAACTGACAAAGGACGGAGACTGGGTGTGGTGCAATACTTATATACTGAAATCGTCATTTCTCCACCAAACCCTATGTTGTGACATAGGGTTTGTTGGAGAAATAAAGCAACAGTTCTTAAATATGCTTGAATTTACTCATCTTATCTTGACTTCTGTTGTGTTTCCAAATATTTAGAATATGTACGGTACTTCACAAAGTGGTTGCTTTAAATAGCTCCTACAGTAAATTTAAGGTTTTAATGCAACTGAAAATACACAATATGCTTGAATTAAAATAAATAGAAAATAAGAGTAGTATCATCAGAAAAGAGAATTAAAAGTACAATGCTTAGCACACTGTAGTCAGCTTTTTGTACTACTGCAAAATGACCCCTCATCCAAGTTTTAGTGAAGGATGAGGGGCATTATTGGGGTAAAGCCGGAGGCCGAGCATGAAGGCTTTACCGGAAATAATGTTTGGATATCCACCAGACCCCAGGCAACTCAGCATCTCCTCAGGAGAGACTCTGATGTCAGTGAAGTCACGTAGAATAAGCGAATGTAACATTGGATGATAACCAGTATTCGCAATTTGCAATCCAAATGAATATTAACCCATTCCCTCATATTGACGTCTTTTGACGCCTCTGCAAAAGTCACCTATTGAAACCATTGTGATAAATAAAGCATTTGCTCCTATAGGAGCAAATGCTCTATCTATCACAATGGTTTCAAACTACAAAATTCTAAAATGTTCCTTTTTTCTAGTTAATGCTCCTTTTGGGTAGACTTATTCAAAGAGGTTGTATCTAAAAATAGCCTATGAGGTAATGGGTTAAGTATAGCTTACATATTAAATGTTTTAAATGCTGGAAACAAATGTTTTATCATTTCCAAACTGTAGATCCAGATCAGAGGGCCCCTAGAAGAGCCCTCAGATCAGGGGATCTGTCTCGTTTGTCATTCAAAATCCTCTTGCAAATTATTTGTTTGCAAACTGTATCATCAATCAATGAAGAATCATTCCACTTTGAAATTTCAGTACTGGAATGCACTCAATGTTACACCCTGGCACTGTAAATATGACTCTGAGCTCGAGTCTAAAAATATATGTCTTGCATAGGGCATATTTTCTGCTTTGGTGAAATTCTGGATGTATGCATTTGAAAGAGGTTTTACCAGTTTTATTTACATACAATAAGCCAACTATGGACAGACAAATTGCAAGCTGACAGTCATGTGACTACAGTCATGTGACCTCTATGTCATGTGACAGTCATGTGACCTCTACGTCATGTGACAGTCATGTGACCTCTATGAAAAAAAACTTAGAAGACAGCAGAGTACAGGTCTCACATGAAAAGGGATCTCAATGAATACATCTATAAACACATCTGCTCATAGTTCAATTGCCAATAGAATTCTTAAGCCATGACCTCACAGACTATTTCTAGACCATTACCTCATAGGCTATTTTTAGACACAAGTGTGTAGTTTTGATACCATTGTGATAAATAGAGCATTTGCTCACAATGGAGCATTTGCTCTATTTATCACAATGGTTTCAAAAAATGACTTTAATAGAAGTGTCAAGATCTGGGAATTGGTTATCTTTTTTCAAATTATCAAGTTCACTCTGATTGTTGCAAAGGTGTGAAATTTCTTGAGGGAAAGGAATGGGTTAAATGACCATGAAGAAGGCTAATTCTGGCTATTTCAGACATGTAACGGTTTGATGCAGGACAAACTTTATGCAGAAGGAGGACTTTTGCTCACCATTAACCAATTCCCTCATATTGACGACTCTGTAAAAGTCACTTTGTGAAACCATTGTGATAAATAGAGCATTTGCTCCTATAGGAGCAAATGCTCTATCTATCACAATAGTTTCAAACTACAAAATTCTAAAATTTTCCTTTTCTCTAGTTAATGTTCCTGTTCGGGAGATTTATTCAAAGAGGTTGGGTCTAAAAATAGCCTATGAAGTAATGGCTTAAGAAACACTTGCAGTTTTCTCCATTACATTTTCCATTCATTAAGAAACCACCTGCTTTTAAAGCCTACTACATTTAATGTATATAGCAAGCACTTGGTCTGAAAACAATCCGAAGAAAAATCATAAATGTTTTATTTCGTAACTATAAAGACCCTCATTGAGATCCCTTTTCTGCTTGGAGAATATGTCATTATTGGGGACAAGAGAAGCACCTACTGCAACAAGTCTACAAACCGTGCGCCTGTTTCAAACTGGATAACACAATGACCCAAAAAGTTGTAAAAAGTCCTCTAGCCGTTCTAGAACACAAAGCCAGGGGATAAATCTCGTATGACAATGAGACAAACATGTCCACAAGATTAAATTGTTTTCCGAATCAAAAAGGAATTTCTATTTAGTATGTAAAGCAAATCTTGACTGCAAATGTTTTGTCCAATTTAATTCTCTTTTCGCAACTTTGAGTTTAGATTTTAATGAGACGTAACGTGCATCTCTCCATATATATATATACCTTTTTATGCCTTTGCAAAAAGAGCAGACCCAGATCAGACTGCTCCTGTAGGAGCTGTCTGATCTGGGTCTGCTCTGTTTGCTTATGGAATAATATAGATTGTAACCTTCCATTTCATCCATGGCTAAAAATTCTTGTGTTCGTAAACCTTTGTAAAAAATTTGGCTAATTTAATTTCTTGATTTTCATTAAATTCATGGAGTACAGACTTAATCAAACCCATTTGTAATATGTCCATAAATTTGCTTGTAGCATACTTTTTTTAGGCCGCAAAATATAAAACTTTTGTTTGAGACTGAGATGCATCCTCTGGCATCTGATTGGTCAGATTTTGAGCTATCTAATCAGATACGTCAGAATGACTCGAGACTCATTAGTCATCATAAACTCGGACCTTGGTTCCAAACGAAAACCAAGTTACCGCAGTTGCTTGTAGATTAATCCCCTGGCATTAACTCTTTGCACACTAAGTAATTTTTCGTCTGCAACAATATTGTCGTCTGCTTCAATTCTTAAAAATAACTTTTCTCTAATTCCTTTGCAAAAATATGATCAAGAAGACAAACAGTTTGAATCCTGATGAGACGCCGCATTATGCGTCGTCTCATCTGGATCCAAACTGTTTGCATAGGTAATCACAGTTTCGCCGCTAGCGTGCAATGAGTTAATGTTTTGAAATTACTTACTGATATGCTGACAGGCTACCATACAAATATTTCAATGGTTACCAGGCAACCAGATCAAACTTCCGTAATTGCAATGGATAGCACACCTGAGACCAAGCTGTCTCCAAAAATTATCATCAGCTGTTAACGCGCCTACCCTGTTACGAAAATTTCCATCTGCTCAATCCATTGTGTGTTGAGAGGTCTAGATAAGATGCTTAAGTATTTTCAAGAATTATTTCTCCACCAATTCTAAAGAGTGGTCACAACATAGGAATTGGTGGAGAAATTACTATTATGATGATTTTTTTTATTTGAGAATGCACCTTTATCTGTTTCTCTGTTAAGACTTTGTCCAATTTGCAAATTTTCTTCCTTTTTAAAAAAAAAAAAAAAAAAGATAACTCCTGGGTAACAAAGAATTTGGAAGCTCATTTGACAATGAGTAACTCAGTGTCTGGTCTGCATCCAAATTCTCTGACGAAGTCAGTCACGTCAAATGAGCAGAGTCGGCGAAAATCTCTTGAACCAAACCAAGCTCTTTCCTTTAACCCTTTACTTGATATTCCAGCCTGTCTATGCCTCTGCGAACAGTAAAGACTCGGACCAAACTGCTCCTACAGCTTTGCTGAGCCCTTCCTCTAATTATGCTTAAACCCATTACCTCATAGGCTATTTTTAGACCCATTACTTCATAGGCTATTTTTAGATACAACCTCTTTGAATAAATATACCGAAAAGGAGCATTAACTAGAGAAAAGGAAAAATCTAGAATTTTGTAGTTTGAAACCATTGTGATAAATAGAGCATTTGCTTCTATAGGAGCAAATGTTCTATTTACCACAATGGTTTCAAGAAGAGACTTTTACAGTCATCAAAAGTTGTCAATGTGAGTGAATGGGTTAATGTAAAATTTTCAAGGGAATTTTTTGCTTGGACAAAACTGTAGGATCGGGTCATTACAATTCAACAAGAAAAACAGAGCAGTACGTACTATTTTTGTTTTTAACCCTTTTCCTCCATAAATACGCCTTTCTACGCCTCTGTAAAAATCATTTTATGAAACCATTGTGATAAATAGAGCATTTGCTCCATAGGAGCAAATGCTCTATTTATCACAATGGTTTCAAAACTACATAATTCTAAAATTTTCCTTTTCACTAGTAAATGCTCCTTTTTGGTAGATTTACTCAAAGAGGTAGAATCTAAAAATAGCCTATGAGGTAATGGGTTAATATTCAAAATGAGTTCTGTGACGCATGAACATTTATCAAGTAAAGGTCTCACAGAAAAGCTTGATTTGTTTCTGTAAAATATTTGGTAGCAGGAGTTAACAGTGGTACTATCTTGTGTTTTTATCTAACACTTGATAAATCATAAATAACCAAAATAGAAAAAAAATATATTTCTTACTGTACTTAAGCACTAAAAAGAAAGTTTCTTACAGTGTTTCAGCACTAAAACATGTATTTCTTACAGTGTTTCAGCACTAAAACATGTATTTCTTACAGTGTTTCAGCACTAAAACATGTATTTCTTACAGTGTTTCAGCACTAAAACATGTATTTCTTACAGTGTTTCAGCACTAAACATGTATTTTCTTACAGTGTTTCAGCACTAAAACATGTATTTCTTACAGTGTTTCAGCACTAAAACATGTATTTTCTTACAGTGTTTCAGCACTAAAACATGTATTTTCTTACAGTGTTTCAGCACTAAAACATGTATTTCTTACAGTGTTTCAGCACTAAAACATGTATTTCTTACAGTGTTTCAGCACTAAAACATGTATTTTCTTACAGTGTTTCAGCACTAAAACATGTATTTTCTTACAGTGTTTCAGCACTAAACATGTATTTCTTACAGTGCTTTAGCACTAAACATTTTCTGCTTGCCTGGTTGACCATTATCACATACTCCATATTATAATTGAGTTGCATCTAGGGTCAAAGGGCACTCCAGTACAAACAGTGTACACCCAAATCAGCTGTCACATCTGAACTGGGTCAACACTGTTCTCCTCTATGTTTACAGTACTGTATCTTTATTGCTGTAAACAAAATGGACCTTTTATGCAGTGATGTCTTTCCAAATTTAACCCATTCCCACATTTTGACACCTTTTGATGCCTCTGTAAAAGTCACTTTGTGAAACCATTGTGATAAATAGAGCATTTGCTCCTATAGGAGCAAATGCTCTATTTATCATAATGGTTTCTAACTACAAAATTCTAAAGTTTTCCTTTTCTCTAGTTAATGCTCCTTTTTGGTAGTTAAATTCAAGGAAGCGGGATCTAAAAATAGCTTATGAGGTAATGGGTTAAGACTACATTGCTGGTTATGTCCGAGCGCAATTTTTCCCCCATGATGCAACTAGTATATGAGCGATGAACAGTTTTTTTGGGGATGTTAGTGCATTTAAAATGCAAAATAAAAGTTTGTGCAACTATAGAATTACCATGAGTCCATCTGAATTGAAAAAATAAAAGTAAATAATCTGAAACAATGTGACGGGACAAAAAAATACGAAGCATTAAAGTGTATAGGGCTTGATTACATTACAGACATAGCTTCATGTTACTCAAATTTGACTCACAATATTGCTACTGTATGCTAGATTCTAAGAAATGTTTATAAATATTTCTCATTAGATATACAGTAAAACCTCTCTAAAGGGACCTCTTTATGAATAAACATAGATGTATTGAAATGCAAATTGTTGCAAAGCCCTTTCAACCAGGGACAACCATGCCCGGTCAATTACTCTTAATCCATTACCTTATAGGCTATTTTAAGATACAATTTTGAATAAATCTACCGAAAAGGAGTATTTACTAGAGAAAAGGAAATTTTTTGAATTTTGTAGTTTTGAAACCATTGTGATAAGTAGAGCATTTGCTCCTATAGGAGCAAATGCTCTATTTATCACAATGGTTTCACAAAATGACTTTTACAGAGTTGTCAAAAGTCGTCAATATGAGGGAATGGGCTAGAGCTCTCTGACCAGGGCCTGCACTGTTTGTCATTCAAATTCCTCTATCACAAGTTTGAGCCTTTCACACCCAGTGGGTTCTATAGACAAACACTGATGGGCTATTCCATTCTGATTATTCAGGGTTGATTAGGTTAATGCAGGACAAACTAATATCTGTCATCCTGCATTAAGCTACCACCTGCAATTCAGAGCCAGAATTAGGCCTGTTTTTCTCGAGCGGTTTAGAGGGGTTTTACTGTACTATAAAGATACAAGAAAAATTGCTGTTAAACATGTTTACTCTCCCACCTCCAGATAACAGATGTTAGAAGTCCCAGCCTAGTTCAACAATACAAGATAATTGCTGTCGCAGATAATATGAAGATAATGTATACAAAACTTCAATAACCAATACAATAGTGACATCCCCTGTTTGCTGTAACTCACATGTTATGCGTTATTACATACAAATTCTAAATAATATTATATTTTTTATTTCATAACAATTTTAAATTTTATATTACAATGCCATATTTATGTTTTTATAATATCCATAAAATTTAAATTCTTTTACGAATCTCCTTTATTTATTTCTTCATTTATTTTCAGTCAGTAGATTATGTCATACTAAATGTTTGTATATGTTTATATACTTGTATGATACATGTATAATGAAGGAGTCAACTTGTAACAACACTCACTTAGTCAATGACACACAACCCTGCTAGGAATCAGAGCTCACATGCTGGTAACACAACTTACAGAACAGTGGAACCTACGTATAGTGACTATATAATGACTTAACATGGGTGTCAATAAGAACAGGTGCTTGTTAAATACAGAACCAGAGATACAGATAAGGGTGCGTACCCAAATACTAAAATCGTCATTTCTCCACCAAACGCTATACTGTGACCACTATTTAGAATCGTCTCGAAGAGACGATTCTAAAGAGTGGTCACAGTATAGCCTTTGGTGGCGAAATAAAGGAGTTATTCTTGAAAATGTTTGAATTGACGCATCTTATCTGGAGCTCTGCAGGACCAAAGTATTACAGAAAGCTTTCTGCATAGCGTTTGTCCTGCATTAAGCTACCGCCTATCTTAACCCTTTCCCTATTCATGTTAGAAAGAATGACATCATGAACACAAGAGAATTTAAGGGTTTTTTTCATTTTGCTTTGAAAAAAACTTGAAATCATATCTATACTGTGCCATAAACAAATAGAGTAGACCCTGATCAGACAGCTCCTACAGGTGCCGTCTGATTTGGGTCTACTCTGTTAGCAAAGGCATGAAAAAGTGTTTATATGAGGTCAAAGAATTAGGAGCTGTCTGAACTGGGTCTGCTCTGTTTACTTATGGAATTACATAGATCTGATTCTATAGTTTCTGCTTTGGCCAAAATGTCAGGTGTTCATGTGCCATTATAATTTTTTTTTTATAAAATCAATATTCATAATGTCATTATTTCTTACATATTCATGGAGTATAGGCCTAACCCATTCTCTCATAGGCTATTTTTAGATCCAACCTCTTTGAATGAATCTACCCAAAAGGAGCATTAACTAGAGAAAAATAAAATTTTAGAATTTTGTAGTTTGAAACCATTGTGATACATAGAGCATTTGCTCCTATAGGAGCAAATGCTCTATTTATCACAATGGTTTCATAATGTGACTTATACAGAGGCGTAGAAAGGTGTATTTATGGAGGAAATGGTTAAGACACCTAGTGATAACTTAATGCAAGATGAAATACTGCAGGAATTTTCTGTGTCACTATATCATATAAATGCCTTTTCACCCCTTTGCAAACAGAGTAGGCCCTAATCAGATGGTTCTTGTAGGAGCTGTCTTAACAGGGTCTGCTCTGTTTGCTTGTGACATAATAAAGATCTGAGTCTACACTTTCTTTATTAATAATCAGTCAGTGAATATTTATGAAGTTTGAAATTTGTGTATAAAGATTGACTACGGAAAGGGCTATTTTTAGACCCAACCTCTTTGAATAAATGTACTGAAAAGTAGCATTTACTACCAAAAACCTAAATTTTAGAATTTTGTTCTTTTGAAACCATTGTGATAAATAGAGCATTTGCTCCTAAATAGCAAATCCTCCATGTATCACAATGGCTTCAAAAAAATACTTTTAAAGTGGCGTCAAAAGGCATCAATATGAGGGAATGGGATTAAAGAGAAAGTTCTATAAAAGATCACCATGTTTATTCACTAACGAGCCACTTTAAGAGGTTCTACAATAAAACATTTATCCCATGTTCGTTCATTAAGTGGACATTTATATTCTTCTAGTTTCTCATTGGTTTGCAAATACATTTTCCAAGGGCTGAATGCAAGACTGTTGTACAAATTTGTTTTGTGCTACCAATTCTTAACCCATTCCCTCATACTGACAACATATGACGCCTCTGTAAAAGTCACTTTTTGAAACCATTGTGATAATATAACATTTGCACCACAGGAGCAAATGTTCTAACTATCACAATGGTTTGAAAACTATACAATTTTTTTTTAAGTTTCCTTTTTTCTAGTAAATGCTCCTTTTCAGTAGATTTATTCAAAGAGGTTGGGTCTAAAAATAGTCCATGAGGGAATGGGTTAGGTGGCTTTCAAAAAGCATGAGCAGTGCCAAACAGTTCGGATCCTGATGGGTCAGCAAACTGGATTTGGATCCAATTTGTTTGCATAGCAATGACAAATATTTCATATTAAATTTTAACACTTAAATTTGCTATTGGATAATCATGTAAGACATAATTAAATCATGAATATTTATTAGCTGAATTTTTATAATGGCATCAGAATCTAGAATCAGGTTGACTACATTTCTATTATAATTCCATAGGCAATCAGAGCAGACCCTGATCAGATGGATCCTAAAGGAGCCATTTGATCTGGGTTTACTGTTTGCAAGGGCGTGAAAAAAATATCTGTATGAGGGAAAAGGTTAATCCATTCCCACTTAGGCTATTTTTAGACCTAACCTCTTTGATCAAATCTACCAAAAAGGAGCATTAACTGGAGAAAAGGGAATTTTTTTAGAATTGTGTAGTTTTGAAACCATTGTTATAAATAGAGCATTTGCTCCTGTGGAGCAAATGCTCTATTTATCATAATGGTTTCACAAAGTGAATTTTACAGAAGCATCAAAAGGCGTCAATATGCGGGGATGGGTTAACACTTATTTCAATTGCTCAAGTAGTTTTGCCAACACATTTTAGTTATAAATGACTTGCATTGAGCCCTTGCTTTTCAAATATCATAAAGAATAGTTGAGAACTGTAGTTTTCCAGAACTTGGGTGTTACAGAAAATTAAATAAAACCCAGTTAATCCTTGATTAACAAAATATTTACCTTCACAATCTGATACTAAAGCAAGTTATGCATAAACATGCATGAAATGTCAGTAAAATGTGACTTTCTCAACATCAAGGAAATGTTTTCATAACAAGATTTACTACAGAAAATGTACAAATCCCTCAACCCTATTAGATGAAGGCACTGGTATGAATGAGCCCAGTATTTGCTCCATTGAGCAATGCCTATTGATATATGTCTTCACAAGAACAGCCATTGTACATGTACTATAACTACTATATTTTTCAAACATTTTCAGATAGTTGAGCCGAAATCTTGGGTGTGACAATGCCAACAGAAAAATTATATTTGGGGTTAACCCTTTCCCTCATATAAACGTAATTTCACGCATTTGCAAACAGAGTAGACCCAGATCAGACGGCTCCTAGAGGAGCCGTCTGATCAGGGTCTGCTCTGTTTGCTAATAGAATTTGATAGATCTGTTTCTTTGCTTTCTGAAATATCTACAATGATTCACCTTCCATATCTTTTTTATTATTATTTTGTTAATGAATATTCAATAGGTATTGGAATTTGGAATAAACATAGAACAGGGAAAGGGTTAAAGTAAGGTAGTACAGGGAGCAAGAAACATGCAGGTGTGAATGTCAATCTGAGAGAGCCAGAACTAGCAGTATGTGACAGAGTTCTGTCCCCTGCTCAGAGTATGGCACCTATTATTATTAACAGTATCTGAGCTGTTATTGTAACAGCACTATTGCTGTCAAAACAGAACCAACCCTTTACTCCATGAATATTTATGTACGAAATAATGACATCAAGAATATTAATTAGATTAATTGTTATAATAACAAATGGACACCGAAGTTTTTTAACAATGGCAGAAACTGTGGAATCGTATCATAGCAAACAGAGCAGATCCTGATCAGACAGCTCCTACAGGAACAATCTGATATGGATCGACTGTTTGCAAAAAAGCACAGAAATATGTATTTATGGAGTAAAGGGTTAAAATCCCTGCATAACCACCGAGAGATCAAAGGTTAAAAGACAATAAACTATGACAGTACCTCAACCATTTTTCTGAGACAAAAAACAACACTCTAGCTAAAAGTTAAAATTTTGATTGAAATGTACATGCATGATATGGATGCTCCGTAAGTCAAGCTCGATAGGCAAGGCTAAAACAGATATATACACTGGCCCTACACAACACCAAGGTTGCAAACTTGCAATATTAATGTGTTTGTCATCTTTCGGCTATCTGTAATGGCTAATGTTAGGCAAGTACTGACTAAATAAATATAAAGTACAAATTTGGCATGCAGATAATGAATTTACACTAACAACTTTGATAAACCTGAAAAGCAAAGAACATCTACCCAATGCATTCATATAATTTTTTAACAATCGCTGATAGGCTGTTCCAGTCATTAACCCTTTACTTCATAAATACGCCTTTCTACGCCTACAGAGTAGGCCCAGATCAGACGCTCTTATAGGAGCTGTCTGATCAGGGTCTGCTCTGTTTGCTTACGAAACAGTATAGATATGACTACAATTTCTGTCATGGCCTAAAAATCCTGCAACCATGTGCTATTATAACAAATTAATAAAATTAATATTTGTGACATTTTTATTTCTTACATGAATATTCATGGAGGAAAGGGTTCAAACAGCTTTCCATCAGCAGAAAGTCTTGCTCCATTTAAAAAGCTGTTTTTTAAAAATTAAGTCAGTCTCTACTGATGGAAAAAAACATGAATGCAAGTGGTATAACAGAAAATCCCAGCGAAAAAATCTGAAATAGACAGCTCAGCACAACCACAAATATAATGTGAAGTAGAAAGGGGGTGGTGGAAAGGGCAGAGATATTAACAGATCTCAAACATGAGTATACATCATCCATCATCTACACTAACATGTCAGCAATCACACATTGTATACATGCAGCATATTGTTGATATACAAATACACGTGGGGGAGCACACAGTGATTGGAATTTCTATCATCTACAGAGAAACAGATACCTGTGCGTAATCAAATACTAAAATCGTCATTTCGCCACCAAATCCTATGTTGTGACCATTCTTTAGAATCGTCTCGAAGAGATGATTCTAAAGAGTGGTCACAACATAGGGTTTGGTAGAGAAATAAAGAAGTAATTCTTGAAAATGTTTTAATTTACGCATCTTATCTGGTCCTCTGCATCTATAATGCTGGCCTATATGTGTAATGCATATTACAATTCTAATGCATTATTTTTTTCTGCATTATTTGTTTTTTTTGTGTTAAATTTCTGATTAATAATTTCAGGTATCATCATGATCAGTACTGTGTGCACTATTGTGTGAAATAAATGGTGATAAAAAATTGTATTTCCACTTAATCGTTTCATACCTTGTAACTGGAATCACCATAGAAACATGGAAACACAGTTTTTCATAACCAATTTCAATAAATTTTTGACTAATGCTTGTCATTTCTTTTTTTCCTATTTTTTTTTTTTTTTTAACAGAAAGTCTGATCAGTACAACTAAGTGTAACTGAAGAAACAGACAAACATTGGTATCAGGAAAGACAAAAAAAAATTCCTAAGGTCACCTCCATAGAAACAGCCTGATTACCTATTTAGCCGTTGCTATGGAGACTAATAAACATAGAAACCAAAAAAACACAAAGCTGATGAGCTTTTCAAACTTTTGAAACCCGTCCTCATTTTTTCCCATAACCACTGCCTACACCATTTGATTCATACATTCTACATTTTTTATTTATTTTTTTCTTACAAAATAAATGAGTTTCCAGTATAAGCTTGGCAGGGGTCCTTGTATCTTGGGAATACGTGGACTCCCTACCGGATGGTCAGTAATGAAACATGCTACAGTGCACTATTGGGTATGGTAAAACTCTGCCGCATACAGAAGTGTTGGCAAGTATTTAGTGTTATGAGATATTGGCGCAGAAGCAGCACTGTGCGATAAATAACCCACAACAAGAAATAAACACATGAAAATCCTTGGTGAAATTATTTCTGTGGCCGTTAATAACATGAAAACTTGCAATTACTTGCATTCATCATTCATAGTAGAGAAATAATGATTATAGTCATCAAAAAGCTATGTGAAAATCCCAATAATACTCAACACAACTCGGAGTTCAACATGCACAACAGTTTTAAGAGATAAAATTGGTTTCTTTATTGTATAATACAATAATTGTATTTAATCTGACTATATTATATCTAATTTTGATAGAAAGTATTAATTTGTACATATGGTTATGTGTACATTATATTCAAAGCAATGTTGAGATTTTTTTTAACCCTAAATATCTACGCAAAGAATAAAATTTTGACACGCTGAATGAAGTAAGAAAGTTGTATCAATGTAGGAATTAAAGGTGAAATATAGGTGTAAAATTCTAACAAAGAGGTGGTCAGAAATATGTTAGGTTCAAGAGGGAGTAAAGAGAAATGTTCACAAAACTTTACGGCTTGCTTGGCCTAATATCTAAGCAATGAAATTACCAAATACATAATACACATTTCAAGTCGAGCATGGCACAAAACACACATAAAAAAAAAATAAAGTCACCGCCACATGATGTCAATCACCTTTAAATCATACAAACATTAATTCAATATGATTACAGCATAAAGTATTTAATTAAAGGAAGAATTTGCTGTGTAAATTGATAGAATTTATGATATTTTACAATAATTATGAGGCAGAGAGATCTAGTAACCACAGTTATAAGTAAATATGAAACTGCAACTATTTCAAATACACAAAGATTGAAGATGAAATGAACAGAAGCATTGATGGTTCTGCCCATGATTGATGATAATGATGATAACCGATGATGCAGATGACGAGGAATATGATAATATTTCTGTGAACAGGATTCTACTATGATTCATACAAACCTGTAAATCCAGAATAGCCATGTCCCACAGCTATTGTCAGTGGGGAAACTTACCAGTTTTGATTTTGTTCGTAAAAGCTTTTAGTGTCAGGTTGACTTTTGTTACTATTGCAATAATCTTGTGTATTTCTACAAGTATATATCACCTACAAAGCTACAACAGGGAGATATTTTAACTGACCCTTGAACAAAGATTATACACATTACAGAAATGATGAGATATCTATGACAATGATGTGACGTTTTCTGATGATAATGTACTTAGATATGTTTGATAATAAAAGATCTTTCTTTGATCTGCAGGGTTTAACAATGTTCAAGCAATCTTACCTTCCTTTTCCATCAAAAAACCTGATAAAATTAAGCAGTGGACAAGTTTGAAGTTATTCTAATATATGCAGTACACTATTACTCACGCTCAAGGCAATAATTTCTAATATTGCACCACTTACTATGCAATAATACATGATATTGAACTATTGGCCTGCTAAATACAGATGCTTGGAAATACAAGTTTGCCTGAAATATCTATTTACAACGTAATACTCTTATTGATGACTTGAGATTGAGAAGATAAGATTGAAATAATGTATTCCTAGTTGCAATAGTCTGCGCCATAAATTTGAAAGCATGCAAAATGCCAGATACTGTATTCTCCCTAATAAACGTCCCCTACACAAATAAACACCCCCTTCTTAAAGGGGGAAAACAAATAATCAATTACACAACTTAAACCCTACAATATAACCACTAAATAGAGAATTTTTGTTTTTTCAAACTACTTGTGGTAGCTTAAAGCAGACTGAAAGCAATGCAGAAAGCTCCATTAAGCATTTCTTTCATTCTACATTAAGCTACCACCTGTTTACAAGAAGCTCCTTTTAGCCCTTTACTCCATAAATACGCTTTTCTACGCTTTTGCAAACAGTAAACCCAGATCAGATGGCTCCTATTGGAGCTGTCTGATCAGGGTTTGCTCTATTTGCTTATGATATGATAATTATTTTACAGTTTCTGTCATGGTAAAAAATTCCTGTGTCATTGTGCTATTATAACAATTAATTTAATTAATATTCATTATTTCTTACATGAATATTGAGGGAGTAAAGGGTTAACCCTTTCCTCCATAGGATATTTTTAGACCCAACCTTTGAATAAATCTACTGAAAAGGAGCATTAACTAGAGAAAAGAAAAATATTTAGAATTTTGTAGTTTGAAACCATTGTGATGAATAGAGCATTTGCTCCTATAGGAGCAAATGCTCTATTTATCACAATGGTTTCAAAAGGTGATTTTTCCAGAGGCGTAGAAAGGCGTATTTATGGAGGAAAGGGTTAATCTAATTAATATTCATTATTTCTTACATGAATATTCATGGAGTAAAGGGTTAAAAATTGTCAAGGCTTCCAAGAATGTTTATTAGAGCCGATACAGTATATACTGCAATTTCCCACTATCCATTTTTTATAAAGCATTTGAGAGCTTCACAAACTCAGACTAGGTTCACTTATTTTTCATCATAGCCTTTTTTTTGCAATATGCTATAATACACGAGGATTCCCCCACACACTAAAGTGGCAAATCAGCTTACTGAGCATGTGATAATATTACCAGTTACATACTTATATGTAAATATATATCAAAAGAATAATTTCTAGGAAAATGTTTTGGACTATAAGTCCGCCCTATTATTGTTTTCTTTCAGATTTACATTTCTCATTAGATGACATACTAATATTTTACCAGCCTTATTTTGTTTCTTTATAGCAGTGTTCATCTGAATAAACAGGTCTGTAAATATGAAAACATGGGAGTGATGGTTTTAACACCCAGGAGTTGCCTTGTTATTTACTGATTGGTTTCATGTAACAATGGTTCCATGTAACACTTTTGTTTGAAAGTTATTTCTGTGCAAAATAAAAGAGTCAGAATTTATATGCAAATCATCCTACTCCACTCAGAAATGACGTGAAGAAATGACGATTTTAGTACGCACCTGTATCCGTTGCACTGTAATCTCGGACATTGATAGTCAGGCATGGTTATATCCCTTTCCCTGATGTAAACGCGTTTTCGTGCATCTGCAGAGTAGACCCAGATCAGATGGCTCCTATAGGAGCCGTCTGATCAGGGTCTGCTCGGTTTGCTAATGGAATTTGATAGGTCTGGTTCTATACTTGCTAAAATGGCTACAATGTTCCACCTTCCATATTTCATTATAACTGTTTTGCCCATGAATATTCAGTAGGTATTGAAATTTGGAATAAACACAGAACAGGGATAGGGTTAAGCTTTTAATAATTATTTAAAATCTGTAAAAAAAAACCACTAAGCTGTACAACGGCAGCAAACAAAAAGCCATCTCCTGAGACACTGAAGAGGATGAAACAATGAATACGATAGCCAGTTCTCCAATCAGATTCTTGACTTTTTACACTCCCATCATCATTATTCAACCTTTAACGCTCATTCAGGGTTGCCACAAACCAGAGGAAACAAACCCTGACAATTCCTAATTTCCCTGACATGTACATGTAACATTGCGAATTGGTCTTTCTGTCAGTATTAAAATATAGAGCACTGAATCTCTTTCTTTTTTTTCAAAATTCCCTGCCATTTGCCTGTATTTTGAAATTTCCCTGACTCAGATTATAAAATTCCCTGAAAATTCCCTGACATTGGGGGGGGGGGGGGGGGGGGGAAATCTCTGACTTTTCCCTGACGTGTGGCAACCCTGTCATTAGAAATCATTACAAACAACCTGGATCAAGATGAGTGGACAATCTACTTGGCATTTCATCCAAATCCAAATTATCTGACATTAAGTCACGTTATGATTGCACTTCTGAAAAAGAACCAAATGCAAAAGCCACTTGGGAAAGTTTGAAAGGAAAATATAAGTTGACAATAGAATGAAGTTTCATGATGTGAAATTAAGCAATCTGAAAATAATTTTAAACTAGAATGTATTCATATAATAACAAGGATGCCTTGTTTTTCAATCAGAAAAGGGCCATAAATTAAAATGGTTTTATACCAGAGATCCAGATAAGATGCGTAAATTAAAACATTTTCTGAATGAACTTCTTTATTTCTCCACCA
Source organism: Azorinus chamasolen (assembly GCA_963576725.1). Taxonomy (NCBI): domain Eukaryota; kingdom Metazoa; phylum Mollusca; class Bivalvia; order Cardiida; family Solecurtidae; genus Azorinus; species Azorinus chamasolen. Next base: position 75,268,439 of record OY755248.1, read on the forward strand.
AACCCTATGTTGTGAAGAGACGATTCTAAAGAGTGGTCACAACATAGGGTTTGGTGGAGAAATGACGATTTTAATATTTGAGTACGCATCTTTATCTGTAACTAATAATACTAATAATTAACAGTCCTGCAAGAAGTAATTGGCCGTAAAACATACTTTTGATGAATGCACAAATAGGAGGACAGACAAGCATAAAGTTTCAAGCTCTTATTCTTATGGTGGAAGTATAAAACAGAAATTATGGTCAAGAAATTGGAAAACTGGTACATGTATTAGGAACTCTTTCAGATGTTCGTTTGTATTTTTGTTTTTTTACTAAACACTTTTATTTCCCTGTTCTATTTCAACATAAAAATTCACCAAAAGATTAGAAACATGACCAGAAAAAAATAATTCCTGAAACATCTGAAAGCCCTTACTAAAACTAATGGTGATGGAGTGATAACTTATCAATGCTTAGAATGTGGGTTTTAAAATTACACTGACATATTTTCTCATTTTGAGACATCATGATGATAAAAGAAATGCAAATAAACCTGATATGTATTATTTGATATGAACTTCCAAACAAATAATACTCATTTACACTGAAAAAATCAATCAGAAAACCATCTTTAAAAAGAAAATCTTTCAAACGGTCTTTTTATAGCGGTAGTCTAGTTTTTTTAGGATATTTTTCCAACATTTTCCTGTATCAGGAAGCCATATATGAAACATTTTAAATATTTATACTATCTGGGGTAGCATTAGCAGCTCTGGTTTTTTACCCTACCTGCTGATGGGCATCAGACTGCAGATGGAGGTCGTAGTCGAGCTGTCTGGAAAACTTCATCACACATGACCGACACAACAACTCGTCCCCCCTTGGCTCTAGGTGGCTCAGCGATACCTTGATTTTGCGTCTCTCTGTTTGGGGCTATTACAGGAACACAAAGTTACAAATCAAATTTTACACACCACAAAAATTATTTAACATGCGTCAGTTATTTGCCAAAAGGGCTCAACAACCGCCTTTTCTGGTTTTCCTGCCAAAAGAGCTCAACATTTTGAAAATGCCATTGACAGTCTAGCTATAGGGATGATGGATCAACACTTTGTTATTAAATGTAACTGTAAGATTGCTTTATACATTTAAAACTTTCCACTGAAAAATTATACAAATTTTGCCATAAAAGGACATTTTATTGTTGAACCCTTTTGGCTTGAATTATGATTTTTGCAAAAAGAGGAGAAGATTTTTAAAAGTTGAAATTGTTGACGACGCACGCTGACGGACATCAGGTAATCACAAAAGCTCACCGTGAGCACTGTACAACTATGATTATGCTTCAGCCCAGCTATCAAATAATTCCAGCATACACAAGCCAAGAATTTTGCAGGACGAACATATGGGCGGTTAAAGGTAAAACTTAATACCCCCGTTGCCTAAAGGCGGGGGCATAAATAAAATAATTATCAGCTGAATTTACAAACACAGCAATTTTTTTCCAGGGTAGAAATCTATATAATTCCATAAGCAAACAAAGCAGACCCTGATCATATAGCTCCTTCATGAGCTGTCTGATCTTGATCTACTTTTTTTTTTATCTTTGAAGTAAGGGGTTAACCCATTCATTCATAATGACACTTTTCAACACCTCTGTAAAAGACACTTTTTGAAACCATTGTGACAAATAGAGCATTTGCTCCATAAGAGCAAATGCTCTAATTATCACAATGGTTTCAAAAGTAAACAATTCTAAAAAAAAAAATCCTTTTTTCTAGTAAGCTCCTTTTCAGTAGATTTATTCAATGAGGTTGTATCTAAAAATAGCCTATGAGGGAATGGGTTAACCCTTTAAACCCTCCATGAATATTCATGTAAGAAATAATGACATCGATGAATATAAATTAGATTAATATAATATCATAAGCAAACAGAGCTGACCCTGTTTAGATGGCTCCCATAGGAGCTGCCTGAACTGGGTCTATTATGTTTGCTAAAGCGTGAAAATGCATTTATATGTAGGACCGTTAAGCATCAGTGAGTCACCTGGACTTGCGACCGACTTACTCTTTCAGATGGAAGGGGTATGCTGGCATTGGATGGAAGAGGAATATCTTCATCCCGTGGTAGCGGTATATCATCCGGAACACTGACCGACGAAGGGAGTGGGATGTCCGCGTCTGATGGTAGTGGTATATCTGCATCTGAAGGTAGCGGGATATCCGCATCCAGCGGCAGCGGGATGTCATTGGCATTCAGGGTAGACGGAGTCTTTCCTGCTCTCCTATTGGTTGGTATGATGATGGGAGCTGTAGATGGGGCTGCTGACCCCTCCAAATTCTGGCCTGAAAAATGAAGAAAAATAGCGTTCAACCGATGCTCATAAAGACATTATCTTATTGCAATTGAGTGTGTGGTAGAATGAAAGGAAGCTGAAGAGGAAGAAAGTACAGTAAACCCCCTCTAATGCGCCTGCCTAAAAGAGGTATAATTCTGGGTGGTAGAGGCAGGTGGTTGCTTAATGCAGGACAAAAGTAATGCAGAAAGCTCCTAGGAGCTTTCTGCATTACTTTTGTCCTGCATTAAGCTACCACCTGCTTATAACGACACCCATGTGTATTCATTAAGTGGTCGCATTAGAGGGGTTCTACTGTATTACCGCTGCATACAATCCATCTTACAATTAAAACATGTTCACTGTAAAGTTTGTAAACCCTTTCCCAGAGCGCACCCTGATATTTGCAACGGCATAAAAAAGTGCTTATATGAAGAAAAGATTTAGCCCATTCACTCATACTGACGCCTTTTAACGCCTCTGCAAAAGTCACCTGTTGAAACCATTGTGATAAATAGAGCATTTCGAGGGTTTGGTGCAAAACTATTGTAACTCCTTCACAAAGTGTAACTTTGTGAAGGAGTTACAGTAGTTTTGCACCAAACCCTCGATTTGCTCCTATAGGATAACCTTTGCAAACAGTTTGGATCCAGATGACTGATGAGATACCAAGTAACTCTGCGTCCCATCAGGTTCCAAATGGTTTGTCACTCTTAAACTGTTTTTGAAAAAAAATTGAAGGAATCTGTACTTTCAGAATTGAAGCAGACAACAATTCACGCAGACAACAATTGCTGCGAGTGCAGACGGATAGTAAACATCCAGTTTAGAAGGGTTTTTACTGTACATATGATCATTAGCCGATGAACAAATTGCAACAGTTGGTGAGAGGCTTTTTGCACATGCCGTATTCTCCCTAATAAATGCCCCCCAGTTGATTATAAATAATTCATTTGCACAAAACTATTGTACCCTTGTAAAATTAACCTTGTACATGTACTACATAAATACACCTCTCTATGCCTTTGCAAACATAGTAGACCCAGATCAGATGGCTCCTGTAGGAGCCATCTGATCTGGGTCTGCTCTGTTTACTTATGATATAGATATGACTCTACTGTTTCTGCCATTATCAAATTTTCCTGTGTCTATGTGTTACTTTAACAATCTATTTGATATTCATGATGTCATTATTTCTTCTATGAATATTCATGGATTATAGGGTTAACCGTTAACTTGTAACAGCAAAAGCAAACTAAGTCCTTTCTAGAAGTTTTTTCTCCTCCATTTCTTGTCTCATCTGGATCTAAAATGTTTGCCTGTATTACCCAAGATTTTCCAATTACAATACGTTTTTATCAAACCAATCAACATAAAAGCCTTGCTTTATGAAAACCAACTTTTGAGCTTTGCAAACAGAATCCTCCATAAATACACCTTTCTAAGCCTCTGTAATAACCACTTCTTGGAACCATTGTGATAAATAGAGCATTTGCTCCTATAGGAGCGAATGCTCTATTTATCACAATGGTTTCAAACTACAAAATTTTACTTTTCTCTAGTAAATGCTCCTTTTGGGTAGATTCATTCAAAGAGGTTTCATGGGTCTAAAAATAGCCTATGAGGGAATGGGTTAAATGCAGTAGCTGATCTGGTTCTACTTTGTTTGCAATGCCTTAACCCTTTACTCCATGCACTCCTTCCTCTTGGCATATTTATTATTAGTATCCTGAGTGCAAACAGGCAGACCCTGATCAGACAGCTCCTATAGGAGCTGTCTGATCTTGGTCTACACTGTTTGCATAAACTTTAAAGGTGTAGAAAGGCATATACAGATCGGTGAAGTAACGGGATAACCCTCATATAAACGCCTTTTAACACATGTGCAAACAGAATAGATCCAGATCAGACAGCTCCTATAGGAGTCTTCTGATCAGGGTCTGCTCTGTTTGCTTTTGACATGATATAGATCTCATCTGATTCTACAGCTTTTGTTAAAAGCAAAAGAATTCTACAGTTTATGTCAAAGCAAAACATTTCTTGAGAAGTTTACATTATAAAAGTTTAGTATCCGTATAATACGGCTCATACAGCCAAGGACTTCAAAGGTTTCCGTATAAGTGATAAATGGTCTCGGGACTGATATATTGTATTAATCAGACAGAAATGACAGTTCACTGATCATTAAACAAATATACAGGCAGTCAATAGCAGACTCTTCTTATTTCTCAACCCATCTCGTATGTAATATGCTTTAGGTCTGTTCATCTTACATGCCTTTCATCTTGTTACCGACCTTTGTTATCCTGTTTCTACATGTCTCAGAGCAATAGATAAAAGTAAGTTAGAGTATTCAAATTCTTATTTCTCTACAAGGCTGCTATGTTGTGACCACTCTTTAGAATCGTCTCAGAGTAATAGAATCAAGCATGGGTTTTGTTAAAGACGGGGGTTTCTATACCCGAGGTTGGTCTGTTCCAGTCGGAAACGAGCTTTAGCGAGTTTCAGATAGGAAAAGACCAACCGAGGGTATAGAACCCCCCGGCTTTAACAAATCCCATGCTTGATTATTTTTCTCGCTGAAATACGCCCTAAAACCAAGAAAATTAACGAATTTTGTGAAGCACTACTTTACATTGCGTAATACGACTTCCATATCTAATAGCAACAGACCGCAGCATAACCTTAGGCGTGACACCAAATTCTTGCATAAAACGTGCTGTTGTAGTCCCGCTAGACCATGTATTAACAAGGCGATTCTCGTGCTCACGCGCTGTTGTTGACCGGTTTTAATTCTATACCTATTACTGGCCTAAGGTAAACAATGGACGCGAATGTTACAGCGTTTTGGCCTAAGCCAGGTGAACGCCGGGGTGTGAGTATTTCCAGGAGCACCGACAATGAACTGTTTTTAGTGATATACATATTGAATGAAATTCCGTGTAAACGGTATTTGATACAATCATGAATTGACGTCGAAAAGAAAACAGTGGCCCGGAAACAGCATAAATCGACGAAGTGTCAAAGAAGTGTATAGTTTTGCTGCCGTTGTTTTGCTTGTATTTTGAAGAATTGAATTCATGCAGGAGAGCAGAAAATTGGTTTTATGCAAGAATAGCGTTAGCACACGTTTGTTTTCGGAAATAACATCTGCAGTGTCCCTCGGGAATGTTGTTGCCCTCGCCCTTCGGGCTCGGGCCAACAACAGTCCCTCGGGACACTGCAGATGTTATTGCCCGAAAAAACGTGTATTAACCCTCTAATGACGTCATTTGTTATGACAACCACAAACTTTACGTTTTGGCGTAAATATAAAAGACTGAGTGACTACAAAACAACGTCTTCAGTTAATTAAATAGGCTTTTAAAGTGTTTATATGATAAATAGAATTTCATATTCGTGCTAATTACTTATATTAATTTCAATTCATAAGGTTGTTGCCTATATAAATGTTGGTATAATTCTGTAAGAAGTCCTTCCCTTGTATTGATTTTACCCAATCGCGCGTATGAATACACTAGTCACGGGGTGTTCCAGATAAGGATTTCTAGTACGGCTATTTTTAGTAACTCAGCTTATCTAGCACGACTGAGAAGCGAGAAAGACGATTCTGTCACAAGATAGGTTTGGTTTGGTTGAGTAATAAAGGAGCTGTTCTTGAAATGTCTTAACCCATTACCTCATAGGCTATTTTTAGACCCATTACCTCATAGGCTATTTTTAGACCCATTACCTCATAGGCTATTTTTAAATCCAACCACTTTGAATAAATCTACCGAAAAGGAGCATTAACTAGAGAAAAGGACAATTTTAGAATTCTGTAGTTTGAAACCATTGTGATAAATAGAGCAGTTGGTGTAGAAAGGCGTATTTATGGAGGAAAGGGTTAAATAAGCTCTCATTCCTTTGTCTGCATAAACAAAACACAAACTGTCACATTGATATATCAAAACACATCACATTGATGTATCAAGTTAAATACACCACATGCTTACTTAGGGACTGTGTCATATGCACTCCACAGTCTGGAAATTTCCAAGCAAATAGCAACATTTTAATCTTCGTCCTTAAAATTATAATAGAAAGTTAGTGAAAGAACGTTTCAGTTATAAGTTCAGTCTGAGAATAAAGAACAAAAGACAGATCTGTTTTGAATTGCAGAAAGATTTGTTACAGTATTTCGGTAATGTTAACCCTTTCCTCCATTAATACGCCTTTCTACGCCTCTGTAAAAGTCACCTGTTGCAACCATTGTGATAAATAGAGCATTTGCTCCTATAGGAGCAAATGCTCTATTTATCACAATGGTTTCAATACTACACAATTCTAAAATTTTCCTTTTGTCTAGTAAATGCTCCTTTTCGGTAGATTTATTCAAAGAGGTCTGGTCTAAAAATAGCCTATGGAGGAAAGGGTTATATTATCAGTAATAACCAATCACTGCACTTAGAAAATAAGAACCAACTCTAGTGAAAGATAATTTTGTTCAACAAGCATCTTAGGAAGTGTTACTTTGTAAACACTTGCTTGTTTGATGAGGTTTGTCTTCCCTCATGATTGTTAACTCTAAGCATGCTAAGAAATTTTTCGTCTGCAACAATTGTCGTCGGCTTCAATTCTTGAAATAAACTTTCTCTCATTTCTTAGCAAAAATATGGTCAAGGTGACAAACAGTTTGGATCCTGATGAGACACCGCATTATGCGGCATCTCCTCTGGATCCAAACTGTTTGCAGAGGTAATCACAGTTTCGCCCCTAGCGTGCAAAGAGTTAAAGCGCCGGAAGACATGAAATTACCAAAACTGTGATTATTTTGTTCTCAACTGACAAGACTGCGACAATTCATGGGCGCAATTTTTTCCCTTGTTTTTGTTGCCATTTCTTCCAACTTTATGCGAGATCTTGCGGAGAATGCGTCCCATGAATACCCCTATATTTAGATCATGATGAAGTGCCATGTTAATTAGATCCATGTACTTAGATTCATCGGTAGTCAAACATTGGATGCCTGCATGTAAAAGGTTAATTTAAATCATAAATAAACATAGAATCCCTTTTTTATATTTCCTGTCCCCTCCAAGCTAACTTTTCATTTCTTCCCAACATTGATTACATTCACTATATTACTCAAATTCAATAAAATCTTCTTTTTACGGATAAAAGAGGATTCGAGAGACTTTAGTCAAGTTGTGGAATTGTGTGTTCATCAACTTTCGAGAGCTGATATTTCCCCTTAACCCTTTCCTTCACATAAGTACCTTTTCATGCCTTTGCAAACAGAGTAGATACAGATCAGACAGCTCCTGTGAGAGCCGTATGATCCCGGCCCAGCTCTATTTGCTCATGAAATTGTCAAAGAGACGATTCTAAAGAGTTGTCACAACATAGGGTTTGATGGAGAAATGACGATTTTAGTATTTAAGTATACACCTTTATCTGTTACTCTGCATCAGATATTGCTTCAATGAAGTAACATAGTATTTGGGTTTGTTTGAGAAATAAAATATATGGAGCAGAAAAACATGTGTCTGATAAACCCTTTCTTCCATAAATACGCCTTTCTAAACACTTCTTGAAACCATTGCGATAAATAGAGCATTTGCTCCTATAGGAATCCTGAGAATCCTGTAGATTCAGAGGTGAAGATTTTTAATGGTTCAAATTGTTGACGACTGACAACACAGGATGGACGATGCACGTCGACTGACTTCAGGCAATCACTAAAGCTCACCCTGAGCACTTTGTGCTCTGGTGACCTAAAAATGTGCCTTAAACTGAAGAAAACATCAATTGCTGTGAAAAAAAAATTGCTGTGAAAAATTGCAATGTAATGTTCAAAAGATTCCTAATCAATTAATCGTAACTCACTTGTAATTGGCCTGGGTCTGGCGCCTCCTTCAAGACATCCACCCCCTATCTTGGGCGGCTCCGATGTCAGAATAATGTTGTTGCTCTGAAAATATACAAACGCAAATTCATCAACATCTTGAAATGCAGCACTGCATTATACAACACTGATTAACTTCTAGCACACAATCTTTTATAATGGCATACGTGCACGAATGTTTTGGTATTGATAGAAAATGTAGAGTACCAAGCTATTATAATTTCACTCATAAACAGAGCAGACCCTGATCAGACGGTTCCTGAAGAAGCTGTCTGATCTGGGTCTTCTCTGTTTGCAAAGTGAAACAGCATTTGTATTAGGTAAAGGGTTAACTCATTCCTTCATACTGACGACTCTGTAAAAGTCACTTTGTGAAACCATTGTGATAAATAGAGCATTTGCTCCTATAGGAGCAAATGCTCTATTTATCACAATGGTTTCAAACTACAAAATTCTAAAATGTTACTTTTCTCTAGTTAATGCTCCTTTTCAGTAGATTTATTCAAAGAGGTTGTATCTAAAAATAGCCTATGAGGTAATGGATCAACTCGACTGCATCTATTTTTCCTGATTAAAGCGTCAAACTAATGCAACTCTCCCGAGATGAAGAGTTGATACAGGACCTCATCAAAATCAGACTAGCCTGCAGAGAAAGAATCCCAAAAAACTTGAGATTTCAACAATTCAAATATAAGATTAAGAAGTAATGAAAATCACCCTGACTTCGGTGAGCCATACATCTCTTCAAATGGACTACCCACTCACCAAAGTCTCTTTCCTCCAAACATTATTCATCAGTAACAAATTGATAACGCCCACATAGCAGACTTTATAAACACAAAAAAACCTGCCTTTCAACCCTAACAAATGTCTTTTTACGCCTTTGTAAACAGAGTAGACCCAGATCAGATGGCTCCTGCAGGGTCTGCTCTGTTTGCTTTCAAATTATAATAGATCTGACAATTCAAACAGTGCCGACTCAGATCAACCACTTATTCATCTGATAAAACGTCTTCATCAGGTACTATTGATACTAGCCTTGTACTCCATGTATATACCTTTCTACATCTTTGCAAACAGAGTAGATCAAGATCAGACATCTCCTATAGGAGCCATCTGATCAGGGTCTGCTCTGTTTGTTTATGATTTAATATAGAGCTGATTCTAAAGTTCCTGCCATTAGCAAAAAATTCCATTCTCCTTGACACTGCGCTGTTATAGCAAATTAATCTAATTAATATTCATGAATATTCATGGTGGAAAGGATTAACTCAATCCCTACTGAATATTCCTGTATGAAATAATGACATCAAGAATATTAACCCTTTCCTCCATAAATACGCCTTTCTACGCCTCTGTAACCACTACTTGAAACCATTGTGATAAATAGAGCATTTCGAGGGCTTGGTTCAAAACTATTGTAACTCCTTCACAAAGTGAACGAGTTACAATAGTTTTGCACCAAGCCCTCGATTTGCTCGTATAGGAGCAAATACTCTATTTATCACAATGGTTTCAAACAACCAAATTCTAAAGTTTTACTTTTCTCTAGTAAATGTTCCTTTTGGGTAGATTCATTCAAAGAGGTTGAGTCTCAAAATAGCCTATGGAGGAATGGGTTAATTAGATTGTTCTCTATAATGGCACATGAACACAGGAAATTTTGCCTATGGCAAAGCTTGTAGAACCAGATCCATGTATTGTAATTCCATGAGCAAACAGAGCAGACCCTCATCAGACGGCTCCTATAGGATCTATCCGATCTGATCTGGGTCTACTGTGTTTGCAAAGGCACAGATAGGTAAATTTATGGAGTAAAGGCTTAATACTGCACCTATGCAGTCTATATTGCACAAAAAGTTTGAGGGTTGTGGGGTTTTTTTCATACAGAAGGGGAACTATGTGAAACTACATTCTTGCTCTTTCTATCACTTAGAACAATTGTTTTCACACTTCTACAAGTATCAACTCCTTTGCTGAATGTTCAATAATGTTAAATGGATAATGATGTAGGTCATCAAACGCATAACATCGATTTGTAACCCAATACAGAAATATTGTACTGTTTAACCTCCATACCTCTTTGCAAATTAAATAATTTTTCGTCTGCAACAATTTTCCTCTGCTTCAATTCTTACAATAATATTTTTCCGTGAATCTTTGCAAAAACATGGTCAATGTGTCAAACAGTTTGGATCCTGAAGAGATGCCGCATTATGCGGCGTCTATAATGCCGCGTTTGCATAGGTAATTATGGTTTCGCTTGCTAGAGTGCAAAAATTTAAAGCAACCCTCTGAATATTACGGTGAATACCTAGAGGCAGTTGTTGAAATTTGATTTTCCAATGCAGAATTAAAGTAATACAGAGCTTTTCTACATTACTTTCGTCCTACATTAAAACGTAACACCACATTTAAAAGACATACAAAATAGCAGTCTTTGAAGAGTTTGTTTCAGATAATTTTATTGTATTCTGTTTGTGGAAATATGCATGATGTGAAACAATCAACCCTTCATTACACCATTTGAACTACCCTCAATGACTTGCAGCTCATGAATTGTTCATTTGCTCAATCAGTTTTCTATACTTTGATCCTTAGCTGTCACTGTTTAAAAATGTAAAAGCGGACAAATCGTAACATATACCCTAGTTAACCTATGTAACCTGACAGACAAACTGCGACAAATTGTGCAGTACCTGCAGTACCTGGTCAAAGTGCTCCTGCAGGAACAGTTGGACCAGTCTACACTATTTCGTGGGCTTGGTGCAAAACTATTTAACTAAGTGAAGGAGTTAGAATAATTTTGCACCAAGCTCTCGATATGTTTTTATTATACCTCATTTTCATTTACAATGTTAACCCTTCTCTTGCTGAATTTTTAAATACATTTCTCCTTCTTTACCAATGTCCTGTTGTATAATTACATAATTATATCTTCACTGTGTACAAGTATTTCGCCGTGCAATGACTGCTGTGGAGTGCACTGGTTGCACAATCAACTTGTAAATAGTGCAGACCCTGATGAGACAGCTCCTGCAGGAGCTGTCTCATCTGGGTCTTCACTATTTACAGGTAGGTATATTGACGTGAATAGCAAGTGAAGGGTTAATCTCCCATAGGCCACCGTGACAAAGAAATACTGTCAGGCCCAGTGGGAAAAAATTTACTGTCAGATAGATACTGTCTCCCGCTACCATAGGTACGGAAAATCTAGATCAGAGAGCGCTTTTTAAATTGTGTGCGTGATGTCATCTGATTGATGCATTGACTGACGTCACTAAGTAACTCAGAGTCTCATCAAAATCACTATGGATGATCTGACTGCATTTTTTAATAGAAATAAAAACTTTGAGAATTAAAGCAGACGACATTTACTATCGGAACAACAGTTACTGAAAACAGTTACCAAAATACAAGAAACACAAGAGGAACTTTCTGATGTAATATTAACCTATTTAACTCTTTCTCTGCAACAATTGTCGTCTGCTTCAATTCTAAAAAAAATAAATTCTCATTTCTTTGCAGACATACGGTCAATACATGTATATCAAACAGTTCAGATCCTGATGGGACGCAGCAACTTTCTGTGTCTCATCTGGATCCAAACTGTTTGCATAAGTAATCATTTTTTCTTCGCTAGCTTGCAAAGAGTGACGATTCAATATATTTTCTGATACCTCATCCCGATATTGTTCCATGCTAAATAGTATAATAGTATATCACTCGCCAAACCGCTCCCAACTACTAGTGATCAATAACCATCAGGATGTAACACTAATTACGGTATCTAAATCATCTAAAAACTGCACACACCGTGTCTATTTATTGTATTCATTTTAACATTAATTTATCTTTTTCCCCCCTCATAGAATATCATTTCAAACACTCTGCAGACAGGATGTGCAGTCTGGTGTCCATCCATCTTCATAACCCCAAGTCCAATCCAATTGTTGTAACACTTTGAACAAGTTGAACAACTATTAACCCTTCGCTTGCTATTCACGTCAATATATGTACCTGTAAATAGTGAATACCCAGATGCAGGAGCTGTCTCATCAGGGTCTGCACTATTTACAAGTTGATTGTGCAACCAGTGCACTCCACAGCAGTGATTGCACAGCGAAATACGTGTACACAGTGAAAATATATGTAATTATACAACAGGGTATGGGTAAAGAAGGAGAAAAGTATTTTTAAATTCAGCAAGCGAAGGGTTAAGTTCCATAAACCTAGAGCTCTAAATCACCAATTATTTTCAAAGCACATGTTCAGCACCATCGGTTCTTTCACCCTTTTGAAAATGAAAATGATCCATCGCTTTTTAACCCTTTCCCTGTTTTATGTTTATTCCAAATTTCAATACCAATTGAATATTTATGGACAAAATAGTTTTAAGGAGTAACATTGTAGCCATTTTAGAAAGTAAAGACAACAGATCTATCAAATTCCATTAGAAAACTGAGCAGACTCTGATCAGACAGCTCCTATAGGAACCGTCTGATCTTGGTTTACTCTGTTTGCAAATATAAGTTTCTATAAATGAAAGGGTTAATCCTTTACTCAATGAATATTCATGCAAGAAATAATGACATCATGAATATTAATTAGCTGAATTTTTATAACAGCACTACAAATAAGGGAATTTTACATCATGACAGAAGTTGTAGATCCAGATTTATATTACCCTCTCCTCCATAAGCTATTTTTGGACCCAATCTACCGAAAAGGAGCATTTACTAGAGAAAAGGAAAATGCTATAAAATTGTGTAGTATAGAAATCATTGTGATAAATAGAGCATTTGCTCCTATGGAGCAAATGCTCTATTGATCACAATGGTTTCAAGAAGTGACTATTACAGAGGCATAGAAAGGCGTATTTATGGAGGAAAGGGATAATTTCATAATCAGAGCAGCTCCTACAGAAGCCATCTGATCTGGGTCTGCTCTGATTGCATTAAGACAAATAAGGTGTATTTATGGAGTAAAGGGTTAATCCTTTCCCTAATGAATAGACCACTTCATGAATATTCATCAAATTAAAATTGTCAAGGAAATATAAAAGCAGACCCTGATCAGATCTGGGTCTACTCTCTTAGTGTAAAAAAGCATTATATGAGGAAAACTGTTAATGGTAGACACCAGTAATGACTAATGCCCATTAAAACACCTAAAACCATACAACCAGCGGACAAAAATTCACTCGTTCACTCGTCCTGCATGTAATTTTCTCTTCTTTGTTTAACCCTTTCCCTGTTCTATGTTTATTCCAAATTTCAATACCTACTGAATATTCAAGAACAAAATAGTTATAAAGAAATGTAGAAGGTGGAACATTGTAGACATTTTAGAAAGCAAACAAACAGATCTATCAAATTCTATTAGCAAACAGAGCAGACCCTGATCAGACGGCTCCTCTAGGAGCCGTCTGATCTGGGTCTACTCTGTTTGCAAATGCGTGAAAACACGTTTATATGAGGGAAAGGGTTAAATTGCAGGACTAGTGAGTATTTTTCTTTGCCTTCTATATTGCAGGACGAGTAAATTATTTTTTTTAAAAATGTGTGCCCTGCCATTAAATAACCATTAACCCTAAAATACTCCATGAATATTTATGTAAGAAATAATGATGTCATAAATATCAATTAGATTAATTTGTTATAATAGCTGTGTTTGCTTACAATATGATATAGATATGATTCTATAGTATTTGCAATTGCCAAAAAATCCTATCTATATCATATTCTAAGCAAACAGAGCAGACCCTGATCTAGGTCTACTCTGTTTGCAAAGGTGTAGAAAAGCAAATTTAAGGAGTAGGGCTTAAACAAGAGCACCAGATGTGAATGCCAACACTCGTCTGACACACCCTGGAGTGTTTGTTACAGATAATACGGTAACCCCCCCCCCCCCCCCCCCCCTCTTTACCATTTGGTTTTGTTGTATAATTATGTACTGTTGATAATATTACAAAACCGCTTTATGTCCACAAATCAATGTTTGTTACAGATAATACGGTATATCATACATAATAACATATTTATGCTTCTAGCAAACATTGAGTCTGTGCTTCAAGCTGAATTCTAAATTTCCTTTATTTTTTTCCCCCATTACCCATTTGGTTGTGTTGTATATGTACTGTTGATGATATTACAAAACCACTTATGTCAACAAATCAATGGCTTAATGTTTGTAAAGGCTTAAATCAGGCAATAAATCGTTAAATCTGACTCAAGAATGTTCAAAATCCTTTTCCTCCTCTCACTTTTATCATGCCACATGCTGATGTTACATGATAAACTTAATAGGAAAATAAAATTGTAAGAGCACAATATATAATGTCATGTACATGATTGTATCATGTTTGTTAAATCCTTTCACTCATAGGTTATTTTTAGATCCAATTGCTTTGAATAAATCTACCAAAAAGGAGCTTTAACTAGAAAAAAGGAAAATTTTTAGAATTTTGTAATATGAAACGATTGTGGTAAATAGAGCATTTGCTCCTATAGGAGCAAATGCTCTATTTATCACAATGGTTTCAACAGGTGACTTTTACAGAGGCGTAGAAAGGCGTATTTATGGAGGAAAGGGTTAACCCATTCCCCCCATATTGATACCTCTGTAAATGTCACTTTTTGAAACCATTGTGATGAATAGAGTATTTGCTCCTATAGGAGCAAATCGAGGGTTTGGTGGAAAACTATTCTAACTCCTTCACAAAGAATAGTTTTGCACCAAGCCCTCAAAATGGTCTATTTATTAACTACACAATTCTTAAAGTTTCGTTTTTATTAGTAAATGATCCATTTCAGCAGATTTATTCAAGGAGATTCTTTCCCTCATGATATTAATGACTGACTCCGCCCTGTGAATATGAATATTAATTAACTTTCTTATATTGCTATATACAGCGAGTATATATATAAAATAGAATAGATATTCTATAACCAAACGGAACGGACTGCTTCTAATGGAATGGTATGATCAGTCTACTCTCGTCGAAAGATGCAGCTAACATGTAAAGGATTGAACTGTTTTTCAAACAAACAGAACGCAATTCTGAGAAATTGACAATAATACAGGCAACTTATTTTCACCTGGTGATGTTAATCTAAAACAATAATGAAGCCATTCAAGATATAAACAAATGCTTGCGAAACACCCTGCAAGCAACTCACATCAATATAAACATAACTAAAAGGTGCAGAGATCTGCTCTCATTGATTTACTTTCAAATTAATTGCTTTTCCAATCAGATTCCACTTAGCAGTCAAATCATTTAACCCATTACCTCATAGGCTATTTTTAGATCATTATCTCATAGGCTATCTTTAGATCCAACCTCTTTGAATGAATCTACCCAAAAGGAGCATTTACTAGAGAAAAGTAAAATTTTAGAATTGTGTAATTTATCACAATGGTTTCAAGAAGTGACTATTACAGAGGCGTAGAAAGGCGTATTTATGGAGGAAAGGGTTATCCAAGGTTATGATACAGCCTGACATGGTTTTCTTTGTGCCAGTTTATCTCTGGTTCTATCAAATACTGCATTGACGGTTTTATTCATCTGGGACTCTGTTTATCAAATTTGAAATGTAGATGCCTCCACTAGCTGAATGGATATTAATACTGAGCACAAAACTCAATTATTCTATCTTCAACAAACAAATTATGAAGAATTGCACCTGTTAAGAACCGGATAATACACGAAATGATATTTCCTACAGTTTGAAGTCAGCACAGATGAATAAAGCTCTATTCCCTCATATTGACACCTTCTGAAGGCTCTGTCAAAGTCACTTTTTAAAACCACTGCAATAAATAGAGCATTAAATTTTGCTCTAGAAATAGAGCATTAAAAATTTTGCTCTATAGGAGGAAATGCTCTGTTTAACGCAATGGCTTAAAAAAAAAATAATCTAAACTTTCCTTTTCTCTAGTAAATGTTCCTTTTCAGTAGATTTATTCAAAGATGTGGGGTCTAAAAATAGCCTATGAGGGAATGGGTTAAAATGCCATTGTTAATTGTAGAATTGAAGACTTTTTGAGAACATGACAAGAACATGCCCACCCTGCTATTAAATGATTAATATATTCTTTCTAAATGGAAGTGTAAACAACTGCTTTTTGCTACACCCTTCCGCTGTCAAATTAATTTTGTCTCTTTTAGGTTCCCAAGCAGAGTTTTTTAAAACCCATTCCCTCAAATTGACGCCCTTGTGAAAGTCACTTTCTGAAACAATTGTGATAAATAGAGCATAAATTATGCTCCATAGAAGAAGTTCTCTATTTATCACAATGGTTTCATAACTACACAATTCAAAACTTTTCCCTTTGGCTAGTAAATGCTCCTTTTCAGTAGATTTATTGAATGGTTGGGTCTAAAAACAGCCTGTATTTACTTCATAAATATTTATAGAAGAAATAATGACATCATTAATATCTATTAGATTCATCATTATAATAGCATAATTATGGACACAGGTTTTTTTGGCCATGGCAGAAACTGTAGAATCAAATCTATATTATATCATAAGCAGACAGAGCTGACCCTGATCAGACGCTTCCTACAAGAGCCATCTGATCTTGGTCTTCTCTGTTTTCAATGGTGTAGAATGGCATATTTATGGAGCAAAGTGCTAATTTCCTTTCTTAGAATTAATCAGTTGTCAAACTTGAAGTTTCATCTGATTCCTGACAGTTTGTAAAGGATATCATCGGTTTCAAACGTAACTCATTACCGCATAGGCTATTTTTAGATCCAACCTCTTTCATTAAATCTACCAAAAAGGAGCATTTACTAGAGAAAGGGAATTTGTGGAGCAAATGCTCTATTTATCACAATGGTTTCACAAAGTGACTTTTAGAGAAGCGTCAAAAGGCTTCTATATGCAGGAATGGGTTAAGGCAAATAGTGAAGACCCAGATCAGATGGGATCCTGAATGAGGGATTTGATCTGGGTCTACACTTTTGGCTACTTTGTCAGTCTACTTTAACCCTTTCCCTCATATAAACGTGTTTTCAAGCATTTGCAAACAGAGTAGACCCAGATGGCTCCTATAGGACCCATCTGATCAGGGTCTGCTCTGTTTGCTTATGAAATTATAATAGGCAGTTTCTACCATCCTGTTTACAGTTTCAGCTAATAAAATTTAAAATTTAATACTCATAATGTTATTATTTCTTACACGTCAGTACTGAACAGGGAAAGGTTAACCCATTCCCTCATAGGCTATTTTTAGACCCATTCCCTCATAGGCTATTTTTAGACCCAACCTCTTTGAATAAATCTACCGAAAAGAAGCATTAACTAGAGAAAAGGATTTTTTTTTAGAATTTTGTAGTTTGAAACCATTGTGATAAAAAGAGCATTTGCTCCTATAGGAGCATATGCTCTATTTATCACAATGGCTTCACAAAGTGACTTTTCCAGAGTCGTCAAAAGTCGTCAATATGAGGGAATGGGTTAAAGTTATAAATATGGGCCCAAATTGAAACAACCAGTGGAGATTTGAGGATGCTGAGGGTAATCTGTGTTTTTTCAGAAGACAAACACTTTCTGTACTCGATCGTACAGTAACCATTGCTTCGTAGATCTATACATCTTTTAACATCTTTGCAAACGGAACTGACCAAGATCAGAGTACTCCTGTAGGAGCCGTCTGATCAATGTCTGCTCTGTTTGCTTAACCCTTTCGCTCATATTGACGACTTTTAACGTCTCTGTAAAAGTCACTTTGTGAAACCATTGTGATAAATAGAGCATTTGCTCCTATAGGAGCAAATGCTCTATTTATCACAATGGTTTCAAACTACGAAATTCTAAAATTTTTCCTTTTCTCGAACTAATGCTCCTTTTCGGTTAATTCAAAGAGGTTGTATCTAAATATAGTCTATGTAGGTAATGGGTTAAGGAATAATAAAAATAAGCTGTTTACTATTCCTGATGTCAATATTTCTTACATAATTTTTTATTGGGTAAAAGGTTAACCCTTTCCCAGATCAATATTCATGCAAGAAAATATGACATCATGAATATTTATTAGCCAAATTTTTTTTATAATGTAAAGGGAATGTTTTTGCTTTCACAAAATCTGTAGATCAGGTCTATATTTATTTCAAAAGCAAATCAGCAGATCCTGATCAGACAACTCCTATAGGAGCCGTCTGATCTGGGTCTACCCTGTTTGCAAATGCATGAAAAGGTGTTTCTATTCATTCAAGAGAGTTGACAAAAGATGCTGAACCTGAAATCTTCATCCTCACACTAGTCAAAATGTTGGTATGCACATATGGGAGTTGCTCAAAGGGTACTTTCTGGTATTTTACAGCCGAAGCAATCAAAACAGAAATCCATTACATATAATATTTGACCTGTATACAAACACTGCCACATGAGCTTGATCTCTGCCCTGGAGGGAACAAATCTCTTCATTTCCTGCCAGCATGCTTTGAAATTTGGCAGCAAGACAGATCTTCACTACACTTTCACATTCGATTCCCAGTCCTTTTTTTCTTTTTTTCAATTTTAGTAATCTTTTGAACGTAAATGGATGTGACAAGGAGACCCTGAGGGAGACAGGAGAGCAGTGTAATTTGTGTGTTAACCCTTTCCCTGTTGAATATTCATGCAAGAAATAATGACATCATGAATATCTATTAGCTGAACTTTTATAATGGCACATGCACACAGCCTTTCTTCAATTATTTGGTTTTAGTAGAAAATGACAAATATTCTGAAAATGAGTGATC
Organism: Azorinus chamasolen; assembly: GCA_963576725.1. NCBI lineage: Eukaryota > Metazoa > Mollusca > Bivalvia > Cardiida > Solecurtidae > Azorinus > Azorinus chamasolen. The sequence goes on from OY755248.1 coordinate 75,287,403, forward strand.
CTTCGAAAGCAAAAGTAGAAAATTTAATGCAAAAAGAGAAAATTGCAGACTCAGTTATATTGAGTCTGTCAGGAGTAGTTGTTCATGAGTAGTAATTAAAAGTGCAACACTACTCACGCCCCCTTAGCACTGGCTTTCCCTCATATAAACGTGTTTTCACGCATTTGCAAACAGAGTAGACCCAGATCAGACGGCTCCTATGGGAGCCGTCTGATCAGGGTCTGCTCTGTTTGCTAATGGAATTCAATAGACCTTTTTCTTTACTTTCCAAAATGGCTACAATGTTCCACCTTCTATATTTCATTATAACTATTTTGTTCATGAATATTCAGTAGGTATTAAAATTTGAAATAAACACAGAACAGGGAAAGGGTTACTTAAGCAATATTCAATTTTCAAAACAAATAACATCAAAACCTATGATCCCGAAGGACCAGAAAATATAACAACACTGAGAATGAAGTAATATCTATTACAACTTCACAAGCAGATTAGCAGAATCTGATCTATATCATTTCATAAGCAAACAGAGCAGACCCTAATCAGACGTCTCCTACATGTAAATGGATAGACAGACAAGAATAAATGTAAACACTCCCCACTCCCTTTCAGAAGGAGGATTATAATACAAGAGGCTGGAAAGACTAAAACCTGCTCCTATTAACGAAGAACAGTACAACCTCCCTTAAGTTGGCCATCAAGAAGAGGTCTAATTATGGGTCTGTATGGCAGGTGGTAGCTTAATGCAGGTCAAAAATAATGCAGAAAGCTCCTAAAGGAGATTTCTGCATTACTTTTACCCTGCATTAACCCATACCCTCATATTGACGCCTTTTGACTCCTCTGTAAAAGTCACTGTGAAACCATTGTGATAAATAGAGCATTTGCTCCTATAGGAGCAAATGCTCTATTTATCACAATGGTTTCAAAACTACAAAATTCTAAACTTTTCCTTTTCTCTAGTAATTCGCCTTTTCGGTAGATTTATTCAAAGAAGTTGTATCTAAAAATAGCCTATGAGGGAATGGGTTAAGCAACCAGTCCCACTCTTTAAAGACATAGACCCATGTTCAATAAATGAATGGCCGCTGGACTGGTTCTACTGTATTTATGTATAAACCTGTATTTATGTATATAATGAATGGTTCCACCGTTCCAGTGCATGTCATGTTTGTGAAGTACAGTATAACCTCCCTACAGTGACCACTAATGACTTCATGAATAATCATGGCAGCTTTTAAAAGCAGGTGGTTGCTTAATGATGAACAAAAGTATTGCAAAAAGCTCCTAATGGAAATTTCTGCAATACTTACAATACTTACGTCCTGTGTTACACTAATAACTATCTTAGTGACCTGGAGTGGTCGCCAAAGAGATGGCCCTACTGTAGCTGTGGTTGTACAGAAATTCCTGCAACAACATGCTGCTGGCACTGTCTCTACTTGTGCCATTTTCTACGTCTCACATTTCTATAACTATTATCCAATGAATCCATGCTGAGCGAAAAAGCACTTCTAAGATTATGAAAACTAGAAGCTTTCAACACAGTGGGTTCAATGATAAATTTATTTCTTGCATGCTTACAAGTGAATTTTTTACAATCTATGCATTGAACAGCTTGGATCTAGATGAGACTCAGTTGTGGCTTGTCAGTATCCAAACCAATTAATTTTTTCCCCTAAACAATTGGAAGGAAAATTGTAGCTGATGACATAATTATCTAGACAGTAATTACTCAGTATGCAAAGAATTTAAACCCCTTTCCCTCATAAGCTATTTTTAGACCTACTACCTCATAGGCTATTTTTAGACCCATTACCTCATATGCTATTTATAGAACCAACAGCTTTACTGAAAAAGAGCATTTACTTGAAAAAGGAAAATTATAGACTTGTGTAATTTTGAAACCATTGTGACAAATAGAACATTTGCTCCTATGCAGCAAATATTAATGCTCTATTTGTCACAATGGTTTCAAAAAGTGCCTTTTACAAAGTTGTCAAAATGCGTCAATATGAGGAAATGGATAATGGGAAAATGTATTTCTGTTCTTATCTCATAATACATTTCGCAATGCCCTTCTGTAAATATTGTCATCATGCTTTAAACTACAATACATTGTAGTTGTTCAATTTGTATTTCTTTTCAATAATGATCAAAATGTTGGGAGATACGAGACTAAATTTCTTTGCATGTCGCTGAATCCACAAACTAATTGCACATCGGGTAATCTTAAATTTCAGAGGCCAGAATGATAAGATGCACTTTTTTTTTTCAAGAATAACAACCAAACTCTATGTTGTGACCACTCTTTAGAATCGTCTCGAAGAGATGATTCCAAAGAGTGGTCACAACATAGAGTTTGGTAGAGAAATGATGATTTCAGTATTTGAATAAGCACCTTTATCTGTTACTCTGAATTTGTTACAAGTGTGCATGGAATTAACTATGTATTCTTGGAAAACTCTTATCTATCAAACTTACTGAGAAGGGGAGTTGCTGCAGAATGCTGATAACTGATTTCGGTAATCTCTAAAATGATTACCAGAAATATGGATATATGATTAACCCTTTCCTCCATAAATACGCCTTTCTACGCCTCTGTAAAAGTCACTTATTGAAACCATTGTGATAAATAGAGCATTTGCTCCCATAGGAGCAAATGCTCTATTTATCACAATGGTTTCTATACTAAACAATTATAACATTTTTCTTTTCTCTAGTAAATGCTCCTTTTCGGTAGATTCATTCAAAGTGGTTGGGTCTAAAAATAGCCAATAGAGGAAAGAGTTAACCCTTTACCTCATGTAAATGCCTTTCCACACATTTGCAGAGTAGAACCAGATCTAGGAACCACCTGATCAGAGTCTGCTTTGTTTGTATATGGTATAATATATATCTAATTTCTACCTGAGCCAGAACTTCTTGTGTCCACATGCTATAATAGCAATTTATTCTGATTAATATTCAAAATGTCATTATGTTCTTACATGAAAATTAATGACTACGTGCCTAACAAATATGCTACCGAACACCACGTGTTCGCTAAAAAGTTTCAAAACTATAGCGTTTGAGCTACTCGCTCCGCCATTTGCAATGAACTGCTTCGCGCATGCGCAATGACATCTCCTTTAAGACCGAATGGAATTTTTTAACGAAAAAGAATTAATGGAGTTAAGAGTTAACCCATTCCCTCATAGGCTATTTTTAGATCCAACCTCTTTAAAATAAATCTACCAAAAAGGAGCATTAACTAGAGAAAAGGAAATTTTTTAGAACAGTGTAGTTTTGAAACCATTGTGATAAATAGAGCACTTGCTCCATAGGGGCAAATGCTCTATTTATCACAATGGTTTCAACAAATGAATTTTAGAAAGGCATATCTATGGAGGAATGGGATAATCAGTATTCAAAATCTTTGACAATCTAATCATGGGAACAATTATCTGTTGCTCCGGTAGATAGAGGAAGGATAAAATTCTGCTATAGCCATTTGTAGCAGACGACTGAACATAACTGATACATATAGTATCATCCTCGTACAATAATCAACAAGGAAACTCAGCATGGGGCCATGTGTCTCGTATCTGTCAATCTCGTAAATTTTTGTCTGTTACGCCTGCATATTCAGATACCAGGCAGTGCAAACATCACACCTCGACAGTACCATCAACTCCAGATGCTGCAGGCTGCCCATATCCAAGTCTGTTTGTTTTTTCTGGCTCTACCTCGTTTGAATGTTACTTCTTTGCACACTAAATACATGTTTTCTCTTTAAACTGTTCTCTGCCATAATTCTTAAAGTTAATTTTTCCAATAAAAACACAAAGTGTCAAACAGTTTGAATTGAGATGCGATGCCAAGTTACTCAGTCTTTCGTCTGGATCTACACTATTTGTATTTGTCATCACCAATTTACCACTCAAGTTTGAGAGTTACATGAATTATACATGTAATATACATTCCCTGGACGGCTGCTGCATTCTTCTATCATGCACATCAAAGAATTGCAGGAAACTGAGATGAAATCATCAAAGGTGTATCTATTTCTTTACCTAGCCTACTTCATGCACACTTTAACCCTTTCCCTCATATAAACTTGTTTTCACGCATTTGCAAACAAAGTAGACCCAGATCAGACGGCTCCTAGAGGAGCCGTCTGATCAGGGTCTACTCTGTTTGCTAACAGAATTTGATAGATCTGTTTCTTTGCTTTCTAAAATGTCTACAATGTTCCACCTATCTTTATAACTATTTTGTTAACAAATATTCATTAGGTATTGAAATTTGATATAAACATAGAACAGGGAAAGGGTTAACCTTTTCCCTAATATAAACACATTTTCACGCATTTGCAAACAGAGTAGACCCAGATCAGTCGGATTCTATATACCAGGGTCAGCTGTGTTTGCTTTTGAAGCAATATAGATATGATTCTAGTTTCTGCCATGGCCAAGATTGCCTGTGTTAACCCATTACCTCATAGGCTATTTTTAAATCTACCGAAAGGAGCGTTAACTAGAGAAAAGGATTTTTTTTTAGAATTTTGTAGTTTAAAACCATTGTGATAAATAGAGCATTTGCTCCTATAGGAGCAAATGCTCTATTTATCACAATGGTTTCACAAAGTAACTTTTACAGAGTCATCAATATGAGGGAATGGGTTAATGTGCCATTACAAAAAATAATCATTCATGATGTCATTATTTCTGACATGAATATTCATGGAGGAAAGGGTTAATACTGAATATTTGCAAGGAGTAAGATTTGCATTTGTTATTTATTAACAGCTGACCATCTTTCATCTAGGAAATATCGATTCTGCAAGTATAGACTTTGATTATAAACATTCATACAAAAGCTTAGGCTATGGGGATCTGAGATCTTACATACAAAGACCATGCCACATGCCAAATGCAATGCTAGACTATTTTTTCCAAGTTTTGAGGAAGAGTCTGATCAGGGTCTGCTCTATTTGCATATATTATGATATACAGTAAAATCTAGATACTATGAAATTTTAGTAATGAAGAATTTATGTTTTAATAGGCAGGTAGCTGCTTAATGCAGGATGAAAGCCATGCAGAAAGCTCCTCTCCAAGGAGCTTTCTGCTCGACTTTCACCCAGCATTAAACTGCCACCTGTGTTTAACCCTTCTCTTGCTGAATTTTAAAACACATTTCTCCTTCTTTACCCATGCCCAGTTGTATAATTACATATATCTTCACTGTGTACAAGTATTTCGCTGTGCAATCACTGCAGTGGAGTGCACTGGTTGCACAATCAACTTGTAAATTAAGTGAATGATAGTACATAATGACGAGATGCGTAATTTTATTTTCAAGAACAGCTCCTTTAAAATATATTTCTTCCCCAAATCCTATACTGTGATCACTCTATAGAATCGTCTCTTTGAGAGTATAGGAGCTTTCTGCATTACATTTGCCCTGCATTAAGCAACCACCTATTTTTTAAGATTCCGATTTTAATTATAATGAATGGCCGCTAAGGACAAGTTCTACTGTAAAAGTCACTGTATGAAAGCATTGTGATAAATAGAGCATTTGCTCCCATGGAGCAAATGCTTTATTTATCACAATGTTTTCAAAACTACAAAATTCTTAACTTTTCTCTTTCTTTATCAAATGCACATTTTGGGTATATTAATTAAATGAGATAGGATCTAAAAATAGCCTATGAGGTAATGGGTTAAGCAACCACCTATTTTTTAAGATTCTTATTTTTAATTATAATGAATGGCCACTGAGGACAAGTTCTACTGTACTTAGACCGGTTTACTATGAGATACAGGTTCGCATTCCATCTGTTGTTTGTCTGGTTCCCATTCCATCTGTTGTTTGTCTGGTTCCCATTCCATCTGTTGTTTGTCTAAGCCAAATGGTAATTCCTTCCATTCCGTGCAGATTCCAATAGATGTGCATCCCAGAGGGATGAGGAATATTTCATAAGAGAGTGAGTCAGAAAATAACTGTGACATCCATTTAGTCTTGATCCCATAAAACCCTGTGCAATTGTCAGGAGGAAAGACTACACCATATTTAGTGAGCTATTCAGTATTCATTTTGTATGCCAGAGACCATCGCTTACCAACATAATCACACTTAACACAAAATGTAGGCTTGTCAGCAGACAGCATTATTGCAAATAGTCTTTTTATGTAAATTTAGTCAATTTTGATTTTTTTTTTTAACCCTATTCAATTCTACGAATCGCTGCAAATTGATAATTTTTAGGAGTCGTAGTGGAATCGTAATCGTAATCAGTTAGTGCAGTTCTTAACATATTTGTATATATTACTGATCAGTTCTTGCAATTTGTGACAAAAGTTTTGAGCTATTCAAAATTTTGGCCACAAACTCCCGAATCTAATCAAGAGTGTTTGGAGGAACACATTTGTCACCTGCTCACAGCTGACACAAAAACTGTTAATAAGCTGGAGTGAAACCAGAACAAAGGGGAATAACTCAAAAGGTAAATCTGTGAAATTTGAAAGCTCTATAATGATTAGTTTAGAAATGACAGCCAAAGAAAGAAAGTGTGAACAAAGGGCAATAACTCAAAAAGTATTGCATGCACAGTGATGGACCTTAATTACATCAATGGTCCTCAATGAGAGAAAGACACATGTGAAATTTGAAAGCTCTATAATGATTAGTTTAGAAATGACAGCCAAAAAAAGAAAGTGTGAAAGACAGACAGACAGACAGACAGATGGACAGACAGACAACGGAAAAGTGATCCCTAAGTGACACACTGCCTCTCGGCAGGTGACACAAAGATGACATCATGAATATTTATTAGATGATTTTGTAGACAGAGTTTCTTTGGTTGGAATTGTAGAGTCAGGTCTATTATGATTTCATAAACCTTTCCCTCATATAAACGCCTTTTCACGCATCTGCAAACAAAGTAGACCCAGATCAGACGGCTCCTACAGGAGCCGTCTGATCAGGGTCTGCTCTGTTTGCTAATGGAATTTGATCTAAGATCTGTTTCTTTAGTTTCTTAAATGGCTACAATGTTCCACCTTCCATATTTCATTATAACTTAAAATTTCCATGAATATTCAGTAAGTATTGACTTTAGAATAAACATAGACCAGGGAAAGGAATAAGCAAACTGCAAACCCTGATCAGACGGCTCCTATAGGAGTCGTCTCATCTTCGTCTCCTATGTTTACATATGCATGAAAAAGTATTTGTATGAAAGGAGGGACTTTTAAAGTATTAAATAACCCTGGAATAAGCTGATCTAATTCAAAATCAAATTTAGCTGATATATTGTACCAAGAAACATTGTGATCAAGTTTAGTGACTCAAAATCAAATTATTTTACCAAAACACATTGTGATCAAGTTAAGTGAAGATAATGGTGAACCCCCCCCCCCCCCCCCCCCCACCCCTTCATAAAAAAATAATTAAATATCTGGCTATACAGAGTACAATGTGTACAGATATCATCAATTTAACCCTCTCCTCCATAAATACGCCTTTCTAAGCCTGATTGCAAACAGAGTAGACACAGACTGCAAAACCCAAACATGACACCCCTGCCCCGCCCAACACTCACACCTCCTCCGCCTTTATATTCGGATTGCAAATCCTAAACGACTTTTTTTTTTTCAAATGCGACTAAATTCTAATACTTGAACATACACTCACATGTATCAGCATCATGATTCCTCATCCATGCCTCTTTCTACCTGTCTAGCCTAAATATCATGCCTAGTCATTGAAGGCATATACCTCACATCTTGGAATCCGGTCACTTTTCTTTCACATACATAATTATAGAGATCTCTAAACTGGACGCAAAAGCCAGAAACCTCATCATTCAGAAACAATTCTCTTGGAGCAGATTTCATATACAACATTGAGTCACAAATCAGAAAATATTAAATCCTAAATCTGTATAATGTCACTGAAATCAATTCATCCAGATAATTAAGGAAAACTGTATAATATAATCCAGGAGTGTTCTGAGATTGACCCAGTCTGCTTGCTGTGGACCGCCATGTGTGACTTGCCAACGAACATGTTTTATTACAACCTCTCACTGTTCAAGAATAACCAGCATTCTTTCTCATTAGCCACAAATAAGCCTGCACCCCTCAAACAGGCAGAAATCCTTTCATCACTATAATAATTATGTAATCCTCCAGTAGTCTTTTTTTTTGGACAACACTTCATGTCATACAACGAGAATTACAAAACCCAATTACTCCGATCCTCCTGTCACAGCCCACTGAAGAACTTTGCCCATTACAAAACTGGATCCGCTCAATACTTCAAAGCTGATTTTATTTCTTTCTTTCCCTTTTGTATTAACAGTTAGTAATAGTTGATGAGACATGGAGCATTAAACAGCTTGGATACTTGGATACCCGAGTTACAGATCTGGGTCGTGCCTGGTTACCACGGCCATCACAATTTGCCACACAAATTCCCAGAGTGAATACACCTCCATTCTCATTCCATTTCCACAGAATTTTCAGCTAGAGTTAATTTTCTTCCACGACAAAATTGCTGTGAAAGTTTTAAGTCTGCATTTCATCATTTCAGTTTAAATCCTAAATCTTGCATGTAACATAAGCAGACATATACAGTAAACATACTTTTTATAATTATACACAAACTCCTATAAATGAAAGCAACTGTTGTAACACTTTCTACATTAATCCCTTCAACTCTAGAGATGCATGCACTGTCACCTGCAATCAGTGTAGACCAAGATCAGAGGGTCCCTTTAGTGATCAGGGTCTGCACGGTTTGTCATTCAAAATTGTCTAGCAAGTTTTAGCCTTTTCTGTTGACATCCATTTCTGAATATCATTATTAATTTTAAAAAAATCTTTTTTTGAATTTATCATTAATAAAAAAGATTTGCATAATAAACATTGCCGACCCTGATGAAATGCCCAAATGCCCCCCACCCCCCCCCACCCCCCACCCCAAGGAACCCTTGTATAATCGGTTCCCACACTTTAAGGGTTAAGAAACTTTAGAAACAATTTGAATCAAGATGTGATACCAAATAAATAAGTATAGTTGAACTTCGATATCTCAAACTCGGATAACTCAAACTTCGGGATAACTCGACCTAAAAGTTCAGTCCTTCCAAAACTTACAATATAGAATTGCTTTAAAATGTATTGCCATGCATATCTAGAAACATGTGTGTCAGCTTAATGCAGGTCTACAGGAGCTTTCAGCATTACTTTAGACCTGCATTAAGTAGAGGACTTAAGAAATTATCTAGATCAGAAATCGGATAACTCGAACTTCTGTTATCTCGAGCTAATTTGTGTGGTCCCTTGAAGTTCGAGATATCGAAGTTCAACTGTACATGTATATCTTCAAGATCCAGACTATCACACTCTGGTTATATTGTAAAAATAAATAGAAGCAGACTTCGTATTTTGTGGATATCATATTTTCGTACACAAAGAGAACTTAGGTGTGCAAAAATTTAAAACTCGTCAGTTCCAATCTCCAATGACATGAAATATAAGAGCACTCCGTAACAAGTTACAAGCTGTCAGCGAATACCGACTGGAGAATTGTGAATTCAACTACATTATCATCTCGGGGAAAAATGGAAGAACAACAATCAATCTCCAGCTACATCACTTCCTGTAAGTCTAAATGATGTCTAACTCTCAGTCCCCTATGTAACCACTGTCTGTTAAAACAGGTTACATTGTCTGTTAAAACAGTCATCTGCTTGAGTTTTTTCGAGGTACAGAGTCGAGGTCCAAATAAGAGGCGTAAATTAACCCTTCGCTTGCTGAATTTTAAAATACATTTCTCCTTCTTTACCCATGCCCTGTTGTATAATTACATATATCTTCACTGTGTACAAGTATTTCGCTGTGCAATCACTGCTGTGGAGTGCATTGGTTGCACAATCAACTTGTAAATAGTGCAGACCCTGATGAGACAGCTCCTGCAGGAGCTGTCTCATCTGGGTCTTCACTATTTACGGGTACGTATACTGACGCGAATAGCAAGCGAAGGGTTAAAACATTTTTTAAGAGTAAAACTGTTACTCCTTTATTTCTCCACCAAACACTATGCTGTGACCACTTTTAGAATCGTTCCGAAGAGTGGTCACAATATAGGTTTTGGTGGAGAAATGACAATGATAGTATTCTGAGTTAACCCATTCCCTCATAGGCTATTTTTAGATCCAACCTCTGAATAGATGTACCGAAAAGGAGCATTAACTAGAGAAAAGGAAACTTTTAGAATTTTGTAGTTAGAAACCATTGAGCTCTATTTCAACAGGTGATTTTTACAGAGGCGAAGAAAAGCGTATTTTCTCTAGTTAATGCTCCTTTTGGGTAGAATTATTCAAAGAGGTTGGATCTAAAAATAGCCTATGAGGGAATGGGTTAAGCAAAAAGAGCAGACCCTGATCAGACAGCTCCCGCAGTCAAATCAAATCTGAACTCTTTTCATCCCGAATTTTCATGTGGCATGGTAATATCTAACCCATTACTCCGTGAATATTGAAATAATGACAGAATGAATATTAATTAGCACATGGACAAGGGCATTTTTGGCCATGGCAGATACTGTAGAATGATATCTATATTATATCATAAGCAAACAGAGCAAACCCTGATCAGACGGCTCCTATAGGAGCCGTCTGATCTGGGTCTACTCTGTTTGCAAAGGCATAGAAATGTGTATTTATGGAGTAAAGGGCTAATCAGCAGATCTTCAGATAAGGGAAGCATTTTAGACATTCTACGCTAACCCGTAATTTTGACTACTCGTCATCCTTTTCAATACTGAATTTGCAAACTGACATCCAAAATTCAAAGTCAATACTACTGTGAATATTCTGATTTTTTTTTCAAAGAAAAGAGTAACATAAATAGTGCAGACTCAGATGAGAGGGCTCCTCTAGGAGCCCTCTCATCTGGGTCTACACTTTTTGCAGAATACATAAGGAACTTGTTCCCCACACGGAAAGGGTAAAAATTGTCTCCTTTGAGAAAATTCTATCGAGTTATCCAAAGTATGGGTTTGGTAACTACTAATTTCTGAGAATCAACTCTTTTGACTCCGTTCTAATGAGTTCTCTACGGGTTTGGACAGAGAACTGAAGGAAATATTGCCATGACATATTTAGCTTTCTCCTCTTATCTGGAACCATGATAATATTAAAACCAATGCCATGGCTAACCATAGGCAGCTTATCTGCTTATTTAAGTCATTTAACCCTTTCCTCCATAAATACGCCTTTCTACGCCTCTGTAAAAGTCACCTGTTGAAACCATTGTGATAAATAGAGCATTTGCTCCTATAGGAGCAAATGCTCTATTTATTACAATGGTTTCAAATTACAAAATTCTAAAAAAAAATTCCTTTTCTCTAGTTAATGCTCCTTTTCGGTAGATTTATTCAAAGAGGTTGTATCAAAAAATAGCCTATGAGGTAATGGGTCAATTAGATTCTTTTTTGTAATGAACACAGGATGTTTTGGCTCAGGAAGGAAACGTTTTTTGTTTGTTTGTGTTTATTAACGTCCGTTGCTCACTATGGACTAATTGGAAGCCCCGCAGAGAGAGGGGAGAGGAAACAGAGAAACCCGGGCGCAATGCCCTACTCTTATTATCAACAGAGTTTCTCTGGTTCCTTTAGATGCCTAGTGTAAAGCACTGATACATCGGACCTCGGTTAATAGTCTCATCCCTATAGGAACCATCTGATCTGGGTCTACTCTGTTTGCAAAAGTGTGCAAAGGGTGTTTTATATGAGGGAAAGGGTTAACAAATTTTTAAAAAAAATTCACAGGGTTAAAATTACCCAATAGTGTTACACTATTATGGGATGACAGAATCTCCTACCGGATCATCAAACATTTGTTTGATTACTGCTAATCTGCATGTCAGAGAAACTGTTCCAATTTTTCATGCAATGTTTCATCTACATTGCAGTTATTTCATGGCAGTTCATTGTCTTTTTTGTAAAGCTCTTAATCACCACACTAATTATATTACACAGTGAAAAGTATCAAACAGTTTTGTGTATTAGAAGTTTTTGACAAGTTTGTTTGAGGTTTTTTGAGCGCATAATTAAATTTGCAAACAGCCAGTCTCTCATTTGAGTCAAAATTGCAAATAATCCCTCTGTGATTATCAGTCACATCATCAACAAACTACATGACTATATCCTGTAAGCCAATTAACCCTTTCCTCCATAAATACACCTTTCTACGCCTCTATAACAGTCACTTTTTGAAACCATTGTGATAAATAGAGCATTTGCTCCTATGGAGCTATTTATCACAATGGTTTCTAAACTACACAATTCCAAAATTTTCCTTTTCTCTAGTTCATGCTCCTTTTCGGTAGATTTATTCAAAGAGATTTGGTCTAAATTAAAAATAACCTATGAGGAAATGGATTAATCCACATCTAAATAATAAAAAAATTATTAAATTAATTCTAACAATAAACAATGAAAACTTTAATGTAACAATTATTGCCCTTGATGCAAACAGACCATTATAAATTTGCTCTCAATCTTCTAATCTGGTCTTAATAACATGTAAACATCTTTTCACACATTTGCAAACAGAGTAGACCCAGATCAGACGGCTCCTATAGGAGCCATCTGATCAGGGTTTGCTGTTTGCTAATTGAATTTGATAAATTTGTTTCTTTACTTTCTATAATGGCTACAACGTTCCACCTTCCATATTTAATTATAGCTATTTTGTCCATGAATATTCGGTAGCTAATGAAATTTGGAACAAACATAGAACAGGGAAAGGGTTAACCCTTTCCCTGTTCTACGTTTATTACATATTTCAATACCTATTGATCATTCATGGACAAAAGAGTTATGAAGAAATATGGACGGTGGATTAGTGTAGCCATTTTAGAAAGTAAAGAAACAGATTTATCAAATTCCATTAGCAAACAGAGCAGACCCTGATCAGATGGCTCCTCTAGGAGCCGTCTGATCTGGGTCTACTCTGTTTGCAAATGCGTGAAAACACGTTTATATGAGGGAAAGGGTTAATACCTACTGAACATTCATGGACAAAAAAGTTACAACAAAATATGGAAGCTGGAATACTGTAGCCATTTTAGAAAGTAAAGAAACAGATATATCAAATTCCATTAGCAAACAGAGCAGACCCTAATCACACAGCTCCTGTAGGAACCATATGATCTGGATATACTCTGTTTGCAAATGTGTGAAAAGGCGTTTATATTAAGAAAAGGGTTAACCCTTGATGGTACATGTATATATCTCGCAGTTACTGATTACTCTCAATCCAGAGAGATCTGCTCTTTGACAGGATTTTACTTTATTAAAATTTAGGCTTTTAAGAGAAGTAGCAATCCATCAAGCTGTTCGGCAGATTAAACATGCAACTTGGTCCCTGAAGGACTGGAATGACAAGTTAAGTATTAGAACTCCCAACATAATCCTTTTAACCCTTTCCCCCATAAACACGCCATTCTATGCCTCTGTAATAGTCATTTCTTTAAACTATTGTGATAAATAGAGCATTTGCTCCTATAGGAGCAAATGCTCTATTTATCACAATGGTTTCAAATTATATAATTCGAAGTATTTCCTTTTCTCTAGTTAATGCTCCATTTCTGTAGATTTATTCAAAGAGGTTGGATCTAAAAATAACGGGTGAATATTCATATACGACAAGAAGAACATCAAGAATATAAATTTGATTTTATATAGGCATGTAAACTTTTGGCCATGGCAGAAACTGAAAAATCAAATCTTTACGATTCCAAAATTCAAATGCAAACAGAGCTAACCCTGATCAGACAACTCCTAGAGGAGCTGTCTGATCTAGGTCTGCTCTATCTGCAAAGGAATTAAAAGGCATATCTATAGAAAAAAATAGCCCTTTAAACCCCCCCCCCCCCCCCCCCCCCCCAACAGAGCAAGCTATCCATGTACAAAGTTTCATCACAATATGACTTTCCTTACTAAATTTACTATCTGTTTGCAAAGGGGTAAAAAGATGTATTTATGAAGGAAGGAGTTGAGCGTTAAACTAAAACTTCCTGCAAATTATTACGAATGAAATCTATCATGTGGTACTCTACCTTGATTTCAGTCAAGTTAACCCTTTCCCTCATATAAACGCATTTTTCCTTTCACGCATTCGCAAACAGAGTTGACCCGGATCAGCAAAAAATTCCATTGAAAATTTTACAATATAAAAATAAACGTTTATAAAAATTGAGCCAATAAATCTTCATATTGTCATCATTACTTACATGAATGCAGAACAGGGACAGGGTTCAACTGACTCTAAACTGACCACTAGTTGTTCATCCTTGGCCCGATGCATCAAATGATGAAGTTACACAACAGAATTTTAAGCTCATTTAGTTTCACAAACACATGTCCTTGAACATGCCCTAACCGCTGCAGATTGTAAATGCTGGCCAATCATTGTCGAAACGAAATAATTAAATGCCTGCAACTATTCTCTTCTTTTTTATAAACCGTATTTAAAGATTTGAAATAGCAATGATTCAGGCAAGGCTGGAGATTTAGATTTATCATGCCCCCCAAAAAACCCTCATGGGAATCGACTGACTCATTTTCGGGGACCTCAATCATTCTAGACCATCCACACAGTTCAACAATGCCCATTTAAATCTGTTGCTTTATCTGCACACTATAATTGACACAGCAATCCAAATGCATCTTCAACTTGGAAGTAGTACTGACTAGAATTATGCTTGGACTGTATAACATTGAAATGCTACTTTTGGTAATATCTCTGACTGGTCGGTCATATACGAGCAGGATTAAGGTGTTATTGTCCCAGGATATTGCATTGGATATCGATAAACTACAAACCAGGGGGAAAAGTCTCTGAGATACTAGTATAACTTTATAAATGACGCCACAGAAAACTAGACAGCAATGAAGAAAGAAACATATTACCGTATTCTACCTAACAAACGACCCAACTCTAATAAACCAACCCCTTACTTCTGGGGAAACATTAACGATCCATAAAACAATTGAAACACTATATAATTACCATTAAATAAGGGGAAAAAATGGGTGGTAGCTTAATGCAGACTGAAAGCAATGCAGAAAGCTCTTAAGAGCTTTCTAAATTGCTTTCAATCTGCATTAAGCAACCACCTGTGCACAAAGTGCAAGAAGCTCCTTTTAAAAAAATGTTTACTAAAGATAAAACGGTGTCTTATAGATTCCTTCCTTTGAAAATTTACCAAAGTTACTAGTTTCCTGCTACCAAAGTCAACTACATCTGTTACTGCAATGTTGCCTCCTAGATAACAGATCATCGGAAGATTTGCAACGGAAGATTTGCAACTGTGATAACGGTACTTTAACTTCTCAGGTATACATATTGTACCATGTACATTAAAACCATACCAGAAGGTCTTAACCCATTCCTCCATAAATACGCCTTTCTAATGCTCTATTTATCACAATGGTTTCAAATTACAAAACTCTAAAGATTTCCTTTTCTCTAGTTAATGCTCCTTTTCGGTAGATTCATTCAAAGAGGTTGGATATAAAAATAGTCTATGAGGGAAAGGGTTACCCCTTTCCCTGATGTAAGAAATAATGACATCATGGAATGTTTAATTACCTGAATTTCTGTAATGTAAACTTTTTAAGGAATTCTTTTGGATTGACAAAATTGTAGAATCAGATCTATACCATGCCAAAAGCAAACAGAGGAGATTCTGATAAGCAGCTCCTATAAGAGTCATCTGATCTGGGTCTTCTGTGTTTGCAAATGCATGAAAAGGTGTTATATATGATCTGGGTCTTCTCTGTTTGAAATTCCATGAAAAGGTGTTATATATGCAGGAAAGGGTTAAGGAACATTTACACATACACTATTTCCATCAAATTCATACAAGGCTGAAGCTGTGTGAAGAATACACAAGTGTGACAACTTTAACTTCCTAAACAATTTTTCCTAATTGTGAAAGTTGATTTTTTTATATCTTTTCTAAACAAATAATAAGAATGTCAAGCAATTTAAATACTGATGAAACGCTGAATAACTGAATTACATTACAAAGGTTGATCACATTTCCTAACAGCTTGTTAAAGATTGACTCTTTGTAACTCTTAAGTAATTTTTTGTCTACAACCCTAACTGTTGTCGTCTGCTTAAAATCTTAAAACAAAATTTCTCTCATTTCTTTGCAAAAATATGGTCAGTGTTAAGCAGATTGGATCATGATTAGAAGTAGCATAATGCCACGTCTCATTGAATTATTAACCCATTTCCTTCAAAGAAACGCTTTCAGAGTAGACCCAGATCAGACATCTCCTGAAAGAATCATCTGATTAGGGTCTGCCCTGTTTGCTAATGAAATTTGGTATTTCTACTCCTTTACATTCTAAAACAGCTGCCATGTTCCATATTTCATTATACTGTTTTGTCCATGAATATTCAGTAGGTATTGAAATTTGGAATATACATAGAACAGGGAAAGGGTTAACCCTTTCCCTCACTCACATGTTTTCACACATTTGCAAACAGAGTAGACCCAGGTCAGACGGCTCCTATAGGAGTCGTCTGATCAGGGTCTGCTCTGTTTGCTAATTGAATTTCTTTACTTTCTAAAATGGATACAATATTCCACCTACCGTGTTTCATTGTTACTATTTTGTCCATGAATATTCAGTAGGTATTGAAATTTGGAATAAACATAGAACAGGGAAAAGAGTTAAGCAAACTTTGATTACAAATTCAAACAGTTTGTATTCTAACGAGACCCAGGGCGAAGATTCAAACCGTCGGACACAGTAATAGCATTGTTGAAGAGAAATAAGGAAAATTGAACTTTCAGAACTGCAGCAGCCAAAACTGCTTGTATAGGGCCATTACATAACATCCAGTGTAAACTCTTACAGTGAGGAACACGAGTCACTAATGTGCTTTGCAAACAGTGTAGACCCAGATGAGAGAGCTCCTAAAGGAGCCCTCTCACCAGGGTCTGCACTGTTTCACTTTTTCTTCAAAAAAATCCCTAAATATTTACCATAAGCTTGATCTGTTTGAATTTTGGAATAGTTCATTTGAGAATTCAGCGTTGTAAGGGTTAATAATAATACTGTAAGGCATGTTCTGTGCAATGAGACAAACAAATGGGCTAATTATGGGAGTTTCATCCTATGAATAATTCATGTTATTAGTAAGGTGGATGTAAAAGGAACTAATTCTATGGCCTGTGAACTGCCGCAGAATGGGTGACGGGGAAATAACATCTACCCATATCCGCTAATTTGGGCAATAACTGTGATTTAACATTCGAATTACAAAAGGATGCATGTATGCAAGATGAAAAATAGATGCCAAGTCTTATGTTGTAGCACTCAAGTGCCAGAGCCAGACATGTAATAGTTCTTTGAATACTAAATAATTCTTGCCTGAAAAAAAATTGTCATCTGCTTCATATCTAACTGTACTGATGAACCATGGCTGGCTAACTACATGTATTGATGGGCAATGGCTGGCTAACTGTACTGATGAACCATGGCTGGCTAACTGTACCGATGGGCCATGGCTGGCTAACTACATGTATTGATGAGCCATGGCTCGCTAACTGTACTGATGAACCATGGCTCGCTAACTGTACTGATGGGCCATGGCTGGCTAACTACATGTA
Source organism: Azorinus chamasolen (assembly GCA_963576725.1). NCBI lineage: Eukaryota > Metazoa > Mollusca > Bivalvia > Cardiida > Solecurtidae > Azorinus > Azorinus chamasolen. The sequence goes on from OY755248.1 coordinate 75,305,096, forward strand.
TTGATGAGCCATTTTGCTAACTGTATTGATGAGCCATGGCTGGCTAACTGTATTGATGGGCCATGGCTGGCTAACTGTACTGATGAGCCATGGCTCGCAAACTGTACTGATGAACCATGGCTCGCTAACTGTACTGATGAACCATGGCTCGCTAACTGTTCTGATGAACCATGGCTGGCTAACTGTACTGGCTAACTGTAATGATGAGCCACGACTGGCTAACTGTACTGATGAACCATGGCTGGCTGGCTAACTGTACTGTTGAACCATGGCTGGCTAACTGTACAGATGAACCATGGCTGGCTAACTGTACTGATGAACCATGGCTCGCTAACTGTAATGATGAGCCACGACTGGCTAACTGTACTGATGAACCATGGCTCGCTAACTGTACTGATGAACCATGGCTCCCTAACTGTAATGATGAGCCATGACTGGCCAACTGTTCTGATGAACCATAGCTGGCTAATTGTACTGATGAACCATGGCTGGTTAACTGTACTGATGAACCATGGCTCGCTAACTGTACTGATGAACCATGGCTCGCTAACTGTTCTGATGAACCATGGCTGGCTAACTGTACTGGGTAACTGTACTAATGAGCCACAACTGGCTAACTGTACTGATGAACCATGGCTGGCTAACTGTACTGATGAACCATAGCTGGCTAATTGCACTGAAGAACCATGGCTGGCATTTACAAACAATACGGACTCTAATCAGGCCCTGACAACTTAAATCTCATCTTGATCAAAGCTGCTTGAAAATAGTTTAACCTCAATAAATCAAACTTTAACCTTCATATAAATGAATATCCAGTAGGTATTGAAATTTGGAATAAACATAGAACAAGGAAAGGGTTAAGTAAAAACTAATTAAATTTTTTTAAGCATGTGGCTGCTTTATGCAGGATGAGAATCAAGCAGAAAGCTCTATCTGTCTTAACCCTTTCCCTAATAGGCTATTTTTAGATCCAACCTCTTTGAATAAATCTACCGAAAAGAAGATTAACTGGAGTAAATGTATTTTTTTAGAATTTTGTAATTTGAATCCATCGTGATAAGTAGAGCCACTGTAAAAGTCACTTTCTGAAACCATTGTGATAAATAGAGCATTTGCTCCTATGGAGCAAATGCTCTATTTATCACAATGGTTTCAAAACTACAAAATTCACCTTTTTGCTAGTAAATGCTCCTTTTCGGTAGATTTATTCAATGAGGTTGGATCTAAAAATAGCCCATGAGGTAATGGGATAATGCACCACTTTAAAAAAATCCAGCAAATTAAATATCTGTGTCATTATTTCTTATCTGAATATTCATGAGCTAAATGATAAATATTGATCAAAGAAAGGAATTGTTCTGGGGGAAAAAACTTCTGAAAATCACATCTTATAATATAAAAGCCTTCTCCTTGCCGAGTCACATGTCATATTTCATTACGGAGAATCTTCTGATATTGTATTTTATAACATTTCTTATTTTCTCCCTCAAACCCATTTAGTCTGGAATTCAAGAGAGGAAACTGCACCGAGCACACCATAAAAATTCATCAAAATGTATTTTATCAGCCAATACACTGTGATTTATGCCAGAAGCCTTTAACTCAAAGAGAACTAATGTTGAAATAGTATCCTCGCCACATACCTTCGGGTCCCTGGCATTATAAGAGGGTTTAAAGAAAACTAAAATACAGCTAAATCCCAAATAATGCCCTGCCATGAACAATAAAATTAACTCTTTCCTCCATAGGCTATTTTTTAGACCCAACCTCTTTGAATGAATCTACCGAAAAGGAGCATTTACTAGAGAAAAGTAAAAGTTTAGAATTGTGTAGTTTTGAAACCATTGTGATAAATAGAGCATTTGCTCCTATAGGAGTGATTATTACAGAGGCGTAGAAAGGCGTATTTATGGAGGAAAGGATTAAGAATTATAATGGCATAAAAATAACAAGTTTTAGCAGGTGACACAAAAACTCTTAATCCGCTGGAGTGCAAAAATCGGAACAAAGGGGAATAACTCAAAAAGTATTGCATGTAGAGTGACAAACCTTAGTTATATCAATGGTCATCAATGAGGAAGACACATGTGAAATTGAAAGCTCTATAATGATTTGTTTAGAAATGACGGCCGAAAACAGGAAAGTGTGACACACAGACCGACAGACAAACAACGGAAAAGTAATCCCTAAGTTACACACTGCCTCTCGGCAGGTGACACAAAAACCGTAAAATTATATCTACACTAATTCCTTAACCCATTCCTTCATAGGCTATTTTTAGATCCAACCACTTTGAATAAATCTACCGAAAAGCAGCATTAACTAGAGAAAAGAAAAATTTCAGAATTGTGTAGTTTTTAAACCATTGTGATAAATAGAGCATTTTGTTCCATAGGAGCAAATTAATGCTCTATTTATCACAATGGTTTCAAGAAGTGGTTATTACTGAGGCGTAGAAAGGCTTATTTATGGAGGAAAGGGTTATGCAAACAGAGCAACCTTGATCAGATGGCTCCTGCAGGAGTCATCTGATCTTGGTCTATCCTCTGTGTAAAGATATTAACCCTATTCCTGTTCTATATTTAGTCAATACCTACGGAATATTCATAGACAAAATAGTTATAATGAAATATGGAAGGTGGAACAGTGTAGACATTTAAGAAACTAAAGAAGCAGATCTATCAAATTCCATTAGCAAACAGAGCAGACCCTGAGCCGTCTGATCTGAGTCTTCTCCGTTTGCAAATGCGTGAAAAGACCTTTATATGAGGGAGAGGGTTAAAAAGTGAATCTATATTCATAATATAAATAATTCAATACAATCCAAAATTAAACATGATTAAACCAAATTTGCTTCAGTCAAATTCGACTTTCGAAGTTTTATTTTGACAGAAAAATAACAACACAAAACCTACCATGGAGAACTCGACAAAACACAGCAAACATTTAAATCCCACAATATTTTAGCGACTTCTCAACCAATTTGAACACATTAAGAACACATCTGGTTTTAACCAGCTTACTAATATGAGACTTGAGTGCTAGCTTCAATTACTAGCCGTTGGAAATTTGTTCAAGCAAAGAAGACATCATTTTGCATTAAGGATTAATGAATGTGTGCTTGGGACACATTTTTATTACTGGCATGCGATCAATAGCAATTAAACTTCTGAAAATACAATGATCTTTAGCAAGATGACATCCTTCTATTAGTTCTGGGACACTCTCTATCATTCTGCTGAGAATTGGATAGCTTCCTTCAACACTTTTGCTCCCAAATACTGCCATCCGTAAAATTGTTTGTCTCATTTAAGTGCCATTATTCAATTTTCTTTGCATTTCTTTTTCAAAACCAGAATCATTGTACCCAACAATTTGGATCCTAATAAGACACAAACGTTACTCAGTGTCGCATCTAGATCCAAATTTGACCACAGAATTGCAGATACATCAATAACATTTAAAGAGCTAAAAAATTAATTTGATTGTTCTTCATGTAAAAAGTAAAGGCGTTGAATAAAATGAGATTCTAACAATGCAGAGAAGAAAATTTTGATAAATTACATTATTTGTCAAAATGGACAAACTGCCACTTTCTTTTAAACTTTTAAACTACAGGATCGAATCCTATGAATGTTGCATTTAGAAAGTGGAATGATCCATCACTGTTTAACCAAATACCTTATAGGCTATTTTTAGATCCAGCCTCTTTGAACAAATCTACCTAAAAGGAGCATTAACTAGAGAAAAGGATTTTTTTTTAGAATTTTGTAGTTCTGAAACCATGGTGATAAATAGAGCATTTGCTCTATTTATCACAATGGTTTCAAAAAGTGACTTATACAGTGGCGTAGAAAGGTGCATGTATTAACCCTTTCCCTCATATAAACGTGTTTTCACGCATTTGCAAACAGAGTAGACCCAGATCAGACGGCTCCTAGAGGAGCCGTCTGATCAGGGTCTGCTCTGTTTGCTAATAAAATTTGATCGATCCGTTTCTTTACTTTCTAAAATGTCTACAATGATCCAACTTCCATATTTCTTAATAACTATTTTGTTAATGAATATTCAGTAGGTATTGAAATTTGGCCTAAATACAGAACAGGGAAAGGGTTAATGGAGGAATCGGTTAACAACAGACTCACTTTAGTATGAAAGAGTATAATTTGTGAGTGGATTTGAACGACAAAACAGTGCAGACCCTGAACAGACAGCTCTGAGAGGGGCATTCTGATCTGTGTCTACACTTTTTGCAAATGCCCGGTACACTTGTTGCCCAAATTAAGGATAACTAGAACTGTAAGCCAAAGGCTAACGAATACCCCCCACCTGTCTGCTTGTCAGAACACCTATCATCAATCTGAACATATGTACATACAGAAACGTGAAGAGATTTAAAAACAATACATGCCCCAACCCAATTTATGTAATAAAAATGAAGAATAATTCTTAGAAATAAGACCCTTTCATGAGGTTTTTGTCAAATCCAAAGTTCTAAAGCTAGGTACCTTTTCAGAAAAACATTAAGTTCAAGGACCATAACTCTGACAAAAATTATTCAACCAGACCGATATTTGAACTTAAGCTGTACCTCATCTAGATTTATTTTTATGTCAAATATGAAGTTAATATCTGCAACCACTTCCAAAGAAAGACCGGAAAACTGAAAATTTGACAAAAAAATAAAGTTCAAGGGCCATAAATCTGGCAAAAATTATTCAACCAGACTGAGATTGGGAATTAAGCTGTAAATCATGTAGAGTTAGCTTTATGCCAAATATAAAGTTAATATCTGCAACCACATCCAAGAAAAGTCCGGAAAACTGAAAATTTGACAAAAAATTAAAGTTCAAGGGCCATAACTCTGGCAAAAATTATTCAACCAGACTGAGATTGGGAATTAAGCTGTAAATCATGTAGAGTTAGCTTTATGCCAAATATAAAGTTAATATCTGCAACCACTTCCAAGAAAAGCCCGGAAAATCCCAAATTTGAAGAAAAAAATTAAAGTACAAGGGCAATAACTCTGGAAATAATTATTCAACCGGACTGAGATTGTAACATAAGCTGTAACTTATACAGATTTAGCTTTGTACTAAATATAGAGTTGATATCTGGAGTCACTTCCATAAAAAGTCCAGAAAACCGGAAAACATTGGTACGGGACTAAAAAGGGGAGATAACTCCTGAAGTAGTGGTCCGATCATAACGGAAATATGCGGTGCACAGGTTTATATGGTCATATGGCTATATATGAACTTTCAACAAAATTGAAGCAAAACTGTAGAAGAAGAAGGCCGGACAAAATTGTGTCCACGGACGGACAGACGGACATACTAACAAATGGGTAGTTGTGTGACTTTTTCCTTTGATCTTTTCTTGTGGGACTAGTCCCACAAGAAAAACTATTTTTGGCTCTAACTTTGGAAAAGAATGATCTGGAAGCTAACCCTAACCCTAACCCTATGTCCCACAACTGGCCAGGTTAATGTCACAAGAAATGGCCAGGTTAATGTCACAAGAGATGGCCAGGTTAATGATTTTACTTGTGTGACTAGTTAGAAAAAGTCACACAACTACCCATTGGTGAGTGCGGACGGACGGACAGACGGACAGACGGACAACCTGATTCCAGTATACCCCCCCCAAACTTCGTTGTGGGGGGTATAACAAGAGATGTCACAGTCACGTGACAAATGCCCCCAAAAATTGTACCCTGTGACCTTGACCTTTGACCCATGGACCAGGGAGTTGACACATCGTCTTTGTGTGGTGAACATTTGTGCCAGGTTCCTTTGAAATCCATTCACAGATAAACAAGTAATTGTACCCTGTGACCTTGACCTTTGACATATGGACCAGGGAGCTGAACGCGACACATCGTCTTTGTCTGGTGAACATCTGTGCCAAGTTATATTGAAATCCATTGATAGATAAAGATGTTACAGACCGGACACAAAATTTGTGACAAAGTAATTGTACCCTGTGACCTTGACCTTTGACCCATGGAACAGGGAGTTGAAGGCAACACATCATCTTTGTCTGGTGAACATTTGTGCCAAATCATATTGAAATCCATTGATATATAAAGAAGTTACAGACCGGACACGAAATTTGTGACAAAGTAATTGTACCCTGTGACCTTGACCTTTGACCTATGGACCTGGGAGTTGAAAGCGACACATCGTCTTTGTGTGGTGAACATTTGTGCCAAGTTATATTGAAATCCATTGATAGATAAAGAAGTTACAGACCGGACACGAAATTTGTTACAAAGTAATTGTACCCTGTGACCTTGACCTTTGACCCATGGACCTGGGAGTTGAACGCGACACATTGTCTTTGTCTGGTGAACATTTGTGCCAAGTTATATTGAAATCCATTGATAGATAAAGAAGTTACAGACCGGACACGAAATTTGTGACAAAGTAATTGTACCCTGTGACCTTGACCTTTGACCCATAGACCTGGGAGTTGAACGCGACACATCGTCTTTGTGTGGTGAACATTTGTGGCAAGTTATATTGAAATCCATTGATAGATGAAGAAGCTACAGACCGGACACGAAATTTGTGACAAAGTAATTGTACCCTGTGACCTTGACCTTTGACCCATGGACCAGGGAGTTGAAAGCGACACATCGTCTCTGTGTGGTGAACATTTGTGGCAAGTTATATTGAAATCCATTGATAGATGAAGAAGTTACAGACCGGACACGAAATTTGTGACAAAGTAATTGTACCCTGTGACCTTGACCTTTGACCCATGGACCAGGGAGTTGAACGTGACACATCGTCTCTGTCTGGTGAACATTTGTGGCAAGTTATATTGAAATCCATTGATAGATGAAGAAGTTACAGACCGGACACGAATTTGGGACGGAAGGACAGACGGACGGACGGACAGACGGACACTAACAAATGGGTAGTTGTGTGACTTTTTCCTTTGATCTTTTCTTGTGGGACTAGTCCCACAAGAAAAACTATTTTTGGCTCGAACTTTGGAAAAGAATGATCTGGAAGCTAACCCTAACCCTAACCCTATGTCCCACAACTGGCCAGGTTAATGTCACAAGAAATGGCCAGGTTAATGTCACAAGAGATGGCCAGGTTAATGATTTTACTTGTGCGACTAGTTAGAAAAAGTCACACAACTACCCATTGGTGAGTGCGGACAGACGGACGGACGGACAGACGGACATGCTAACAAATGGGTAGTTGTGTGACTTTTTCCTTTGATCTTTTCTTGTGTGACTAGTCCCACAAGAAAAACTATTTTTGGCTCTAACTTTGGAAAAGAATGATCTGGAAGCTAACCCTAACCCTAACCCTATGTCCCACAACTGGCCAGGTTAATGTCACAAGAAATGGCCAGGTTAATGTCACAAGAGATGGCCAGGTTAATGATTTTACTTGTGGGACTAGTTAGAAAAAGTCACACAACTACCCTTTGGTGAGTGCGGACAGACGGACAGACGGAAGGACGGACAATGCGATTACTATATGCCCACCTTTGGGGGCATAAAAACATAATATGAGCAGAGAAAACTGAAACGGTACTTTCATACTTTTGTAAACCATGTACACTCAGATTAGTCACTATCCTTTTACTCCATGAATAATTACATGAATATTTATTAGCTGAACATTATCAACGTCACATGAACACAGGAAAATCCAGCAGGAGCCATCTGATCTGCATCTACTCTGTTTGCAAAGGCATAGAACGGTGTATATATGGAGTACAGGATTAAGTAAATAGCAGAAACAGTTCATGGTCTGCACTAATATTTGACACTCTGCATCTGAAGAAGTTTAACCCATTATCTCATAGGCTATTTTAGATCCAACCTCATTGAACAAGTCTATCGAAAAGAAGCTTTTACTAGAGAAAAGGAAAATTCTAGAATTGTGTAGTTTTGAAACCATTGTGATAAATAGAGCATTTGCTCCATAGGAGCAAATGTTCTATTTATCACAATGGTTTCATAAAGTGACTTTTACAGAGGTGTAGAAAGGTGTATTTATGGAAGAAAGGGTTGATAGTCTTAATTGATGTCCATCTTTACGGATCATGCAGAATTAATGAGACCTATAAATTCTTTTTTAAACCATGAATATTCATCAAATAATGCATGAGTAGTAATTAAATTAGCAAACAGAGAAGATCTTGATTGGACTGTTCTAACAGAAGCCTATTGTAAACCAAATGCACACAGAGCAGACCAAGATCAGATGGTTCCTAAGATGGTTGCAAAGGTGTTAAAAGACATCTATTTAGAGTATAGGGTTGAATACAGTTAACCCTTTCTCTCATTGGCTAGTTTCAGATCCAAACTTTTTGAATGAATCTACCCAAAAGGAGCATTTACTAGAGAAAAGTAAAATTTTAGAATTTTGTAGTTTGAAACCGTTGTGATAAATAGAGCATTTGCTCCTATAGGAGCAAATGCTCTATTTATCACAATGGTTTCAAGAAGTGGTTTTTACAGAGGCGTAGAAAGGTGTATTTATGGAGGAAAGGGTTAAGAAATACTACAAATTTCCTTTCCATCTTCAATACATATAAGATTTTATTTCCTGTGACATAAAATGTACAATTGTACAAATTTTGTATTGACAAATTCCGGTATGGAATAATATTGTATCTACTGCTATTCTCTATGGTATAGTGGTTATAATAATGATATTATAGAGCTAGTTCAACCTCTAGGAATCTGTCATTCTCAATTTTTATGTTAGACTTTCCCCAATTTCTTAACTCTTTGATTGAAAGTACTTGGCATGTGAAAAATTGTTGTCTGATACAATTCGCAAGTCAATTTTTCTTTAATCTCTTTTCAAATACACTGTTAAAGTGTTAAAAAACAGTTTGGATCTTCATGCCAAGTTGCCAAGTATTTCATCTGGATCCAGTTCGTCGCTAGGCCAGAGGTTCCAGAAACTGATAAGAGATATGTAAATTAAAATATTTTCAAGAAAAAACTTTTATTTCTGCACCAATCCCAATGTTGTGATCACTCTTTAAAATTGTCTCTTCGAGACGATTCTATTCACTTGAAGTATTAATCTAGACCCTTATTCACTTGATTCTTAAATTCTTAATCTATATCTCTGTTTAGTTGATATCTTATCTAGATCCCTATTCACTTCTTATCTTATCTAGATCCCTATTCACTAAATCATAAAATGTCTTATCTAGATCCCTATTCACATGGTTTTTTTTTATTTAAATCCCCATACACTAAGGTTTTTTTAAATCTAGATTCCTATTCACTTAATGTTTTTATCTAGATCCCTATTCACTAAAATGTCTTATCTAGATCCCTATTCATTTAATGTTCTTATCTAGATCCCTATTTACTTGATGTCTTATCTAGATCCCAACTGTCTGCAGATGAAATAAATTGGCCGGCAGCATGCAAAAGGTTAAGTGGATGAAACAATATGAAATGCTCATGCATATTTATGGTTGGGTAATAAAAGTATTATAATAAATGGCCTTTGCATGTCAAAAGATTATTTTATAGAATAAAGAGAAGACAAGATGCAGCATTCAGTCTGAAAGTAGAAACCTCTTAAAATCCCTCAATTTTCTACATGGGATGGTACTTCATGAAAGTTTTGTTGAAAATTGTGACTGACATACGGTGCAGACACCGATCAGATGGATCCTCAGTGGTTAAACTGTTTGTAAATACCATTAACCCTTTCCCTTATGTAAGTGCATTTTGACGCATCTGCAAACAGAGTAGACCCAAGATCAGACGGCTCCTATAGGAGCCGTCTGATCAGGGTCTGCTCTGTTTGCTTATGGTGTAATATAGATCTGATTCTACAGCTTCTGTGTGAGCCAAAATGTCCTGTGTTCATATGCCATTATAAAAACTAATTTTATTAATGTTCATGATGTCATTATTTCCTACATGATGATGAATATTCATCAGGGAAAGGGTTAATTCTAACCCTTTCCCTGTTCTATGTTTATTACAAATTTCAATACCTGCTGAATATTCATGGAGAAAATCGAGGGCTTGGTGCAAAACTCCTTCACTTTGTGAAGGAGTTAGAATAGTTTTGCACCAAGCCCTCGAAATAGTTACATGTATAATGAAATGTGGAAGGTGGAACATTTTAGCCATTTTAGGAACAAAAGAAACAGATCAATCAAATTCCATTAGCAAACATAGCAGACCCTGATCAGAAGGCTCCTCTAGGAGCCGTCTGATCTGGGTCTACTCTGTTTGCAGGTGCATGGAAACACGTTTCTATGAGGGAAAGGGTTAACTATTTTCAGCATTTAACAGGTTAATTCTAGAGAGAATGACTTCAGTGCAGCTGAGCCAGTGGGGAAAACATGAACTATTTAGATATAAAGCTTTTGAACATTTAGCTACTTTCATCATTCTGTAAATATTATACAATATGCCTCATTTTCCACATTACATTATTTTCTTCTTTTTTTTTCTCCCAATGGGCATAGAATCCACAGTGCTATATACAGGAGTACATGTACATCCCATTCAGTCATATTGATGCCTAAAAGTTGACGCCTCTGTATGAGGAACAGATGCATTTGTTCCATAGGAGCAAACTTTAAATGCTCTATTTATCACAATGTTTTCAAGAGGTGACTTTTACAGGTGTAAAAAAGCTTATTTATGGAGGAAAGGGTTAAGCAAACAGAGCAGACCCTGATCACACAGCTCCAATAGGAACCATCTGATCTGGGTCTATTCTGATTGGAAAGGTGTGAAAAAGCATTTACATGTATATGAAGGAAAAGTTTAACTGTTTGACACAAGTGCTAAACATGCCAAGAGAGATATACAACCTGCATTTTCCATACTCCCATATATCTATATACCACAAGCTAAAGAAATACCACCAATTACAAACCGGTAGTAGAAATTTCAATTTTGATCAATACTTTCCTTGATAAGCTAATTGATAAACTCTTGTGGGTTTTTTTCCAAATATCTCAATTATCACTCATTTTAGATTGCATTAATGTTTTATGATTACATTTTCTTCTCAAACATGTTTAAAAACTTGTTGAAAGCACTTTTAAACTTTTACAACCCAATACGTGATTTCTTGATGCCCTATAACACTCAAGATAAGACTCCCAAATGTGCCATTCTGATTGCAATAATGATATGCAAACTATTGAGACTTTTTAACAGATATGCCAGACTTTTTGTAATTAATCCTTTCCCTTATCCCATTCCCTCATAGACTATTTTTAGTTCGAACTTCTTTGAATAAATCTACTGAAAAGGAGCATTATCTAGAGAAAAGATTTTTTTTAGAATTTTGTAGTTTGAAACCATTGTGATAAACAGAGAATCAGATTAGTTCAACTTTTTAAGAAACTTGAAAAGTCGGACAGCTTGGATCCTGTTGAAACACTGGGTCTATTAGCTGGTTGCAAATTCCGATGAAGTTGCTCTTAACATGATGAAGGCGGAAAGAAGAGAAAGGTTTCATCCGATGAAAACTTTTATTATACGATAGTAATAATGATAAACTAGATGTATACACTTGACTGCTGCACTTTTCATGTTTATGTCTTTGTACCTTGTATCACCATGATACTGTTGTTAGATAGGTAGCTTTTAAATTTTACTTTTCAAACAAACTTGTTAAACCTTTCTGGCTGTCCCTGTTGAATATTCATGTAAAAATTAATGGCATCATGACTATTAATTATATTTTTTATAATGGGGGAAATTTTGGCCATGGCAGAAACTGCAGAATCAAATTTGTATAAATCCATTAACAAACAGAGCAAACAACATCTGATCTGGGTCTACTCAGTTTGCAAAGGCATCAAAAGGTGAATTGGGTAACTGCTTAACCCATTCCAAAATGAACATCTATCTATGCCTACTCTGATTGTAAAGGTGTGAAAAAACATTATTTAACCCTTTCCTCCATAAATACGCCTTTCTATGCCTCTGTAACAGTCACTTCTTGAAACCATTGTGATAAATAGAGCATTTGCTCCTATAGGATGAGACTTTATAAACCAAGGTCCGATGTATCAGTGCTTTAGACTGGGCATCTAAAAGAACCAGAGTAACTTCATCGATAATAAGAGTAGGGCATTGTGCCCAGGTTTCTCTGAATCCTCTCCCCTCTCTCTGGGGCATTCATAGTGAGCAGAAACAGACATTAATCAACATAAACAAACACACATAGGAGCAAATGCTCTATTTATTACAATGGTTTCAATACTACAAAATTTTAAAATTGTCTTTTTTCCTAGTAAGAACTCCTTTTCAGTAGATTGATTAAAAGAGGTTGGGTCTAAAAATAGCCTACGACACTGAGTGATGGCACCTATTTAGGGTCAGTCGGACAGGTTGATAAAAGTACTGAGATGCTGATCGGCGTCAGTCTACAGGGTGATAAAAGTACTGAAATGCTGATCGGTAAACCATTTTAGATCAGATCCTGATCAGATGGCTTACATAGGAGCTGCTGTCTGATTTGCATTTATTCTGTGTGAAAATGCGTTAATATAAAGGAAAGGGGTAAATAGTAATAGAAATCAATTGATACTGCTCCATTTTCTACCAATACACATTAACCCTTTCAGTACTGAACTTTCAAATGGACTCATCCAATCTTTGAGACAAGTTTAAATTTAGTAGTTTCTCTAAGTAAATTATAAATTGTCATATGGACAGCAGTGCAGAGATTGACGAGGGTCTCGAGGAGTCCTCTTATACAGTTCTATTCTGTTTGCAAAGTACATACAAACTTGCTTCCTTCATTCAAAGGGTAAGAAAAGTATGTACATTTTCTACAGGCAATCAGTGTCCTATTTATCTCTACCATCCCAGCATTCACACTGGGAAGATCCATAACTCAATACTCTAACCTTCCCTAACTACTACCTTGTATCTAAAACCATAAATTGTCCTCCTCTCGCTCATCTCAGGCCAAAAATTATAGTTTACTGCCGATTTCATGAAGTCCAAATTTTTTAATCCTTTTCCCTGTTCAATAACCATGTAAGAAATAATATCATGAATATTTATCAGCTGAATTTTTGTAAGGTAAAATTATCAAGGTGAATTTTTTTGCTTTTTCCAAAAACTGCAGAATCAGATCTATAAATTATGTCAAAAGCAAACAGAGCAGACCCTGATCAGAAGGCTCCTATTGGAGCCGTCTGATCAGGGTCTACTGTGTTTGCAAACGCGTGAATAGGCATTTATATGAACGAAAGGGTTGATGATGTCATTATTTCTTACATGAATATTAATGAGATAAAGGGTGAAACCAAAATATTGCAACAATTCGGACAAACCACCTTGACAACTTTAGAGATACCAACAATGACATGATCTATGCTTTTATATGCTCAACAGCAATTATTCACAAGACAACAACAGGCAAAGAAACTAGCTAGCCAGGAAGTATTGTACGTTTAACTTCCTTATTAGGAAATGCATAATAATAGTAAACATGTCTACAAAAAGTCTCTTTCCGCGTCCTTAACCCATTCCCTCATAGGTTATTTTTAGGTCCAACCACTTTGAATAAATCTACCCAAAAGTAGCATTTACTAGAGAAAACGAAATTTTTTAGAATTTTGTAGTTTGAAACTATTGTGATAAATAGAGCATTTGCTCCTATAGGAGCAAATGCTCTATTTATCACAATGGTTTCAAGAAGTGGTTATTACAGAGGCGTAGAAAGGCGTATTTATGGAGGAAAGGGTTAAGTACTGATGAGAGCCGTGCAGCTGAAAAGAATATCTAATAAATGTGCAAACACAGGCACTGCTCAGAGTATATGATAATTTGAATATTCAAAGGGTAATAACTTTGTAAAAAAAAATCATCCAACTGGTTTCAATGATATTCACATTTCCTTTTTATAATGAAGCTTCCCATAAATATTTGGTTGAAATTCAGCAGTAGTTTCTAAGAAATTGCACAGACTATAACTATCACTAAAGGGGATGAATACCCATGCATGGCAGCCTTGATCACAAAAATCCAACTTCAATGACCAACAAATACTCAAACTTCAAGCGAGATAATTCTGGAATGCCTGGTGCTAATCATGAAGGTTGTTGTCTATGGCAAGTATCAATTCAATAACTTTCAAAATGAAGGAGTACACAGGGCTCAAGCTGGAGCTCTCCATTAGGGAGAAGTTCAATGGTATTGAGGGAGAAGTTTGGTCCTGATTTTGTATCTCCCTTTATGTTCTATATAATAAAACTTCTCCCTCAGCTCAAAACAGGGAGAAGTCAGCAGGGTTAGGGAGACTTTTTCTCCTAAATAGCCCTCTTGCTTGAGCCCTGTGCGGCAGTGAGACATGACAACACAAACCATCAATGTTTCATGCAAAATGACAAAAAAAACAACTTGATCAGTCTGAAATAGTTTCAATAGAACAGTATACTAGTGTGTATGAGCAACATTGAACAAGTACTTGTTGTGATATCAAAATGAGAAATGCTTTACATGTAACACTTCTAGAAAAAATGTTTCTTACCTTTAACACAGATTCCGGCAACTTGAGCGTTCCCATCTTAAGCTTCCGCAAACGGTCACCTTTAGGATCCATTTTGTGGTTTTAGTCTGAAAAAGTCACAAAACAAGCCCAATCATAATACAGTTCCGTGATTACATATTTAGTATCCAATGCTTTTCGGCTCGTGCTGTGTGTTGATTTCCACGTTAAAAAGTGACCCTCTATTCATTACTCTTACTATAAACAGACATCCACCTGTTCCAGCCTGATTAATTATACAAGGAAGTAAAGGCTATCGAAATTGAAACTTAACCCTTTCCTTCATATAAACGCCTTTTCTCGCATTTGCAAACAGAGTAGACCGCAATCAGATGGTTCATACAGGAGCCGTCTAATCAGGGTCTGCTCTGTTTGCTAAAAGAAATTGACTGATCTGGTTCTTTAGTTTCCAAAATGTTTACAATGTTCAACTTTTCATACTTCATTTTAACTACAGTGCGACCTTTTAATGAACAAACATGTGTGTCTTTATAAGCAGGTGGTTGCTTAATGCAGGACAAAAGTAATGCAGAAAGCTCCCCCATTTTGTCCATGAATATTTAGTAGGTAATGAAATTTGTAAAAATACATAAATTATCTCTTTCCACACCATGGGTAAATTGGGGGAAAATCTTTGCAGACAGTTTGGATCCAGATGAGACAAATAGTAACTCCATACTGTTTGACACCTTGACATCAGGATCCATACTGATTGACACCATAAGCAAACAGAGCAGACCTTGATCAGACAGCTCCTATAGGAGCCGTCTGATCTGGGTCTACTCTGTTTTCAAAGGCGTATTTATGAAGAAAAGGGTTAAAATGTCACAAAGATGTTACCAAGGTAACCTGAAAACAAGTCAGGGCTCCAGATAAGAATGGTAGGCTAAATATTCCACAGCAGTTTTACTTTGTTTTTCCACCAAAACTTGTGAATACTCATTAGAATCTTCTCTTCAAGACAATTCTAATAAGCAGTAACAACAGAGGAATAAGTAAAACTCACCTCAATTGAAGCTTTGAAAATCTATCTTTGTTATATACAATAGCAAACTCCTATGTCAGTTTCATTTCACTAAAGAGAGTCAGATCCACTTGGGAAAAGAAATGAAAACACTTCTGAATCAATATTTGCAGTTTCGATCCCTCAATTTCCCCCCGAATTCCAAATTCCGTCAATATATTGCCGAGATGTAAGGCAGCCAGATAGACTGTTCCTTCAAAATTGAGTAATAAACTAGTATCAAATGGTATGGCCAGACATTTATATAAGTAAATCAGCTTAGCCAAAGCAACAGATAAAGGTACATAATCATCATTTCTCTACCAAGCCTATGCAGAGCTCCAGATAAGATGTGTAAATTCAAACATTTTCAAGAACAACTCCTTTATTTCTCCACCAAACCCTATACTGTGACCACTCTTTAGAATCGTCTCGCAGAGACGATTCTAAAAAGTGGTCACAGTATAGGGTCTGGTGGAGAAATGACGATTTCAGTATTTGTGTACGCACCCTTATCTGTAGCTCTGCCTATGTTATGACCACTCTTAGAATCGTCTCTTCGAAACGATTCTAAACAGTAATCACAATATAGGGTTTGGTGGAGAAATAAAGAAGTTATTCTTGAAAATGTTTTTATTTACGCATATTATCTGGACCTCTATTCAGCAATCCAGAAGTTCATCTTCTCATTTCTTGACCCTTATCCATTTAAGCACGACTTGACTCACATTAAATTTTGCAAAACAGCTTAGATCCAGATGAAGCTGCCAGTATCTCGACATCAGTATCCAAGCTGTTTGACAATCTATCAACAGTTTTTTCTCAATCTTGATCAAATTAGAAAAACAGTTGAGTGATTGAGCGAGTGAGTTGGGTTTTATCTCAAACCTAAAGGGACCATACAAATTACCTCGAGATAACCGAAGTTTGAGTCATCCTTATTTCTAATCTGGACAATTTCTCAAGTTCACAGCTTAATGCAGGTCTACAGGAGCTTTCATCATTGCTTAAGATCTGCATTAAGCTCTAACATCGTGCTCCTAGATATGCATAATGATACATTTTAGAGGAATTCTGTATTGAAAATTTTGGAAGGAACAAACTTTGAGTTTGAGTTATCCCAAAGTTCGAGTTATCTGAGTTCGAGTATTTTTGTTTTTACAGCAGGGAAAGAAATACCCTTACAGTGCAGAAATTTTCAAATGGACTTTTCCAAAATTCAAATAGGGCAAGATTAACCCATTCCTCCATAGGCTGTTTTTACCCAACCTCTTTGAATGAATCTACCAATCTATCGAAAAGGAGAATTAACTAAAGAAGAGGAACTTTTTAGAGTTTTGCAGTTTGAAACCATTCTGATAAATATCCCTAGTCTCATTAGGATCTACACTTTTTGAGACTCTGGTCAAGGTTTTTGAAAGAAGGGAATGTAGAAGATCTATCTTCAAACTTTCAACCAGATGACAGTTTTGTCGATGACCGATTACTGCAAGTGCACAGAGTCGAGATTAAACTTTTCCTGTCTGTACATTTGTTATAAGAGAAGCTATTTATCTACATGTTCCAGATGATAAAGTAGTTCTCTTGTGAATACAATGCCAGACAAGTCAGAAGTACATGATCTATTGCTATACACAGCGTATGATCCATTACAGGACATAACATACATACAACAGTACCCAACGATATAAAACAGCATTAGAGACAACCATTAGACATAAATAATTGATAGAAGAGAGGGGAGCTTGAGCTTAAGATCGTCTGCTTCTTGTAAATCGCCCTAAGTCTTAACCCATTACCTCATATGCTATTTTTTAGATACAACCTCTTTGAATAAATCTACCGAAAAGGAGCATTAACTAGAGAAAAGGATTTTTTTTAGAATTTTGTAGTTTGAAACCATTGTGATAAATAGAGCATTTGCTCCTATAGGAGCAAAATTAATGCTCTATTTATCACAATGGTTTTACAAAGTGACTTTTACAGAGTCGTCAAAAGCCGTCAATATGAGGGAATCGGTTATGACTGTCTGCTTCTTGTGAATAGCCCTAAGTCTTAACACTTTCCCTGTTGAATATTCATGTAAGAAATAATGAATATTTATTAGCTGAATTTGTATAATGGCATACATGTATATACATATGATTTTTCGGTATTGGTAGAACTGCATTCAGATGCGATACATGTATGATTTCATAAGCAAACAGAGCAAACCCTGATCAGATAGTTCCTCCTGGGTCTATTCTGTTAGCAGATGCATGAAAAAAAAGCCTTTATATGAAAGAAAGAGTGGTCACAATGTAGGATTTGTTGTAAAGAAAAAAAAGGAGCTACAGTAAAACCTCTCTATAACGGCCACTAAATTACATCAAGTATTTTGTGTTAAAGGCAGGTGGCTGCTTAAAGCAAGGTGAAAGTAAAACAAAACGCTCCTATAGAGAGGTTTTACTGTATTTTTGAAAAGGATAATTTACAAATCTCATCTATATGCCACTAATATTGAATACACAATTTTTATAAGTCTCCCAAACTTATCCATGAAACAATGACATTATGGCAATAATAATTTCAGGGGAAAATAAGAACTGAGGAAGAGGAGAGATTGTTTCTTGTATCCTTATAAATCATTGATTTAGCATATTTGCCCTAATATACCAGTATGCTTTAGGCTAATGTAATTACGTCATAGCCATAACGATGTCTTTCATTCTCTTGACACACCTTATGCAACCAAAGGCAGTATGTGATATAGTTCTATTGCTAATCTCTGTAATAATTCATTCTTTCAAGGACTCCATAAATAGCTGATAAGGTATTAACCTTTCGAACGTGGGAATCAGCATTTGCTAACAGTGTAGACCCAGACCTGGAGACTCCTAGAAGAGCTATCTCATCAGGGTCTGCACTGTTTGCCATTAACAAAAATAACAATCCACTATCAAATTTTAAGTTTTTCAAACTGAATGGAATCTATTAATAGCTAAACACTGTAGGGGCATTCATCTTTTACTATTCTCCTTACACAGGGTTAATATAGTCTTGCTGTATTTACTCAACCCTTTCCCTGTTTAACATTCATGTAAGAAATAATTACATCTTCAATATTTATTAGCTGAACTTTTATAGTGGCACAATCATGTACACAGCAGTTCTTGGTATTGGTAGAAAGTGTACAGTCAGCTCTACATGTACTATAATTTCACATGCAAACAGAGCAGACCCTGATCAGACGACTCCTACAGGAGTCGTCTGATCTGAGTCAAGACTGTTTGCAAAGGTATTAAACCCTTTCCCTCATAGGCTATTTTTATATCCAACCACTTTGAATAAATCTACCGAAAAGGAGCATAAACTGGAGAAAAGGACTTTTTTTTTTTTAGAATTTAGAAGTTTGAAACCATTGTGATAAATAGATCATTTGCTCCTATGGCAGCAAATGCTCTATTTATCACAATGGTTTCATAAAGTGACTTTTACAGAGTCGTAGAATCCGAACTCTGATACTATTAACTGTTCAATATTCAAATAAGAAAAAATATAACATCATGAATAAGGTATTTATTAGCTGGATTTTTATGTTTATTTTTCAAGGGAAATTTTGCTTTGACAAAAATTGTAGAATCAGATTTACATAATGTCAAAAGAAAACAGATAAGACGGCTCCTATAGGAGATGTCTGATCTGGGCCTACCCTGTTTGCGAAGGCATGAAAAAGTGTTTATATGTTCAGGAAAGGGTTAAGAAGTTGACTATATTTGCAGACAACAATTGGTCAGACGACAATATTTGCAGACGACAATGTTTGCAGACGACAACTGGTCCCGAGTCTCAAAGCATTCAGTAGTAAGCACAGATAGGACCTCTCTCAATAATTACAATTCTGACATTTTGCGTCTAATAACATATGTCCAATGTAGAATAGTTTTTTCCTGATGGGGAATTAACTGTGTCTAGCCGTGTCCAATAGTCATTGAACTCCCATGAGCTTACCATCCAGTTTATCCAAACTACCAAATCTAATAAAATATGCAAAGAGTTCGCGGAATCTTTACATTGCTAACATCTTCACTAAATGATGAAAAAAATCGCAATTTTCAATATCAGATGTCGACAACATCATCAGCGAAGGAAATAAAATTAAGAGAGAAAATTCTTCTTGCTTCCTAATAAAGTAATATGGCAAAGATTTCTGTAAATTGTCAAAATTGTTTAATAAATCCAATAACTGGATGTCACTGAATGAAAGTTTAAAGGGCATGGATGGACAATATTACAATACCCAATACCAAAACAATCAATGAACATCTGCAGCTGAGGCTAGGATAGATGAGTCTGATATATACAGCTCTTTCCCCTTAACTCTAATCAAATAGTGATAAATTATTCATGCTAAACCAATAATTCACCCGTTCACACAACACAGTATGTCAACTGAATAGCCTTTTGTTGATCTCCATCTTCAAAGGAAAGTCCCAATCACAATGAAATAAGCAAGTCCAATACAAAAGCACCCCTACTTTCAAAATCAATATCATACAAATTAAATTTGCATATAATGTAAACATGTGTGATATACTAGTATAAGCAAAACACTCAATACCCAGACAGTATGGAGTTTAGCTAAATAATTTAGACCTGCACCTATAACAACTTTCAACAAACCAGAACACTTTCACAGAGCTACAGATAAAGGTGCGTACCCAAATACTAAAATCGTCATTTCTCAACGAAACCCTATACTGTGACCACTCTTTAGAAATTGTCTCTTCGTAGTCCTGCATTAACCCTTTCCTCCTAAATACACCTTCCTACGTCTCTGTAAAAATCACCTTTTAAAACCACTGTGATAAATAGAGCATTTGCTCCTACAGGAGCAAATGCTCTATTTATCACAATGGTTTCAAACTACAAAATTCTAAAAATTTCCTTTTCTCTAGCTAATGCTCCTTTTTGGTAAACTTATTCAAATTGGTTGGATCTAAAAATAGCCTATGAGGGAATGGGTTAAAACTTTACCTGATGAATATTCACGTAAGACAAAATTACATCATGAATATTAAATATTCATGATGATGTAATTAATTATTAGTTAAATGGATTTTCACTATGGCATAATAAACAAAATCCTTTTCAGCCATGGTAGAAAGATCTATACCATTCCAGAGCAGGTCCAGCAGAGACAGCTGTCTGTTCTGAGTCTACTATAGGGCTGCAACAAATGCAGTATAGCATTATTAAGGTTGCAACAAATACGGTACTTATGTAGTGTATGCAAATACACATCATGTTGCAGGGTCCCAAAAATATGAGTAATTATTCATGAATACGAATATAATCATTTTCTATTACAGTGTTACAGTATAGTACTATAGTAGGTTTATAAAGGAATAATAAAACCACATATAGGGCTTATATTGACTTCCTCAGCGTGCGGCAATGTGTTATAACCATCTAAATTTATCCCATTCCCTCATAGGCTATTTTTAGACCAAACCTGTTCTACCGAAAAGGAGCATTTACTAGAGAAAAAGAAAATTTTAGAATTGGTAGTTGTGGCACCGTTGTGATAAATAGAGCAAATGCTTTATTTATCACAATGGTTTCAAAACGTGACTTTTACAGCTGCTTCAAATGGCGTCAATATGACGGAATAGGTTAAGAATCACTTACTGACTCATAATAACACAAAGAAACATTACAGTCATCTTTCTGACATGAATCACTTTAGTCAATACAAATGTGTGACATGCCAATATCATGGAAACCAGAAATCACTTAAGATAAATTAAATTAAAATAAAGAAAATTGACAGCACTTAGAAAAATTACATGTGTCTTCTGGGTGGTTAATAAAACAATCAAAAACAATAAACCTTATTAAAATAAAAACAGAAGATTGCACTTAGCAAAATCACATTTGTCTTCCTGACAATTTATAAAATGAAATTATTAACTGTACTCCCTCATAACACTAATACTCAGAGCTCCAGATAAGATGTGTAAATTAAAATATTTTCAAGTATAACTTCTTTATTTCTCCACCAAACCCTATGTTGTGACCACTCTTTAGAATCATCTCGAAGAGACGATTCTAAAGAGTGACCACAACACAGGATTGGTGGAGAAAAAACATAGGACTTGGTGGAGAAATGATGACTTTAGAATTTGAGTACGCAACGTTATCTGTAGCTCTGTTAACGCCATAGTATGCCTTTTTACAACTTTGCAAACAGAGTAGAGCTACTAGACCCAGATCAGATGGATCGTGTACATGTAGGAGCAGTCTCATCAGGGTCTGCTCTGTCTGCTTTTCATATAATATAGATTCTACAGTTTCGGTGAAGATAAAAATATCTTGTTCATATTGCCATTATAACAATTCATCCAACTATTCATTGATATAATTATTTCTTGCCAGAATATTCATGGAGTAAAGGATTCATTAGGGTCTGGTTCAACAAAACTAAACAGATGAGTTTCACTTTTCAAAACCAATGTGATATATCAAGTCTCTATCTGTACTGGTTCAAAACTTATGGGGGGGGGGCATAAAAATCAGCTAATAAATATTCATGATGTCATTATTTATAACATGCATATTGAGAAGGGAATGGGTTAGGCGGCCACCTTTTTTTTCATGCATTACATGGTCACCATAATTATATAGAGATGTTCTACTGTCACCAAACCAGACTTTTTTCTATAGGACATGGATACATTAAGTAGATCAAACAACAGCTTATGCAGCTAACACAGAAAGAACAAAGGGCAGTAATTATGTCAAAAATTATCAGAGCTGTTATTCCTGCATTTATGCTATCTGCTATAGTTGAAACAAATCTCATGAAATGCCAAAGTTCGACAATATTTTTAGATGTATCTATACATATGGACAGACAAGTGAAACACTATATATTCCAGGAAACACAAATTTTCAAAAATTTCACTTGTCCTGCAATATAGACAAAGGAGGCAATGCAAAATACTCGCTAGTCCAGCAATATAGACAAAGAAGAGAGTGCAGGACGAGCAGACGAGTGAATTCCTCCTGCCTTAGGGAGGGAGGGAGGGGGATTAAAAAGAGTCTTCAAATTTCTGTAAATATTCTAAACTAACTGACATTTCCTCAATTTAACCCATTCCCTCATATTGACACATTTTGTTGACTCTGTCAAAATCAGTTTTTGAAATATGAAAAAGCTCTATTTATCACAATGGTTTAAAAACTACACAATTCTCAGTTATCCTTGTTCTCTAATAAATAAATAGCCTATGAGGGAATGGGTTAATCATCACCCGCGGAAAGACCCACTTTCCAACTTGAGACAGTTAAGTGATGTGGAACCTATAAGACAGCTCATTGTTCTCTATTGTCATTTTCGTCCTGTTACTTGGAAATAAGACTCGCAAATGACAGGGTCTGGAGATAGGTACAGCTTTTTTCTGCTGTCAATAGAAGAAAGTTTTATTGCAAAACTGCAGACATATAATATTATATACTGTCAATCATTTACCAGAAAGTGAACAGTAAATACATTATATCTAAACAGCTGAGTAAGGTGGTGCTGCAGACAGTCTGCCTGACTATGTGATTCAAGTAAATTTGCCAAAGGTCAGGCAGTTTTGTTATTGAATTGTGTGACAAATCACAAACTGAAACTTAACCCTTTCCCTGTTCTATGTTTATTTCAAATTTCAATACCTAATGAATATTCGTTAACAAAATAGTTACAAAGAAATATGCAAGGTGGAACATTGTAGACATTTTAGAAAGCAAAGAAACAGATCTATCAAGCTCTGTTAGCAAACAGAGTAGACCCTGATTAGACGGCTCTCCTAGGAGCCGTCTGATCTGGGTCTACTCTGTTTGCAAATGCGTGAAAACACGTTTATATGAGGGAAAGGGTTAAAGGTTTGTTTGTCGCAGTTAACCCTTTCCTCCATAAATACGCCTTTCTACGCCTCTGTAATAACCACTTCTTGAAACCATTGTGATAAATAGAGTATTTGCTCCAATAGGAGCAAATGCTCTATTTATCACAATGGTTTCAAACTACAAAATTTTAAAATTTTACTTTTCTGTAGTAAATGCTCCTTTTGGGTAGATTCATTCAAAAGAGGTTGGGTCTAAAAATAGCCTATGGAGGAAAGGGTTAAACTTTTCTTAGGCTTTCTAAATATTTTGTAGCGACTTTCCAATGAGTATGCTGTGTCTTGTAAACAAACTTCAATGTTTTAGGCAATGGCACAGTCTAAAATTCATTATTTCAGGATGTTCTACTAATATACATGTGCCAGGGTTCAGTAGTCCAACAAATGAAATAACACTGAAATGGGTCAATTCAAGGTGTCTTTTCATGGGAACTTTCTGTCTGGGGCGGGGCCAATTTTTACCCCAGGGGCATAATTTATATAACTTTTGTAGAGGACCTGAACATGATGCTATGTGCAAAGTATGAAAGCTGAGAACCTCTCAGTTTCAGAGAAGAAGATATTCAAAGATTTCATTATTTGTTTCTATTGAAAACTGCCCACCCCTGGGCTGGTCCAATTTTGACCCCAGGGCCATTATTTATACATGTTTTGAAGAGAACCTGAACATGATGCTCTGTGCCAAATACCAAATACCAAAGCTGGGAGCCTTCCAGTTTCAGGGAAGAAGATTTTCAAAGATTTCACTAATTATTTCTATTGAAAACTGCCCACCCCTGGGGCGGGGCTAATTCTGACCCCGGGGTCATATTTTATATAACTTTTTTAGAGGACCTGAACATGATGCTATGTGCCAAATATGAAAGCTGAGAGCCTTCCAGTTTCAGAGAAGAAGATTTTCAAAGATTTCACTATTGTTTCTATTGAAAACTGCCCACCCCTGGGGGCGGGGGGGGGGCAAATTTTGACTCCAGGGCCATAATTTATATAACTTTTGTAGAGGACCTGAACATAATGCTCTATGCCAAATATGAAAGCTGAGAGCCTTCCAGTTTCAGACAAGAAGATTTTCAAAGACTTCACTATTTGTTTCTATTGAAAACAAGGCACCCCTGGGGCGGGGCCAATTCTGACCCTGGGGCCATAATTTATACAAATTTTGTAGAGGACCTGAACATGATGCTCTGTGCCAAATATGAAAGCTGAGAGCCTTCCAGTTTCAGAGAAGAAGACATTCAAAGATTTCACTATTTGTTTCTATTGAAAACTGCCCACCCCTGGGGCGGGGCTAATTTTGACCCCGGGGTCATAATTTATATAACTTTTGTAGAGGACCTGAACATGATGCTATGTGCCAAATATGAAAGCTGAGAGCCTTCCAGTTTCAGAGAAGAAGATTTTCAAAGACTTCACTATTTGTTTCTATTGAAAACTGCCCACCACTGGGGCGGGGTCAATTTTGACCCCAGGGCCATAATTTATATAACTTTTGTAGAGGACCTGATCATGATGCCATGTGCCTAATATGAAAGCTGAGAGCCTTCTAAGTTTCAGAGAAGAAGATTTTCAAAGATTTCACTATTTGTTTCTATTGAAAACTGCCCACCCCTGGGGCGGGGCCAATTTTGACCCCGGGGTCATAATTTATACAAATTCTGTAGAGGACCTGAACATGATGCTATGTGCCAAATATGAAAGCTGAGAGCCTTCCAGTTTCAGAGAAGATGATTTTCAAAGATTTCACTATTTGTTTCTATTGAAAACTGCCCACCACTGGGGCGGGGTCAATTTTGACCCCAGGGCCATAATTTATATAACTTTTGTAGAGGACCTGAACATGATGCTATGTGCCAAATATGAAAGCTGAGAGCCTTCCAGTTTCAGAGAAGAAGATTTTCAAAGATTTCACTATTTGTTTCTATTGAAAACTGCCCACCCCTGGGGCGGGGCCAATTTTGACCCCAGGGCCATAATTTATATAACTTTTGTAGAGGACCTGAACATGATGCTATGTGCCAAATATGAAAGCTGAGTACCTTCTGGTTTCAGAGGAGAAGATTTTCAAAGTTTTACTATATGTTTCTATTGAAAACAAGGCACCCCTTGGGCGGGGCCAATTTTGACCCCAGGGCCATAATTTATATAACTTTTGTAGAGGACCTAAAGATGATACTATGTGCCAAAGATGAAAGCTGAGAACCCTGTAGATTCAGAGGAGAAGATTTTTAAAGGTTCAAATTGTTGACGACTGACGACGTACGACGCACGACGACGGACATCAGGCAATCACAAAAGCTCACCCTGAGCACTTTGTGCTCTGGTGAGCTAAAAAGGAAATTCCCACCCCTGCCCCATCCCATACTTTCTATCCTTTCAAGCTAAAATCATCTTTACCTACGATCCCATCATCCCAGCCATATGAAATAATTCTGGAACACTGCCAACTGTGCTATGATAGGTATTTTTAATGAACCCTTCTTTTGCATTACCCTGTCATAAAAAAATATCTGCTTAAAATCTAAAAAAAATTTATCTATGTTTTAGTATTTTTCTGAAAATTTAAAATATTTGTTAGCTGAATCTCTATAATGTTATGGAATATTTTGCTTCCGCAAAAACTGTAGATTCAGATCTATATCATGTCAATAGCAAACAGAGCAAACCCTGATCAAATGGCTCCTAAAAGATCCATCTGATCAGGGTCTGCTTTGTTAATGAATTTATAAAAGATCTGAAAGGACAGTTTCTACTGATACCTAAATTTTCTGTGATCATAATTCAGTGCTCCAGATAATTTTTGCACGCTAATGTGTACGTACGCGCACATTTTATTTTCAATGCTGAAAATCAAAATGTAATGCTGACATTCAGCAGAAAGCAAATAAAACAGAAACAAACCAGCAAATCTCTAACCTTTAATTATGACACTAGTAACCACTGTTACTGGACTGTTAATTATAATCTGCTGTGTCAAATGTATTTATAATAATTATTGTATGTAGTCAATAACAGAGTTAAGTATTGACGTCACAATCGATTGGGAACTTGCCTTTTCATCTTGTCTTCCGAAATAACTAAACAAAGTTGGTGTTTTTTCTACATTGAACCTTTTCTTTTGTCGTCCAACGCCAGACGACGCCATGATTTTTTTTGTCAATCAGACGCTTGCAATGTGATTACTCTCGGCTCATTTCGCATAAGGTCTGAAAAAACGCGACCAGTTCCGATACCCTACCACATTAATTTTAATGTAGTATTGCAGATACAAGGAATCAGCCACGACTCACCGGAATGGTACGAGGGTGGGTGCGAAAAATCAGAGAAGCTCGGATAAGTACGCCAGTGCAAGCGTCTGTTGACGATCTTCAGATTTTTCAAGTCAACTTCGGCGGAGACAATTTAAGAGAGGCGAAACGCACAGTTTTGAAATTTAAATGCGTACACAATTTTTTTATATGTGTATCAGTACGCACGATTTTAGTTTCAAATGCGTTTTTGGTTAAAAAATATGCGTAAATACGCATGTACGCGTCTTATCTGGAGCACTGATCATAATTATGTCATTATAAAAATTCACCAAATAAATATTCATGAATTGATGAAATTATTTCTCATCTCAACATTTAACCCATTTCCTCATATTGATGCCTCTGAAAAAGTCAGCTGTTAATGCTACTTTTCGGTAGATTTATTCACAGAGGTTGGATCTAAAAATAGCCTATGAGGTAATGGGTTAACAGTGAAACGGTTATTGTATATTTCTTGTGACCATACATTGAGAAATGTGCAACGAAATTGTTGTTTCTCACCTTTGTGGACTATCAGCATGCTTCCTTTGGTGATCTTCTATGTCATGCTGCTCTCCGAAAGAAAATGAGATCTGTAAGACAAGAGAAAAGTGTAAATAAAAAGAGCTGTCCGCAGACAGCGCGCTCCACTTTCTTTAGTGCTGGATAGTGTAGTGGAAGTCTAAGTCAGAAAGGGGAGATAACTATAGATAGCAAAATTAATTTTAGGGTTACCTGCCCTTGTGAAATGGGTCCCCCTTGTAATAGATAACATGTATACCAAAGTTGAACCAAATATCTTGGACAGTTTCTGAGACATAGACCTGAACATAAAACTTAACCAACAATGAAAAATCTAAGTCGAAAAAGGGGCATAACTATAGCAAAATTAATTTTAGGGTTACCTACCCTTGTGAAATGGGTTCCCCTTGTGATAGTAAACATACATACCAAATATGAACCAAATATCTTTGATAGTTTCTGAGAAAAGGGACCTTAACAAAAAGGTTAACCAATGCCGACGCCGACAAGAGGGTCAAGACAATAGCGCCACTTTTTGAAAAAGTGGAGCTAAAAAGTGACTGTTTACTTAAGAATAATAAATTCTTTCCCTGTTCTATATTTAGTCCAGTTTTCATTACCTACATGTACTGAATATTCATAGTTATAATGTAACATGGAAGGTGTTACTTTGTAGCCATTTTTTAAACTAAAGCTGCAACTTAACCCTTTCCCTCATACAAATGTGTTTTCACGCATTTGCAAACAGAGTAGACCAAGATCAGACGGCTCCTATAGGAGCCGTCTGATCAGGGTCTGCCCTGTTTGCTTATAGAATTTGATAGCACTGTTTCTTTGCTTTTTAAGATGTCTACAATGTTCCACCTTCCATATTTATTTATAACTATTTTGTTAATTAATGAATATTTAGTAGGTTTTGAAATTTGGCCTAAATATAGAACAGGGAAAGGGTTAATGAGATAGTACCGGTATGTTTGCCAAGTATGAAGTCTATATCCCTGATAGTTCAAAAGTTATTGTTCAAGTTTTCATTTTAAAATTGACCTTTAACCCTTTTGTTTAACCTTGATCATCCATAGGTCTACATAATTTAAAATCTTTAGAAGCCATCTACTAATCAATCTTTTTCAAGTTATTTTATAGATGTTATTTGGATATGTTCCCAATGGCAAAAAGTGTGTTTTTTCCCCCAATATTGATTGAAAAAATTCCAAATTCAGAGGTCAAGTGTTTAGCCAGTAAATTCAGTCTGACCAAACTTCCATATATAATGCATATAAACAGCAGGCCCAGATCAGATATCTCCTACAGGAGCTGTCGGATCTGTGTCTGCTGTGTGTTCATGAATTTTAGAGCTTTTGGCCGGACTGGGTCTATTGTGTTTGCAATGGACATTTGTAGGAGGGAATTTGTTGAAATCTTTCAGCTAAAAAATTCCCAAATCAGACCAAATTTCCCAAACTCAGGGGTATGGGCGACAATAAGCCCTGCTGCTGCATGAACAACTTATTGATTGGTAACCAAGTTTTGCTTACAGTCAATCAAGATGTTATTCCCCAAACTTTATTATGTGGGTACAATGATTCTTTATACTGTTCCAGATAAGAAGTATTCTTTGCACATCTACATTTTATATTTGCATGCCACTTTACTTGGCTTTACTTATTAAACTATCTTCTTCGAGGCTTGGTTAACGCCTATTAACACATTTCAGTAGGGCTAAGCTGGAGCTCTCCATCAGGGAGAAGTTTAGTGGTATTGGGGGAGAAGTTTTGGTCCTGATTTTGTATCTCCCTGTATGTTCTATGTATTAAAACTTCTCCCTCAACTAAATAAGGGAGAAGTCAGCAGGGTTAGGGATACTTTTTCTCCCAAATCGCCCTCTTGCAAGCCCCGATTTGCAAACTGGGAAGAACCAGATCAGACAGCTCTTGTAGGGTCTGCTCTGTTTGCATATGGAATTCGTTATATTTAAATCTGTTTCTTTACTTTCTAAATTGGCTACAATGCACCACCTTCCATTATAACTATTTTGACCATGAATATTCAGTAATTAGTAATTCAGATTAGGGAAAGGGTTTATCCTTTACCTCATAGGTTATTTTTAGATCCATCCTCTTTGAATTAATCTACCGAAAAGGAGAATTTACTAGAGAAAGGGAACATTTTAGAATTTTGCTGTGTTGAAATCATTGTGATAAATAGAGCATTTGCTCCTATGGAGCAAATGCTCTATTTATCACAATGGTTTCAGAAAGTGACCTTTACAGAGGAGTCAAAAGGCATCAATATGAGGGTATGGGTTAACCCTCTACTCAATAAATATGCATTTCTTTTGCAAATAGAGAAGACCCAGATCAGATGGATCCTTTAGGAGCTATCAGATAGGGTTCTGCTCTGTTTGCTTATTATATGAAACAATATAGATCTGATTCTTTAGTTTCTGTCTTGGCAAAAAGAATACTGATTTCATGTTATAAAATTTCAAAAAATTAACATTCATTATGTCATTATTTCTTTCATGAATATTCTATTTTCATGGAGTTTATAAAGGTTAAGGAATAAGAATATTACAACAACAAAAACAGTGAATGAACCCATCAATTTTTTTAGCAGATTTTGGCCGGAGTTGAATACCTTTTACTTATATAGAGCAGTGGTGTTCGCGAAAAACATTTTTTTCTTCAGTTTTTTGGTTGGATCAGAAAACTGTCTTTTGGTATGTTTTAGATACTTATGACATGAGATTAAAAATTTGTGATGGAGTTGCTGTTGTTGAGACATGGCATGCGAAGGGCACCTGTGAAATACTACATGTACTGAGTAAGCTTGTACTTCCTACAATGTAAGTTTCATATGTCGCTCACTACATATATAACCATATTACAACAACTGACAGGGTTATCTAAACATGAACCAATACATTTAACAACCAAGAAATCCTTAAATAAACATACACTTTTAAGTACTCTGTAAACACAAAGACCAGCTTACGCAAGTTTAACATAATACTATTCAGGTATTTAAACATGATTTGGACCATTATACTATAGTTAAAAGCAGCGCTTCGAGTATAGTTGGACAACCTGTCGTTGACAAATGTCAGTTCTCAAGCAATTTAAATCTGAATGCAAGCATTTGTTAAACTGTTTTTAATAAATAATGTTTTCATTATAAATTCCCTTACAATTTCAACTCTCAGAGCTCTGTTGCTATTGATCTCAGTCAAAGTTGCAGATTTTTTTTCCACTAAAAGGTTTCTGAAAGTGCATGTATTCAACACTTTCTCTAATGAACATTTATGAGTGAACTGATCACCTCATGAATACAGGTACCCATTCCCTTAATTTTAACCCATTCCCTCAAAGGCTATTTTTAGATACAACCTCTTTGAATAAATCTACCCAAAAGGAGCGTGAACTAGAGAAAAGGAAAATTTTAGAATTTTGTAGTTTGAAACCATTGTGATAAATAGAGCATTTGCTCCTATAGGAGCAAATGAACTATTTATCACAATGGTTTCAATTGGTAGAAAAGTGTATCTATGGAGGAAAAGGTTAGGAAACTAAACATTTGAAAGGGAATTGTTGGTGTATGTTAAGATCTACATGTATTAACTCTTTGTGCGCTAAGTAATTTTTCGTCTGCAACGATCGTCTTCTGCTTCAGTTGTTAAAATAAACTCTCTCTCATTTCTTTGCAAAAATATGGTCAAGATGACAAACGGTTTGGATCCTGATGAGACACCACATTATGCGGCGTCTCATCTGGATCCAAACTGTTTGCATAGGTAATCAGTTTCGCCGCTAGCGTGCAAAGAGTAAATTTCATAAGCAAGCTGAGCAGATCCAGATCAGACAGCTCCTACAGAAGCCTACTCAGTTTGCATTTATATTATATGAAGCAAAGGGATAACCCTTTCCTTCATACAAACACAATTTCACACATTTGCAAACAGTAAACCAAGATCAAACGGCTCTTATAGGAACTGTCTGATCAGGGTCTGCTCTGTTTGCTTTTGACATGATATACATGTAGATCTAGTCTTACACTTTTTGTCAAAACAAAAGATTTCCTTAGAAAGTCCACATAACATTATAAAACTTCAGCTAATGAATATTCATGATGTCATAATTTCTTCCATGAATATTGAAAGAGTTAACAACAATGTCTACTCAGTATGAATGGTATAATTCAGGGCTACAGATAACGGTGCGTACCCAAATACTAAAATCGTCATTTCTCCACCAAACCCTATATTGTTACCACTCTTTAGAATCGTCTCAAAGAGACGATTCTAAAGAGTGGTCACAGTAACGGGCTTGGTGGAGAAATAAAGGAGTCATTCTTAAAAATGTTTTATTTTACGCATCTTATCTGGAGCTCCGTATAATTTGCAAGACGATTATGAATGACAAACAGTGTAGACCCCGATCAGAAGACTTTTCTCATCTGGGTCTACACTGATTTCAAATGTAAGTATACTTGTTTCCCACATTTGAAGGATTAAAAGTGTTCAAAATGCGGCCAGGAAGAATCCTCAGTCACGTAACACG
Source organism: Azorinus chamasolen (assembly GCA_963576725.1). Taxonomy (NCBI): domain Eukaryota; kingdom Metazoa; phylum Mollusca; class Bivalvia; order Cardiida; family Solecurtidae; genus Azorinus; species Azorinus chamasolen. The sequence goes on from OY755248.1 coordinate 75,336,935, forward strand.
TTGTCCTTGTGTCAACTCTGACAGAGCCAAATTGGCCAGGGTAAAGTTAGAATTTCATTCAAATTGTCTTTGTCAAAATGAAGTTCTTAAAGTGGATATAATTCTTCAATCTCAATTTAATTAGAACTGTCTGCAAAGGAAATTACAGTGTGCTATGACCTGAATATAAAAAGGTCTGCTCGTCTTAATCAATTGGGATGTTTGACTTAAAGGAAATACACAATTACTTGGTTGCTTGTATGTACATCAGCCTTCAAGTCAACAGGACCCAAGCTTGAGGGAAATTTCCCCTGTACCTGGGAACTCGCCAGTTTTGAGCTTCTCCCTGAATCACAAAGTTCTCCCTGATTGAGAGCTACAGTTCAAGCCCAGGCCAAGGTTCAATATCTAACCCATCTAGGAAACTAGTTACAAAATTAATGTACATCTTAAGAAATCATGGACAAAAGCTATAAACAAACTGTTGAATAAATATTGTGTGTCACACATGTTCCAAACAGGTACAAGCAAATTTTGCCAAAGTTACATTGGGAGAGACCTTCTACAGCCACGAACATTGTCCAGAGCTACAGATCCATACTCTAATTCTAAAATTGTCATTTATCCCATTACCTCATAGGCTATTTTTAGACCATTACCTCACAGGCTATTTTTAGATACAACCTCTTTGGATAAATCTACCGAAAAGGAGCATTATATAAGTAGAGAATTTTTTAGGATTTTGTAGTTTAAATCCATTGTGATAAATAGAGCAAATGCTCTATTTATCACAATGGTTTCACAAAGTGACTTTTACAGAGTCGTCAATATGAGGGAATGGGTTATCCACGAAACCCTATGTTGTGAAATTGTGACCACTCTTTAGAATCATCTCGAAGAGACATTTCTAAAGAGTGGTCGCTAGATAGGGTTTGGTGAAAAAAATTAAGAAGTTATTATTGAAAATGTTTTAATTTATTCACCTTATTTGGACCTCTGATTGTCTCTGAATATGATAAGGATCAGTGGAAATTAAAATAAGGCCGTATAAGGGTGCTAGAGTTTTAACCCTTTCCATGTTCAATTTTCAAGAAAGAAATAAAGACGTTATGAATATTTATCAGCTTTTAGTGGCATATGTACACATGAAAACAGAATTTTTGATATTGGTAGAAACTGTAGAATCAGGAAAAGTGCAGCCTGGAGAGGGACTCGGACCCCGAGACTCCTCGCTTACAGGGTGAGTGCTCAACAAAATGATCTACCCTGGCTGATATACAAGCTACACACTCCAGAACCACTACACTACAATTTAATAGGGAAGAAACATATTGCAGCATCACCAAGTTAACAGTATATAAAGAGCCTAGTCTCATCAACGAGCTGTAAGACAGCATGCTAATTTTGTGATGGTTGCCGTCTTACAGTCTCATGGCAATAAGTCAAATACGGGGTGGAAATAGTTAATTTTCTAATTTACAATCTGGTCATATTGGACCTACTGCAACCCACACTCAGGGTTTTCATTTTCATTCATAAAAACCAATTATTTTCTGGACATAGCAGATTGCACTGACATGTTCTTAGATTGAATTTTCAAGGTTTCTAGAAAAACAACCGATGTAGAACTCATTTCAGCCGATGGTTTCAATCGGCTGAAAATGAAAACCCTGCACATTGTTGTTGTCATGCGATGCGAGTGTATACACACAAGTGCAATATAGCGGTTACTGTAGAGCTACGAGGAAATGGATTAAGTGGATTAAAAGCAACCAAAAATTAACCGTTCGAAAGTTTTCTTGTCAGGTACATACATTTAATACATATTTATACTACTGCATGTCTTTATTTAAGAATTATCTCATATTTTGGAATAAAATCCAACCCAACAGGAACCATTAGGGAACTACTTTACTTTGCCGGTTCCCCAGAAAAGTATGGGAAAATAAGGTATATCTTCTGTATAAGAGAGATCGAGTGAGAGACCGAATAAGTCGTTTTATAAAGAGTGTTCGGATATTTTGACCCAAAAAATGGATTCTATGCACTTTTTATGGTTAGATACATTATTTGGGGCTGCTGCCCCCAAACCCCCACTAACAACGAACAGATTTTCGATTGCAGCGAATCCAAGAAGTCAATTGTTTACTAGCGCAAACCAACCAAATGACATCACCGCACTTGCGCAGAAAAGGAACTTCCAGGGATCGGCAAAGTAAAGGCAACCCATCATTAGGTGTGTACCGAGGAGCGTCCTAACCTAAATCGTTAAAACCGAAAGTAGCTCGATATCTCCATTTAGAGTACACAAATGTGAACTTATAAAGAGCCATATAATCTGCAACAAATTATAAAGGTAAATTTCTTGGCATTTCTGTCATATTCCGATTTACAATTTTGTGGTTATTAAACATGCACACCTTCAGATTTCATTCTTCTTGCTGTCATTATTAAAACATACGATTTTGCCGAAAATATCAAATACACTGAAAACAGGAGCAGCATGTAACCGTTTATGGGCCAAAACATGGTAAATTGTGTAAATGTATTGAACTATTACCCCACCCAGAGAGTATTTCCTGGTGTTTCTGCGTGCTGGTCTAAACATGCCAATTTCAACTCAAATTCGAAACAACTGGCGAACAAAGACATCAATTCAAGTAAATTTATGACAAGTTAAATTTACAAAGGTAGTGAAAATGAGAAATATTGGGGGATTACCTCATATTTTGACGCTCATTGTGGAGTGGATTCGTTCTACAAGTTCCAAGAATGTGTTGATGGCTATCAACTAAAATACATTTCATTGGTCAAAACATCGTTCGGCAAACATCGACATCAGTCTCGTTTTACATCGGAGAGCTGCATTAGTTATCTCCCTTTCTATGATCTTCTTGAAGGAGGGTGACTATTCGTTTCGACTGGTACCAGACTTGATGTACAATTTCTACTGCAATTTGTCAAGTAAGCCGAGAACAAAAATCTTTATTTCGTGCGGGAAATCGTGTGAGAGAAAAACGTCTTTTTTCTGCCTGATCTTTGTTGCTTATTTCCTTTATTTCTCCTATCTTTCTTCCTTGTCTTCCTATATTTCTACAGTAACTAGAAAAATTGCAACCGGCATGGGACTCGAACACAGGACCCTTTTGCTTATACAGCCTTACAGGGCTGGGGCTGTACCAAATCGGCTAACCTGATGATTCTAAGTGGGGAAAATTACTGGCCTCTAGCTCTACCGGGATTCGAACCCCTGACCTCTGGACTACAAGTCCGACACTCTAACCATGTTGCTTAAGGGTCAACCTTACAGCAAGGCTGTTGGAGGTGCCTTACACTAGGCCGATCACTACACTCCCCTCCCTCTTACTTTTAGGAGCCAGGCATACCATGCCCTGCAAACCAGCATGCCCCTAAGCATTCGTCACATGATTGTATCCCTGCATACAAACCAAATTATCTTCGTCGCCAATTAAGTAATTCTAAAGGGGGGGGGGGGAGAGTTATGGCCTCTACAAGGATTTGAACCCCAGACCTGTGGTGCGACACTCTAACCATGTTTCTTGGTCCTTTATTTCTTGCTTGTGTATCACGTTCGTCGTTACATAATATATTTATGGCCTTACCGAGGTTCGAACTTTTTTCGAAATTTGTAAGTTCCTTAGATGTTCTATCTTGTCGCCACAAAAGCTGACTTGCACAGCGGGGCAGTATAAACATTCTATACCCTTGCCGCTAACAGCGGACACTGAGCTAAAGGGATGGGAATATTTGAAATGGCATTTTCATATTAGTTGAGAATATCGTACCATCAAAAAGTTGAACTACAAACAAGATTTAACCCTTTACTCCTTGAATATTCATGTCAGAAATAATGAATATATTAATTTGATTAATTGTTGTAATAGGACATGGGCACGGGATTTGTTTGGCCATGGGAGAAACTGTAGAATCATCTCTATATAATACATGTATATCATAAACAAGCAGAGTAGACCCAGATCAGATAGCTCTTATAGAAAGGAGTAAAGGGTTAAGTTCAAGAATGTAGGTTAAATTTTTTTTGTACATTTCAGAATAATTTCATAAATTATCTTAACGATGAGGAGCAAAAAGTCAAAGTCTTGTAGCAGTCGTGAGAATAACATCACAACTCTAGATGGCACAGATCAGTTTGCAGCTACACAGACACATATCAGACAAAGACTTGGACAGTGCACCCTGCCATCAGAGATATGTGGATTTGACAAAGAAAGAAGGTAATAACCCTTTCCTCCATAAATACGCCTTTCTATGCCTCTGTAAAAGTCACTTATATAAATAGAGCATTTGCTCCAATGGTTTCAAACTACAAAATTCTAAAATTTTACTTTTCTCTAGTAAATGCTCCTTTTGGGTAGATGCATTCAAAGAGGTTGGGTCTAAAATAGCCTATGGAGGAAAGGGTTAATATCCTGTTATCCATTTACTCCATAGATATGCTTTTTAACGTCCATGTAAACAGAGTAGACCCTGACCAGACAGCTTCTGTAGGAGCCGTCTGATCAGGATCAGGACCCTGTTTGTCAGTCCGTCCGGGTGAACATATGGACACTTTTATGGAGAACAATAGATAATGGTACATTCTGTATTGTTTGGTATTTTTGTGCCCTTCTTAACCCTTCGCTTGCTATTCACGTCAATATACCTACCTGTAAATAGTGAAGACCCAGATGAGACAGCTCCTGCAGGAGCTGTCTCATCTGGGTCTGCACTATTTACAAGTTGATTGTGCAACCAGTGCACTCCACAGCAGTGATTGCACAGCGAAATACTTGTAGACAGTGAAGATATATGTAATTATACAACAGGGCATGGGTAAAGGAGGAGAAATGTATTTTAAAATTCAGCAAGCGAAGGGTTAACCTGGAAAGGGTTAAACGAAAGAAATACCCAACGTAAGAGGGTCCATCTGTCACTCTTTTTTTTTGTCCGCTGTCTAACTCGAAAAGTTTTCATCTGATCTTCAGCAAACTTGCAGAGAATGTTTATAGATGCAAAATCTTGACCGAGCTTGATTACCAGCTAAATTGCATGTGACCTATCTGAGTTATAAATGACCCTTGATTCAGTCAAAATTTGTTGTTTTAGCCTTGTCTGCTCTCTATAGTTTTCATCTGATCTTCACCAAACTTGCAGAGAATGTTTATAGCTGCAAAGTCTTGACTAAGTTCAATTACCAGTCAAATAGCATCAGACACCTTGAGTAAGGCCCTCAATTCAGTCAAAATTTGCCACTTTAGCCTTGTCCGCTCTCTAACTCAAAAAGTTTTCATTTGATCTTCAACAAACCTGCAGAGAATGTTCATAGTTGCAAACACTTGACCAAATTTGTTTACCTACCGTATATCTTCGGCCATAGTGCGAGTCAGGCCATAAGTCGGGGTGGTGTTTTGACCCTCAGATCCAAGAATTTTCCCTTGACCCTTTCATATGTCGAGTCATATTTTTCACGTAGATCGTTCTGTAGCGTTTGAGACAAAAATCACATAAAGTTTGCAACTATTTCCAAAGTTCGTTGGTTACACGTATATTATTTGTCAGTGAGTGTCAAGAAGCAGTTTATAATCAAAGTTTATAAATATTTCGAAACATATTTGGCTTAACTGTCACGTTTGTTCAGTGTTTACAAAAGGCTGCAATTATCCAAGGGAAGTAACTGTATTTGCTTTAGATTTGTTATACAAATATATCTGACGTTGCAGAAAAATTATTTTGGATGTCTATCAGCGGTCCTCTGTCAGTGTGCAGAATATTATTATTGTTGTTTAGACAGCTCGAGGGCAATTTATCTTGATTGGTGATGGCAATACATGACACCTTTTATCACCTTATTTTACCACAGAGACCCTCTCATTTTCATTGGCTGGTATAAATCAAGCTGTATTTTCATTTGTCAAAATTTAATCCATAGTAATTCTAGTCCATTCCATGTGTATATGCACATTTACTGGATTATGACACCTGTATAGATGGCCATCTTCTTTGTTAGAAACAGAGTGTGAAAATTCGCACATAAATACTGCCAAACATTGAAATAAATTATTTGACCCTATGAAGTCACTTTCCTTTATTTGTCTTTATAATGATTGACGAAGGTTCACAGTTTGTCAAACTTCCAGAGTTTTACATTAAAACTAGTTAAATAGTGATGATATTGAGAGAAAATTAGATAATCTGAAACAGCTTACAAAAACATGCAAAAAGTGATTGCACCATTCATTTCAATGAAGATATTGATGCTGTTACATCAACAGAATTGCCTCCCTTGTATAAAGTGAGCGCCATTTTCTGCAATAGTCAGTAGGAACGCTGGCAGTTTCAAATTATTTCCAAAGGCATAGTAATGGACTTTATAATCATAATAAACAGCACAAATATCAGTTTCAACACAAAAAATCGTTATTCTATCTATTTAGCATGCTGAAGTGGCAAATTTTCAAAGGAGAACATGGTTTTGAACTTGTTCACTGGAAGTGTTATTCAAGGGAGTGTCGTAAGTTTCGTGATTGAAAATTGAACTTCTGTTTTGATTTTTGCTCAACTTTTTTTTTCTAAACCTGGCTAGGATACAGCCATAAGTCGAGACAGGTTTCTGAAGGTGATTTTTGGGTGTGAAAACTTCGACTTATGACCGGAGATATACGGTAATTGCCTGACACCTCTGAGTTATGGCCCTTGTAAAATCTTGGCCAAGTTCGATTATCAGCTAAATTGCATGTGACACCTCTGAGTTATTGCCATTGAATTAGTCAAAATTTGCCGTTTTAGCCTTGTCCACTCTTTAACTCAAATATTTCTCATCTAATCTACACTAGACATGCTGAGAATGTTTCTTGATAAACAGTCTTTTCCAAGTTTGATCGCCATGTGGGGCCCTTTCTGACTTGGTCAGTGTTCTAGTTTTTCTTAAAACTCCTAGTGGAGCGTTCTGCATTACTTTTGCCCTGCATTAAGCAACCACCTGCTTATAAAGACAACCATGTGTATTTATTAAGTGGTCACATTAGAGGGGTTCTACTGTATTTCTTATTCAGAACCCCTTATCTATAGCTCAGAGAGAATGAAATATTTGTTTTCTGTTATAGGGAACTGCTTGATCTTGTGAGAAGAACGGCAACAACAGGAGAGAGTAATTCCTTACTGGTGATTGGACCTCGAGGGTGTGGAAAATCCATGGTAGGACTGCATTGTTGTAAATAAGCTGTTGAAGATCCATACACAGGATGTTAATGAATTACCTGAGGAGTCACCTGATCTGCGTCTACTCTGTTTGCAAAGGCATGAAAAGGCATTAACCCTTTCCTACACATTAACCCTTTTCATGCATTTGGGTTGGCTCTGTTTGCTTTTTGACATGATATAGATCTGATTCTTAAGATTTTGTCAAGCAAAAAAAAATCCTTGAAAAGTTTACATTAATATACATGTTGTCATAATTTCTTACATGAATATTGAACAGGGAAAGGGTTAAAGGGGCATAGGCTAGGAGTGTAGACCAAGATTGGAGAGCTTCAAAAGATCTCATTCAAAAGGTCTCAAAATTTTAACATGTTCATTAACCCTTTCCTTCATAGACTATTTTTAGATCGAACCTCTTCGAATAAATCTACCGAAAAGGAGCATTAACTAGAGTAAAGGATTTTTTTTTAGAATTGTGCAATATTGAAACCATTGTGATAAAATGCTCTATCACAATGGTTCCACGAAGTGACTATTACAGAGGCGTAGAAAGGCATATTTATGGAGGAAGGGGTTAAGAAATACAGCATACAAACACTGTTTCACACCTTTGCAAATAGAATAGACCCTGAAATACAAGTGAAATGTGTCAAGAGAAAGGTCATGGCTCCTTGTGAAGTTCATGTTGTTCTATTTGGACAGACAAACTTAGTCAAATAGTGAAGGAGCAGTTTGAAGGAGCAGTTTGATCTAGGTGTACACTACAGGGTATTTGTAACCTAATTTTTATGCCCCCACCGGCAGGCATATAGTAATCGCATTGTACATCTGTCCTTCCATCCGTCCATCCGTCCAAAATTTCGTGTCCCTTCTATAACTTTTTTATCTGTGAATGAATTTCAAAATAACCTGGCACAAATGTTCACCACACAAAGACGATGTGTCGCGTTCAACTCCCTGGTCCATGGGTGAATGGTCAAGGTCACAGGGTACAATTTTTTTTTGGCATTTGTCATGTGACTGACAGCTCTTGTTAGCTCATGTGTCAAAGAAAATCATATAAAGCTATTGTCGTAACTCCAGTGTTGATGCTTTTGTCGTTATTGTCATTCATAAACTTTAGCATTGGCTATTTACTGTTCATAATATTGGCTATTCTTTACTATTCATGCACACACTTGTTCACTGTCCCAAGGGCTACAATTGGACAGACACACATTGGCACCCGCATGCAGAGTTCTTGTTAACTTGAACTTGTCAGAAAGTTGCCAAACTGATTTATTCGGCTTTACAAACACAAAGAGAGGGGAGACTGGGTGTCCAACATAGTATAAAGATGAATGATTGAAGATGTGGAATGTATTTTGTTGCAGCTTATCCGCAGCGTGTTGAATGAGCTCACAGAAGACAAAAGTGTTGATGAGAACTTGCTGCAAGTGCATCTAAATGGTAAGGGTGAATTAACATTATGAATGGGAGAAATAAGTGTACTTGCCTAGACCCTGATCAAACGGCTCCTTGCAGAGCCCGTTAGACCGTATGAATATTATTTAACCTCTTCCCGCATATTGACGCTTCCGTAAAAGTCACTTTGCTCTATTTATCACAATGGTTTGAAAACTAGATAATTCTAAATTTTTCCTTGTCTCTAGTAAATACTCCTTTTTAGCTCGACTATTCGAAGAATAGTGGAGCTATCCTACTCGCCCCGGCGTCCCCGTCCGCGTCCGCGTCACACTTTGGTTAAGGTTTTTGTTAAAGTCCACTTTTTGCCTCTAACCTTTGGAATAAAGCTTTGAACTTTGGAACACTTGTTCACCACCACAAACTTCATCTGTAGGTAAGAGTACATAACTTTGTCAAGCATTTTGACAGAATTATGGCCCTTTTTAACTTACAATTTTTGGTTAAGGTTTTTGTTAAAGTCCACTTTTTGCCTCTTACCTTTGGAATAAAGCTTTGAAACATGGAAAACTTGTTCACCACCACAATCTTCATCTGTAGACAAGAGTACATAACTCTGTCAAGCATTTTTACAGAATTATGGCCCTTTTTGACTTAGTACTTTTGGTTAAGGTTTTTGTTAAAGTCCACTTATTTACATAACCCTTTGAGATAAAGCTTAAAAACTTGAAACACTTGTTCACCATCACAAACTTCATCTGTAGGCAAGAGTACATAACTTTGTCAAACATTTTGACAGAATTATGGCCCTTTTTAACTTAGAATTTTTGGTTAAGGTTTTTGTTAAAGTCCACTTTTTGCCTCTTACCTTTGGAATAAAGTTTTAAAACTTGGAACACTTGTTCACCACCATAATCTTCATCAGTATGCAAGAGTACATAACTCTTTCAAGTAATTTGACAGAATTATGGCCCTTTTTAACTTAGAACTTGTGGTTAAGGTTTTTGTTAAAGTCCACTTATTTACATAACCATTTGAGATAAAGCTTTAAAACTTGGAACACTTATTCACCACCACAATCTTCATCTGTAGGCAAGAGTACATAACTCTGTCAAGCATTTTAACAAAATTATGGCCCTTTTTAACTTAGAATTTTTGGTTATGGTTTTTGTTAAAGTCCACTTATTTACATAACCCTTTGAGATAAAGCTTTGAAACTTGGAACACTTGTTCACCACCTCAAGCTTCATATGTAGGCAAGAGTACAGAAATTATTGCCCTTTTTTACTTTAAGTTTTTCTCTTTCATTAAAGAGTTCAAAGAGATCCTACATCCTGAATGCTATTAACCCTTCGCTTGCTTATCACGTCAATATACGTACCTGTAAATAGTGAAGACCCAGATGAGGTATTTTAACAGAAATTATTGCCCTTTTTTACTTTAAGACCCAGATGAGGTATTTTAACAGAAATTATTGCCCTTTTTTACTTTAAGTTTTTCTCTTTCATTAAAGAGTTCAAAGAGATCCTACATCCTGAATGCTATTAACCCTTCGCTTGCTATTCACGTCAATATACGTACCTGTAAATAGTGAAGACCCAGATGAGACAGCTCCTGCAGGAGCTGTCTCATCAGGGTCTGCACTATTTACAAGTTGATTGTGCAACCAGCGCACTCCACAGCAGTGATTGCACAGTGCAACACTTGTACACAGAGAAGATATATGTAATTATACAACAGGGCATTGGTAAAGAAGGAGAAATGTATTTTAAAATTCAGCAAGCGAAGGGTTAAAGATATTTTACTGAGACTGATTACTTGCTTCTAGTATCATTGGACACTATTTTAGTCCACTATCAAGCATTTTTACACTAACAATTCTGAGAATAGTCGAGCGCGCTGTCCTGTGACAGCTCTTGTTGGTAGATTTAATCAAAGAGGTTGGATCTAAAAATAGCCTATGCAGGAATGGGTTAATTTTATACTTATAATGGCATAAGAACAAGAAAAATTGTGGTCTTGGTAATATTTTTAGAGTAAGATTTATATTATTCCATAAACAAACAGATTATACCCTGATCTGATGACTCCTACAGGGCAATTTGATCTGGGTCTACTCTGTATGCAAAGGCGTTAACAGGCATATCTATGGAGTGAAGGGTTAATAGAAAGAAATGGCTTTTAAAATATGTGGGAGACAAATAATAAGTAATTTTAATTGGAAGAAATGAATTGCCTATCTGATTGCCTAAGCTTTCAGACTTCCAAAGTCCTTACTCCATCTTTAACTCTTTATTCATGTAAGAAATAATGACATCTTGAATATCAATTAGATTATTTTTTATGCAGACATATAAACACAGGAAATTTTGACCATCGCAGAATTTAATGAATCAGATCTGTAAAATTCCATAAGCAAACATAAGTTTGTTCTCAAGCTTTTGATTGAGTTCTTTGAGTTCTCAAGCTTTTGATTGGTCAGATTTGAGCCAAAGGCTCAAATCTGACCAATCAAAAACTTGAGAACGATCTCAGACTCAACTAAAAGTTTTATAAGCATGGACCCAGAACAGCTATAGGAGCAATTATATTTATTTTTATAATTGCCTATGTACACTGGAATATTTGGCCATGACAAAAACTGTAGAGTCAAATCTAGTATTTTATATTAAGCAAAAAGAGCAGACCATGATCAGATGACGCCTATAGGAGCCATCTGATTTGGGTCTACTCTGTTTGCAAAGGGATAGGAATGCATATTTATGGAGTAAATGGTTAACCCTTTCCTCCATAAATACGCCTCTCTAAAAGTCACCCCTTGAAACCATTGTGATAAATAGAGCATTTGCTCCCATAGGAGAAAATGCTCCATTTTGGTAGATTAATTCAAAGGGGTTGGGTCTAAAAATAGACTATGAGGGAATGGGTTAAATTAGCATGACATAGAAGCAGATAATGCAGACCCTGATCAGACTTCTCCTTCAGATGCAGTTTGATTTGGCTCACAATTTGCTTAACCTTTTATTCCATAGGTACGCCTTTGCAAACAGGGTAGATCCAGACCAGGTGGCTCCAGTAGGAGCAGTCTGATCAAGATCTGCTCTACATGCTTATTGAATAATATAGATTTGATTCAATAGTTTCTGCCTTTGCAAAGTTACATGTGTTAACCCTTCCCTCCATAATTACGCCTTTCTACGCCTTTGTTAAAGTCACTTTATGAAACCATTGTGATAAATAGAGCATTTGCTCCATAGGAGCAAATGCTCTATTTATCACAATGGTTTCAAAATTACACAATTCTAATATTTTTCTTTTCTATAGTAAATGCTCCTTTTTGGTAGATTTAATCCAAGAGGTTGGGTCTAAAAATAGCCTATGGAGGAATGGGTTAATATGCCATTTTAAATAATAATGCATTGAACATTCATGTTGTCATTATTTTTCTTGCATGAATATTCATGGAGTAAAGGGTTAAGGTTGTCCGAATAATAAGGTAATTTAGAGTATTTCTTTGAGATTGATAGTGGTTTGCTGAAAATGGGTAAAAAGCGGAATTGAAATCGTTATCAGCAAAAAAGTATCATTTGTCAGCTGTCGGTGTAAACACCAATTACTACGCCTTTCTGCTCCATGGCAGAAGTGGTAGCATTAATTCTTAGCAATTCTTAGTGTGCTGTTGTTAAATCTGTGATACCAATAACTCTTCGCTGAAACGCTTAACCCTTTCCTCTGTTAATACGCCTTTCTACGCCTCTGTAAAAATTACCTGTTGAAACCATTGTGATAAATAGGAGCAAATGCTCTATTTATCACAATGGTTTCAAACTACAAAATTCAAAAAAAAAAATATTTTCTCTAGTTAATGCTCCTTTTCGGTAGATTTATTCAAAGTGGTTGGATCTAAAAATAGCTTATCAGGGAATGGGTTAACTCCATAAATATGCCTTTGTATGCCTTTGCAAACAGAGTAGACTCAGATCAGACGACTGCTCCATTTGTTTATGGAATGCATTATATACATCCGATTCTACAGTTTCTACTTTGGCTATAAAAAAATCATACGTTAATGTGCCATTTTAAAAAAAATTCTAATTAATATTAATGATGTTGTTATTTTCTTACATGAATATTCATGGAGTAAAGGGTATTACTGAATATTCATATAAGGAATAATTACTTAGGAATAATTAGTATTAACCCATTCCCCCATATTGACGACTTTTGACGACTCTGTAAAAGTCACTTTGTGAAACCATTGTGATAAATAGAGCATTTGCTCCTATAGGAGCAAATGCTCTATTTATCACAATGGTTTCAAACTACAAAATTCTAAAAAACATCCTTTTCTCTATTTAATGCTCATTTTCTGTAGATTTATTCAAAGAGGTTGTATCTAAAAATAGCCTATGAGGTAATGGGTTAATGTTTTATTATGGCATTTGAAAAAGAGACATTGGCCATGTCAGAATCTGTAGAATCAGATCTACAATATAACCTCTCTATAACGGACACTAGATTGTGTTAATTAGTTGGTATTTAGGGCAGGTGGCTGCTTAACCCTTTCCTCCATAAATACACCTTTCTACGCCTCTGTAAAAATCCCCCCGTTGGAACCATTTTGATAAATAGAGCATTTGCTCCTATAGGATGGGTCATTCCTCTTTTTAGCTTGTCTGTTTTGGGGGAAAAAAGTCGAGCTATTGTGATCACTAGGTCGTAGGCGTTGGCAGAGACGGCATGCAAAAACTGTAATGTAGCTGATTAATCATAAAGTATAAGAAGTATCAACATGAAACGTTATACGTTGGTAGATCATTTTAAGGAGAAGTGTATGCAGTGGACAAGCACTAAACCAGACGAGCGATGGTGCAGTACACGGCTCTTGTTCTTGCATGAGAAAGCAACGAGTGAAATTTTACAACTCTTGTTAAATATTAATATGGTAACAAATGAGTGCCATTTGATGACTAAAATTTCCATTTCAGGGGGATTTAATTACCTTTGGTTATAGCTGTGGTAAATGTCATGGCTGCCATGTACAGTAAAATGTCTCTTAAAAGAATTCTAGCAGAGTAGAAATTAGATACTTTTAGGCAGGTGGCTGCTTAACCCATTCCCTCATATTGACGCCTTTTTGACGACTAATAGTCACATTGTGATAAAGAGCATTTGCTCCTATAGGAGCAAATGCTTTATTTATCACAATGGTTTCAAAATACAAAATTCTAATAAAAATTCCTTTTCTCTAGTTAATGCTCCTTTTCGGTAGATTTATTCAAAGAGGTTGAGTCTAAAAATAGCCTATGAAGTAATGGGTTAACCCTTTCCCTGTTCTATGTTCATTCCAAATTACAATACTTACTGAATATTCATGAAGTAACAATAATGAAATATGGAGGGTGGGACATTGTAGCCATTTTAGAAAGGACAGAAACAGATTTTTTGAACTCCACTAGCAAATATCGTAGACCCTAATCAGAAAAGATCAGTAGAGACGATTCTAAAGAGTGGTCACAACATAGGTTTTGGTGAAGAAATAACAATTTTAGTATTTGAGTATGTTTCTTTATCTGTTGCTCTGATTGTGTACACACTTTATCTGTTTGCTCCGATTGTGTACACACTTTATCTGTTTGCTCCGATTGTGTACACACTTTATCTGTTTGCTCTGATTGTGTACACACTTTATCTGTTTGCTCTGATTGTGTACACACTTTATCTGTTTGCTCTGATTGTGTACACACTTTATCTGTTTGTTCTGATTGTGTACACACTTTATCTGTTTGCTCCGATTGTGTACACATCTCTATCTGTTGCTCTGTGTGTTTACACACAGTTTTATCCTGTCACTACAGCCGCTAGTGACGTAATAAAGGGGTAGCATAATAAACCTAAGTTTATATGTACAGTAGAGGTTTACAGTGAAGCTCACTTATAGCGAACTCGGATATAACGAAAGACCGGATAATACAAAAGAAAACCAATTCCCCGATCTTTTCCTTCTTTGTTTCTATTCACATCTGCCTGCTTAATACAAAATCGGTTATAACGAAAATTCGGCTAAGACAAAGTTATTTCCTTGTCCCGAGAACGAAATTTCTATGAAAAATAGTTCGGTTATTACAAAACTCAACTGAATGTCGCAGTTTGAAAAGTTTTCACACCTACCGCGATAAAGAACTGTTCAGCAAACACATCCACCGACTATCGCCTCGGGCGTCAAACAACTTAATGAACGTAATTGACCACACTGCATGTACATATGTCCCAATCTTTGTTAATGGTCAAGTTTTCTGTCGAGGACACACTATTGCATCATTCCCACAAACAATGAAAACGGCGCATAAACTATACATTGTGGCATCGTGCGAGGCATAAACATACTACTGAGTCCGAATGCAAAAGGGACGAATCTGATGGAAGAATGGTATCCCGCTTTATTTAACAATTTCGATAATGTGATTGAAACCAGTCGCAATCGTAATCGACTAGTAACCGTGCATCAGAAACGTTTGTCAGAATATATGTTGCAACTTCATACTTTGCATTGAAGCAGCCGCAGATAACTATATTCTAAGATATATTTCGGACAATCGGCACCGAAATAGGCAAAATCCGATGGTAAGACCAATACACCATGCCGTGATACATAGATAAGCACATATTATAGATTTATGAAAAATGATTGAAGGTACACGAATCACCACGACACCAGGAATAAAAACATAAATGTGATAAACAATTGAAGTGTGCACTTACATGCATATAAGACATTCTCTTCACTAGAATAACTATAGAGTCAGTCTAGTTTTGCACTGAGCCATTGATATAGGGAAGCAAATGGTCAACTCATTTCACCAATATTGTTATTTATAACTGGTGTGAAATTGCTTTTCCTTTACATTTTATAAGAGCCATGCTATGAAATTACCAAACACATGACAAACCCAGCTGTATGCATGTAGACTGGTCAGTAGCTACATTATAATGTGGCTTCTGGTCAGGATCAGAATTTTCATAACCTTGGTATACTATAACGAAATTCGCTATATCCAAACATTTATAACGAAATTTCGTCTTATCGATATAACAAAGTTTGGATATAGCGAAATAAATATTAAGGTCCCCAGGATTTCGTTATAAGTGAGCTTCACTGTATTTGTATAGTAGGTGTAGGAATTTCTTCTTACAACAGGAACTATTTTTAATTTTTCTTCAAAATTGTTTTACCGAAAATAACGTATTAAGTTGAAAGAAAAACACTTAATATGGATAATTATCATTAACTATCCCAGTAAAAACCCAAACCGTCATTTAAAAAAAAAATAGAAAGGAAAAAGAGAGAAAAAAGTTTCGTCAGCGGTGAGAATCGAACCGGGGCTGACTGCACGATAAGCGACCATCGTAACCACTACGCTATCAGGCCAGACATACTGTAAGCGAAATTGAAGATGTATATAAAGTTATCATGCTACTATATTGACGATTTTTTTTAATAAAAATAAAAAAAACAAGAAAACTTCATTAAAACATTTATCATTCTCATGATAATTTAATCGATAAACTCTTACACGGGCGGTGATGGTCATAGACCTAAATATAGCCTGTTCAGTTCCATTGACGAGTGACGTTAGCCCTATCTAAAAATAGAAACCGAGACGAAGGAACTCGAATTTGACCATGTAGAGCCTCCGGTAGAATAATAACCATGTCTGTTTGAATTAACATATCGACTCTCGATTCAAATGATCTTATTTTTCAAATTCAACCACGTTTTCCCGTCTTGTAATGTAAGTATCGAAACTATTTTCCTCTGCGGTAGCTCATTATTTACGTCTTTAGAACGGAAATGAAAAGGGAGGTCCATTGATTGAAAAACCGCATTTTCAATGCAAATTATTTCAATATTCGTATGTTTTATGAGTCTATGAAAAAAGATATAACTAAATTGACTGGATAAATAGAATAATAGGTTAGTGCCGTAGATGGGCAAGCCTCGCCTCAACGTTTTCTCCCCTCGTCGGATAAAGACGTCCCATCTACGGCACTAACCTATTATTCTCTATATCTGTTGCTCTGATAGTGTACATACCGTTATCTGTTACTCTGATAGTGTACACGCCTTTTTCTGTTGCTCTGTGTGTGTAAAGATAACCACAGATTTTCCTCAGTAGCAATGAAAGAGTTAACCCTTTAGTCCATAGATATGCCTTTCTAGGCCTTTGCAAATAGAGAGACCCAGATCAGTCAGCTCCTGTAGGAGCTGTATGATGAGGATCAACTCTATTTGCTAATGAGTTTATATAGATAGTGTACGATTCTACAGCTTCTGCCATGGCAAATGTTTTCTGTGTTAAATTGACATTTTAAAAGTGCATGTAATTAATATTCATGATGTCATTACTTACATAAATATTTATACAGTAAATGGTTAAACCTTTCCCCCATATAAATGCATTTTCATGCATTTGCAAACAGAGTAGACCCAGATCAGATGGTTCCTGTAGGAGTGGTCTGATCAGGGTTTGCTCTGTTTGCTTACAGTATTATATAAATCTGAATCTACACTCTCTGCTGCCGTCAAAAAGTTCCATACAGTAAAATCATTTCCTCATATGCTATTTTTAGACCTTGCCTCTTTGAATAAATGTACCCAAAAGGAGCATTAACTAAAGAAAAGAAAAATGTTAAAATTTGTAGTTTTTAAATCATTGTGATAAATAGAGCAAATGCTCTATTTATCACAATGGTTTCCAACAGTGACTTCTACAGAGGCGTAGAAAGGCATATTTATGGAGGAAAGGGTTAATGATGCTTTAAAATGGTTCAGCTCATTACTATTCATGATGTCATTATTTCTTACATAAATATTCATGGAGAAAAGGGTTAACATATAGTATTAGTACTGATTTGTCTTGTAGGATTGCTGCAGACTGATGACAGAATTGCGTTAAAGGAGATCACACGACAGCTGAAGCTGGAAAACACAGTCGGAGATAAAGTGTTTGTAAGTCGTATCATTAGTGCTTGTACATAATTCAGATGTTAAAAAGATTGCTTCGTCCAGACATATAAGTTAAGTCATTGCTTGCTGTCACAATTGATTTCCTTAACCTCATAGGCTATTTTTAGACCTAACCTGTTTGAATAAACCTACCAAAAAGGGGCATTTACTAGAGAGAAAGAAAATTGTAGAATTGTGTAGTTTTGAAATCAATGTGATAAATAAAAACCATTGTGATAAATAGAGCTGTTGCTCCTATGAAGCAGATGCTGTATGTATCACAATGATTAGAACAAGTTACTTTTACAGAAGCATCAATATGAGGGAATGGGTTAACAAATTAAAAAACAAAAAACAAACACAGATTCCCAGGTAACAATATTAACACATAAGTAAATGAATATTCATATGAAGAATAACGACTTTATGAATATTAATTAGGTGAATTTATGAATATTAATTAGGTGAATTTTAAAATAGTACATGTATATAAACAAGGGGTCTACTCTGTTTGCAGATGCATTAACCCTTTCCCTCATATAAATGCGTTTTCACGCATTTGCAAACAGAGTAGACCCTGATCAGACGGCTCCTAGAGGAGCCGTCTGATCAGGGTCTACTCTGTTTGCTAATAGAATTTGATAGATATGTTTCTTTGCTTTTTAAAATGTCTACAATGCACCACCTTCAATATTTCTTTATAACTATTTTGTTAATGAATACTCAGTAGGTATTGGAATTTGACCTAAATACAGAAAAGGGAAAGGGTTAATTAGGTGAATTTTGTGAAAGCATATATTCAAGGGGACTTTTGGTCATGACAAAATCTTTAGAATTAGAGCAAAGTGACCAGACCTATATTATGGTCCACCCTGAAAATCTCTTAACCCTTTCCCTGTTCTGTGTTAATTCCAAATTTCAGTACCTACTGAATATTCATAGGTAAATTAGTTACAATGAAATATGGAATACATGTACTGTAGCCATTTTAGAAAGTAAAGAAACATCTATCACATTCCATTAGCAAACAGTAGACCTTGGAAAACAGCAGACCATGATCAGACGGCTCCTATTGGAGCCTTCTGATATGGGTCTACTCTGTAAATGTGTGAAAACATGTTTATATGAGGGAAAGGGTTAACCATTTACTCCATAAATATGCTTTTCTATACCTTTGTAAACGGTTGACCCAGTCCTGAAGGAGCCTTCTGATCAGGGTCTGCTCTGTTTGCTTATTATATGATATAGATATGATTATGCAGTTTTTGCACTGAACAAAAATTCCTGTGTTCATGTACTATTGTACCAATTAATTAGGGCTCTGCAATGAAAATGCAGGAGCCCTATAGGAATTACATTTTCTGTCTCAAACAGTACTTCACATATTGGTTTCATATTCAGGGCAATATGCTTAGTATCATCAGAGGAAGATGCCTATAGTTTTTGGGTTGAATCAGATCACTATGTCTGGAGTTATCTGCCCTTGATTACAGGGTCCTCTCTGACTGAGTCAGTTTTCTAGTTTATCTAATTAATACTCATGCTGTCATTATTACATATTAAATATTCCTGGAGTAAAGGGTTACATACCACAATGAATTGGCTGGTATTATGGGATAGAAGATAACTCAGGGGACATTGACAAACACTGTAGACCCATATCAGCCAATTCACTTACTCTGCGTCTCATCTGGATCCAAACTGTTTGCGTATGTATTCACTCATCCGCCCAGGCTAAATGTTAATTATCTCAAATTTTATAATAGCTTAGTAACAAGACAATGTTTGGCCATGGCAGAAACTGTAAAAATCATATCCATAAGCTAACAGATCAGAACCTGATCAGACAACACTTACAGGAGCCATCTGATCTGGCTCTACTCTGTTAACAAAGGCATAGAAGCGGGTAATTAGCATTCATTATGGTATTATTTCTTGCATGGATATTAACCCTTTCCTTCACTTAACCCCTTCCTCCATAGGCTATTTTTAGACCCAACCTCTTTGAATGAATCTACCGAAAAGGAGCATTTACTAGAGAAAAGGAAAATGTTATAATTGTGCAGTATAGAAACCATTGTGATAAATAGAGCATTTGCTCCTATAGGAGCAAATGCTCTATTTATCACAGTGGTTTCAAGAAGTGACTATTACAGAGGCATAGAAAGGCGTATCTATGGAGAAAAGGGATAAAGGCTTTTTCATGCATTTGAAAATAGAGAAGACCAAGATCAGGGTCTGCATTATTTGCTTTTGACATGATGTAGATCTGATTCTACAGTTTTTGTCAAAGCAAAAAAGGTTTCCATGAAAAGTTCACATTATAAAAATTCACTTAATAGATATTCATGATGGCCAGATTTCTTACATGAATATTAACTCTTTGCACGCTAGCGGCGAAATAGTGATTACCTATGCAAACAGTATGGATCCATATGAGACGCCGCATAATGCGGCGTCTCATCAGGATCCAAACTGTTTGTCACCTTGGTCATATTTTTGCAAAGAAATGAGAGAAAGTTTATTTTAAGAATTGAAGCAGACGACAATTGTTGCAGACGAAAAATTACTTAACATGCAAAGAGTTAAACTGTGAAAGGGTTAAATAAAGTAGAAAGCACTTAAATTGCTTTCATAGTCTTTAGATCAGGATTTTTGTTTTGATTTTTTTTTGTTTTCACAACATTGCAGGGATCTTTTGCGGAAACTCTCCAATTTCTACTGGCTGCTCTGAAAAGTGGTAAGTTTGTAGTTGCTACTTTCGCAAAATAGTATTAATCCTTTACTCGATGAATATTCATGTAAAATTATGAAAATTATATGGGCTGGAGTTTTATAATATAATTTTTTTTTTTTTAATATTACTAAATGGTGCTCCTTTATGGACTTAAGAAATAAAGATTTAAGGATATCTTGATAGACGAGACTTGGCACCTGCATGCAGTGCTCCTGTTTTCTCTTTGGCATATATGTCTGAACTGGAAAAAGAGAAAAAACTGTAGACTCATACCTTTATCATTTCATATAACTTTTTAGTCGAGTCTGAGTTCGTTCTCAAGTTTTTGATTGGTCAGATTTGAGCCTTTGGCTCAAATGTGACCAATCAAAAGCTTGAGAACAAACTCACTCAAAGCTTTATAAGCTTTATAAAAAGTTTTATAAGCATGGACCCTGGTCCTGTTTGCAAGGGGGTAGATAGAAAGATGTATACAGTAAAACCCCTGTAATGTGACCACCAAAAGGGGACATACGTTTGGCTCAAATCTGACCAATCAAAAGCTTGAGAACAAACTCACTCAAAGCTTTATAAGCTTTATCAAAAGCTTTATAAGCATGGACCCTGGTCCTGTTTGCAAGTGGGTAGATAGAAAGATGTATACAGTAAAACCCCTGTAATGCGACCACCAAAAGGGGGCATACTTCTGGGTGGCAGGATGAAAGTTATGCAGAAAGCTCCTATAGGAGCTTTCTGCATAACTTTCACCCTGCATTATGCAACCACCTGCTTATTAAGACAGCTACGGTTATATTTTAAGTGGTTGCATTAGAGGAGTTCTACTGTATATGGAATAGAGGAATAATGATGTAGATAAAATGGTTCTGAGCTAATTCTTAAACCCTCATTTTCTTTGTGTGTATTTATGTCCCCGCCTTTAGGCGTCGGGGGCATGAAGTTTTACCCTTTTCCGTCTGTATGTACATCCAAAATTTTCGTCAAGGATTTCTTGGCTTGTGTAAGGTGGAATGGCTTGATATTTGGTCTGAAGCATTTTCATAGTGACTTGTAACATGTCTCCCCTTTTCAGGTCTGTCATCCATCTACTTCCTGTTTGCGGACACTTTGATTGAATTTTTGTGATTATTTAATGACAAAAATGTTCGTCAATGATTTCTTCGTTTGTGTAAGCTGAAATGATTTGATATTTGGTCTGAAGCATAATCCTAGTGAGTTGTACCCCCTTTTCAGGTCTGTCGTTCGTCTACTTCCTGTTTGTCGGCGGGGCATCCGTGTCCCATGGACACATTTTCTTTTCTCTTTTTTTGTAGGGAGCCAGTCAAGCAAGCCTATTCTGTTTGTGTTAGAGGAATTTGACCTATTTGCCTTCCATAAAAATCAGACTCTGCTATATAACCTGTTTGACATCTCACAGTCTGCCCAGACCCCCATCTGTGTGATAGGTGTAACATGTAGACTGGTTTGTATTATAGCACTTTGGCACAATTTTGTAATTGTATTGTTCGGTAAACCCCTTCTAATGCAACCACTAAAATTGTTGGTCTTTTAAGGCAGATTGTAGCTCAATGCAGAACAAAAGTAATGCAGAAAGCTCCTGCAGGAGCTTTCTACATTACTTTCATCCTGTATTAGCCCTTTCGCTGCCAATGCCGGATCTGTGATTACCTATGCAAACAGTTTGGATCCAGATGAGACGCCGAGTAACTTGGCGTCTCATCAGGATCCAAACTGTTTGTTACTGTTACTATGTTTTTGAAAAAAAAATGAAAAAAAAAATAAAAAATGAAAATTTGTAGCAGACGACAAAGTTAGCAGACAAGAGAGTTTGGCTGCAAAAGGGTTAAGCAATTAAGTAGCCAGCTGCGTGTAAGCTTTTCCCTGTTCAGTATCCATGTAAGAAATAATGGCAATATGAATATTTATCAGCTAAATTTCTTATACAGTAAACTTTTCAAGGGAAGTTTTTGCCTTGACAAAAACTAGAATCGGATCTATATCATATCAAAAGCAAACAGCAAACCCTGATCAGGAGGCTGCTATAGGAGCTGTCTGATCTTGGTGGACTCTGTTAGAAAATTCATGAAAAGGTGTTTATATGAGGGAAATGGGTTGAAGTCATCTATGTTTATACATAAATTTAAAGGGGTTTTACTGTCAGAGTTTGTTGAAAGGAGCATTCAGCATCACTTTCTTTCTGAATCAAACAGCAAGCTTTTTTAATCCATTCCCTGCTTCATATTCGTGTATAATGACATCATGCATATTTATTAACTGACATTTTATAGTGGTACATGTACACACGATGTATCATGCAGAAGTCCAGATAAGATGTGTAAATTAAAACATTCTCAACAATAACTTCTTTATTTCTCCACCAAACCCTATGTTGTGACCACTCAGTAGAATCGTCTCTTTGAGACGATTCTAAAGAGTGGTCACAACGTGGGGTTTAGCGGAGAAATGACGATTTTAGCACTTCTGTACGCACACTTATCTGTAGCTCTGATAATGACATCATGCGTATTTATTAACTAACGTTTTGTAGTGGTACATGTACACATGATGTTTTGGCTATGGCAGAAACTGTTGAATCAGATCTTTACCATTTTGTAAGCAAATGGCTTATATGAACACATGACATTTTGGCTCAGGCAGACGCAGTAGAATCAGATCTATATTACACCATAAGCAAACAGAGCAGACCCTGATCAGACATCTCCTATAAGAGCCGTCTGATCTGGGTCTTCTCTGTTTGCAAATTCGTAAAAAAGTGTTTATATGTAGGAAAGGATTAAAGACACACCCATATACAATCACTGAAGTTCTGCAAATTGTCGATATTATTTTCATTTACATTGACACTTGAACCACTTATAACTGTCACCTGTAGAAACTGACATTTTCTAAATTCTAACTTGTCTCTACTGTGTGTGTGTGTGTGTATTGCAGGACATGATTGAGTTACTGTGTGTGTATTGCAGGATGTTGATTGAATTACTGTGTGTGTATTGCAGAATGTGATTTAGTTACTTTGTGTGTATTGCAGGATGCGATTGAATTACTGTATGTGTATTGCAGGATGTGATTGAGTTACTGTGTGTGTATTGCAGGATGCGATTGAATTACTGTATGTGTATTGCAGGATGTGATTGAGTTGCTCTGTGTGTATTGCAGAATGTGATTTAGTTACTTTGTGTGTATTGCAGGACGTGATTGAATTACTGTGTGTGTATTGCAGGATGTGATTGAGTTACTGTGTGTGTATTGCAGGATGTGATTTAGTTACTGTGTGTGTATTGCAGGATGTGATTGAGTTACTGGAGAAGAGGGTTAAGTCCCGGTTTTCCCATCGCCAGCTGCACATGTTTAACAGTCTGAAGTTCGAAGAATACCAGCATCTGTTCAGTGTCCTACTCAGTTTAGGAGAAGAGTTTCCTGATAAAAAACATGCCTCCAACTGGAATAAACATATAAAGGTTAATTAATTATGCAGTATAACCTCTGAACCAGTATCTAATGAATATTCCTGTAATAAATAATTACAGCATGAATATTTATTTGCGGAATTTTTATAATGGCATAAGTAGATACACAGGATGTTTCTGTATTGATAGAAACTGTAGAGTCAGATCTATTATAATTTCATAGGCAAACAGAGCAGACCCTGATCAGATGTCTCCTACAGGAGCCATCTGATCTGGGTCTACCCTGTTTGCAAAGCCGTGAAAAAAGCATTTATAATGACATCTTGAATATTACCTGAACTTTTATTTGATGTTGCGAAATTCCTCGCCTTCCTAAAAGCTTATTATGCCCCCGCCTTAAGGCGATGGGGGCATTAAGTTTTACCCTTGTCCATCCGTACGTTCGAAATTTTCGTCGCGGATTCCTTGACTTAAGGTGGAATGACTTGATATTTGGCCTGAAGCAGTTGTACCGTATCTCCCCTTTTCAGATCTGTCATCCATCTACTTCCTGTTTGCTGACACTGATTGAATTTTGGTGATTGTTTAATGACAAACATTTTCATCAAACATTTCTTTGCTTGTGTAAGCTGCAATGATTTGATATTTGGTCTGAAGCATAATCATAGTGAGTTGTACCATGTATCCCCTTTTCAGGGCTGTCATTCATCTACTTCCTGTTGACCGACGGGCACATCCGTATCCCATGGACACAATTTCTTTTATTTTCAATCATTCTTTAACCCTTTCCTGGCTGAATGTTCATGTAAGAATGATGAAATCATGAACATTTCGAGGGCTTGGTGCAAAACTATTCTAACTCCTTCACTTTATGTAGGAGTTAGAATAGTTTTGCACCAAGCCCTCGAATTTTATTAGCTGGTTATTTAAAATGGCATAATGTAAACCGGAAATTTTATGCCCACATAAGGCAGGCATATAGTAATCTCATTGTCCATCAATCTGTCCTTCCATCCGTCCCAAATTTCGTGTCCCTTCTATAACTATTTTATCTGTGAATGGATTTCAAAATAAACTGGCACAAATGTTCACCACACAAAGACGATGTGTCTCGTTCAACTCCCTGATCCTTGGGTCAAAGGTCAAGGTCATCCTTCAGGGTCAAAGGTCGGGCATAAGTGTTATTGATAGTAATAATTTCATGAGCAGACACACTGATCAGACAGTTCCTACTGGTTCTACTCCGTTTGCAAAGGCATAGAAAGGTGTATTTATGGAGTAAATGGCTGAAGATTAAAAGATTTGATGCAAGTTGGTAATACAATAACACCAATCTCCAAATGGTATGTCATTCATTGGATCACACATGTCTAAAATGAAATGGAAAAAGTGAAATGCTTCAATAAAAAAATGTGTATTTTAGAGCCTATCCCAAGATGGCAGTATGGTGGACATATTGCGGCGTCAATACGAGTTCTGTAAAGATGTACGCGCTCTTCAACAGTTGATGGTTAGTATCCTAACCTTACCTTACCCATTTTAGTTTTAACCCGTACAGTGTGGGACATGAGTCACTAATGTTGTTTGCAAACAGTATAGACCCAGATGAGCCCACTCATCAGGGTCTGCACTTTTTGTCGTGTTACACTTTTCTTTTGAAAAATCCCTAAATATTCACCGTAAGCATGACCTGTTTGAATTTTGGAATAGTCCATTAGAGATTCAGTATTGTAAGGGTTACTTATGATAACCAAACTTTGTATATTGCAAACACTAGAAACCTGACAGATGACCAGGGATCATCACATTGTAAAGATAGTCAACAACCAGAGCTACAGATACCTGTGCGTACCCAATTACTAAAATCGTCATTTCTCCACCAAACCATATACTGTGACCACTCTTTAGAATCGTCTCGAAGAGTATGGTTTTCAGAATTGAAATGCTCTGAAACATTTGTAAGAGTATTAGGATGGTGCCTAATAATTTTTCGAGACATTCCTGTCAATCATCTTTAGTTGAAAGAAGAGAAAAGGAATTTAACCTTCTACTTCATGTATGTTCAGGTAAAAAATAATCGCATGATGAATATTAATTTAGCTGAGTTTTTATGGAGGTTTATGAACACACAAACATTTTGCCAAGACCGAAACTGTAGAATCAGCAGGGTCCATGCTGATAAAACTTTTTAGTTGAGTCTGATATCGTTCTCAAGCTTTTGATTGGTCAGGCTCAAATCTGACCACTCAAAAACTTGAGAACGAACTCAGACTCAACTAAAAGTTTTATAAGTATGGACACAGATCTGCATTATTCCATACACAAACATAGCAGATTCATCAGACAGCTACTACAGGAGCCATCTGAACTTGGTCTACTCTGTTTCCAAAGGCATTTAATAGTGTGTTTATGAAGTAAAGAGTTAACCCATTCCTCCATAGGCTATTTTTAGACCCAACCTCTTTAAATGAATCTACCCAAAAGGAGCATTTACAAGAGAAAAGTAAAATTTCAGAATTATGTAGTTTGAAACCATTGTGATAAATAGAGCATTTTGCTCCTATAGGAGCAAATGCTCTATTTATCACAACGGTTTCAAGAAGTGGTTATTACAGAGGCGTAGAAATGTGTATTGATGGAGGAATGGGTTAAGGAAACGATGCATTACAGGGAAAGTCTTGAGAAATGATTTCCACAAGATCTCGCATTGAATTTGCAGAAATTCAACCAAAAATTAAAAAAACATTGAGATAAAAATCATGGCTGCCAGTCACTGGGGTCTTGATAGTTGAGAGAAAAATTAATCACCATTTGGATAATTTCACAAGCTCCTTTCAAAATCAAGGGGAGACGAGCCTCATCAAACAAACTCTTGAGTTGAACACATTATCTTTCGGACACGGTTCTACTAACCTAGTTGCGGTGATTAATTTTTACTGATCAAGCACCTCTACATACTAATGCCAGATTCTGCTGTACATAGTTTTATCTATACAAAGCCGATTTTTAACTTTATGGAAACAATTTAAGGCAACTATCTTGTTTAACCCTTTCCCTCATATAAACGTGTTTTCACGCATTTGCAAACACAGTAGACCCAATTCAGACGGCTCCTAGAGGAGCTGTCTGATCAGGGTCTGCTCTGTTTGCTAATAGAATTTGAGAGATAAGTTTCTTTGCTTTCTAAAATGACTACAATGTTCCACCTTCCATATTTCTTTATAACTATTTTGTTAATGAATATTAAGTAGGTATTGAAATTTGGCCTAAATATAGAACAGGGAAAGGGTTAACTGTTTTTAACCTATATCTGAGGTCAACTATACAATCTAAGTAGACTCCTGACCTAATTTTGGAAGAAGAAGAAACAGAGAGTGTATGAGTGTTGAATTCATTAAGTACACCGGTACCGTGGGGACCCAGGCTACAATCAGCTGTGCTGTCCTTAACATTACTGAAATTACAGCAAATTTGTCTGCAGTTCAGTACAGAATTGTCTTTCGTTTTTCATTGTCTGACTCAACTTGTAACACTTTACTCTAATATTCGCCTTTCTACAATGAGTCAAATGGCCACTGTTGGAACTGTCTGATCCTATAAGAGTTGTTTGATCAAAGTCTCGTCTGTTTGTTTTTAACATGATATAGATCTGATTCTACAGTTTGGTCAAAGCAAAGCAAAACATTTCAGTGAAAATTTTACATTACAAAAATACTGCTTATAGATATTCGTGATATGTCATAATTTCTTACTCGAGTATTAAACAGGGAAAGTGGTAAACTTTCTGTTGTTATTTTCAGATATACCCGGTTAGTCAGATATCAGTAGACCACCCTCAGCTTACAGCTGCTGATTTCCAAGAATCTATGAAAATGTTGACAGCAGACACAAAAGCTTCCCTACTCCATGGTGAGTGATACGGTTAGCTTAGAAATTGAGAAATACAGTAAAACCTCTCTATAACAGCCACTAATTTTGTGTTAATTAGTTGGTATTTAGGGCAGGTGGCTTCTTAAAGCAAAGTGAAAGTGTCTGCTTAAAGCAAGGTGAAAGTAAAACAGAACCTGCCTTTAACACAAAATACTTGATGTCGTTATAGAAAGGTTTTACTGTAATATCAGTACAATAGTATCTCTACAGCAGCCTCTAAATGAGACATCTAGCAGGATGTTTTTAGCTCGCCAGAGCACTTTTGTGCATCGTCCGTCTTAAGGCATCAACAATTTCAACCTTTAAAAATCTTCTCCTCTGAACCTACATGGTTCTCGGCTTTCATCTATGGTACATAGCATCATCTGTAGGTCCTCTACAAAAGTTATATAAATTATGCCCCTGGGGTCAAAATTGGCCCCACCCCAGGGATTTTCAGTTTTCAATAGAAACATATAGTGAAAACTTTGAAAATCTTCTCCTGATTGTCTGGTGAGCGATGTCAAGGCCATTCTGACCCTCTTGTTTACTGTAAACCGAGCAGCTGATAAATGTGCATACTCAAATACTAAAAACATCATTTCGCCCTTAAAGTCTATGTTGTGACCACTCTATAGAATCGTCTCAAAGAGACGATTCCAGAGTGGTCACAACATAGGGTTTGGTAGAGAAATAAAGTAGTTATGCTTGAAAATATTTCAGTTTACACTTCTTATCTGGACCTCTGTGTGAAGAGTTTTCTGTATAACATTAATTTTGTCCTACATTATGCTACCACCAGTTTAACCCTTTCCCTCATATAAACGTGTTTTCACGCATTTGCAAACAAAGTAGGAGCCCTAGGAGCCGTCTGATCAGGGTCTGCTCTGTTTGCTAATAAAATTTGATAGAGCTCTTTCTTTGCTTTCTTAAATGTCTACAATGTTACTCCTTCCATATTTCTTTAAAACATTTTGTTAATGAATATTCAATAGGTATTAAAATTTGGCCTAAATACAGAACAGGGAAAGGGCTATAAGTGTCCCAAAGTTAGATGTCTTTTGAGTGTAGAGAGGTTTTACTGTGAGCCTCTTTAACTCTTTCCCTGTTTAATGTTCATGCAAATATTCATGACATCATTGATATTAGTTAGATTGAATTTTATTATATAAATATCACATCCTATGGAGAGAGACAGCACATACTGTCAACCCGAGGTTGGTTATGTCCACTGAGGCGTTAGGCGAGGTGGACATGACCATACTGAGGGTTGACAATACGTGCTTTCGCTCTCCATAGGATGTGATATTTATTTTATTATACCGAACAACACAATCAATTTCGTCAGCAAAAATAATTATTCAATGACAACAATAAACAGTTTTAAACAAAAGTTATAGAGCTACTCGTTGCTTAAAAATCGCAGAACAGCTTCACATTTCTATTCATTACACGTTATAAGTACTGGCGGAGTCTGTTTCACTGTCCAATCTTTACAGATCCTCCTCCGAAATAGTGGCATAACACGACATTTCTCAAACAAATGAACAAAAACAAAGCAATTGTCTTAATTACATTTGTTGATCAAATTGCAAGCGTCAAATGACGTCAGTCGATGACGTCATCGGATGACGTCACGCACACAATTTAATAAGCTCTCACTGATCTAGATGTTCCGTGCCTATGGTAGCGGGAGACAGTATTTTCTGACAGTAATTTTTTTCCCGCTGGGCCTGACAGTATTTCTATGTCACGGTGGCCTATGGGAAATTAACATTGTAAATGAAATTGAGGTATAATAACATTGTATATAAACACATATTTTAGCTGTGATGGTACATGTAGAATCAGATCTATATTATTTCATAAGCAAACAAAGTAGACCCTGATCAGAGGGTTCCTATAGGAGCGGTCTGATCTGGGTCTACTCTGTTTGCAAAGGCATGAAAAGGCATTTATATGAAGGAAATTCTTTGCATGCAAGTGGTTAAACCGTGATTACCTATGCAAACAATTTGGGTCATCCAGATGAGACACGGCATCAGGATCCAAACTGTTTGATACTTTGTCGTTTGATCATTATGTCTCCCCCATTTATAATGGGGAGACATATTGTTTTTGGTTGAGTTGTCCGTCTGTCTGTCACACTCATGTCTGCTCCATATCTCTCACAAATATAGAAGGATTTCGGAATGCTTTGGCACAAACGTTCAAATCAACAAGACAATGTGCAAACCGTTTGATTCAGGCACGTGGGTCAAAGGTCAAGGTCACAATTCAAGGTCAAAGGTTTTTAGCCATACCCTTCGTGTCCGCTCCATATCTCTTAAACCCTTGGAAGGATTTCAAAATGCTGTGTCACAAATGTTCTTCATAACAAGACGATGTGCAGAGCGTTCGATTCAGGCATGTGGGTCAAAGGTCAAGGTCACAGTTTAAGGTCAAATGTTTTAGTCTTAATTTTCATGTCTGCTCGATATCTGTATTACCCTTGGAAAATGCTATGGCACAGATGTTCTTAATAAGCCGATGTGCAGACAGCAGGATCTCATGCATTTGAGTCAAAGGTCAAGGTCACAATTCAAAGTCATGGTCACAATTCAAGGTCAATTATTCACACTTTCTTGTCCGGACGATAACTCCTATATGGCTAATGCCATTTGATTGAAACTTCATACATGGAGAGAGCATGATGAGAGGAAGCGTCATGTATAAGGGCCATAACCCTGGTTTAAATACTTTTGGAGTAATTGCCCTGTTTAACATTTTTTTGTCCAATCAATAACTCCTGTTCTACTGATGCTATTGGAATGACATTTCATTTATAGAAAGAGCATGACGGAATGAAGTGCTATGCACACTTTTGATAACTCTGGCTTCAATAAAAGGAGTTATTGCCCCCAATTTTCTGCAGAGTTATGGGACTTTGAAATTTTTACATGGAAATTTTGTCCGCAGGGTTTCTCCAAAACCTTTTAATTAGATATTCATTAAATTTCATAGGATTGATTAGCATTATGCCTAGTTGTGCATAATTTGTTCCTGTTCCAGTTTGATGATTTTCTGCAGAGTTATTGGACTTTGAAATTTTTACACAGAAAATTTTGTCCACGGGGTTTCCCCAAAACTTTAGTCAGATTTTCATGAAACTTCATAGGATTGATCAGCACCATGCATAGTTGTGCATAGTTTATTCCTTTTCTGGTCCACTGATTTCCTGCAAAGGTATGAAAATTTTGTCCATGCGCTGGGAGAGATATTAGTTTTTGTATGAAAAACAATTCTAGTTTTTAGCTCCACTTTTTAAAAAAGTGGAGCTATTGTCATGACCCTCTCGTCGGCGTCGGCATCAGCGTTGGTTAACCTTTTGTTAAGGTCCCTTTTCTCAGAAACCATCAAAGATATTTGGTTCATATTCGGTATGTATGTTTACTATCACAAGGGGAACCCATTTCACAAGGGTAGGTAACCAGAAAATTAATTTTGCCATAGTTATGCCCCTTTTTTGACTTAGATTTGACTTAGGCTATTTTTAGACCAAACCTCTTTTAATGAATCTACCCAGAAGGAGCATTTAATAGAGAAAAGTAAGAATTTAGAATTTTGTTGTTTAAAACCATTGTGATAAATAGAGCATTTGCTCCTATAGGAGCAAATGCTCTATTTATCACAATGGTTTCATTAAGTGAATTTTACAGAGGTGTAGAAAGGCGTATTTTTTTAGGAAAGGGTTAAATCAGTCAGAATACATAGTGTGTCGAACAGACTGTATCCTGCCAAATAGCTTCGATCCTTATGAAATGCTGACTCACCATGCATCTCATCTGTATTCCAATTGTCTGCATTGGTTGTCACAGATTTGCTGCTAGCCTGCAAAGAGTTACACAAGCAAGGCTGCCACGTGTCCCGGGGTGTGGGGGGGGGGGGGGGGGGGAGTCAGGGAAATTGATTTTTTTTTTCAAGATCAGGGAAATTTGAAAAATATAGGGAAATGTCAGGGAATTTAAAAAAAGATGAGAATGAAGGTCACATATTTTAAATTTTCATAATGTATTACAGAAATTATGACGGAAACACCAAATTTCGCGATAAAATGTGTCCGGGAAATTTGAAATTATGTCTGACAGGGAATGGTCTGAGAATTTTGTTTCCTCTGGTTTGTGGCAACCCTGAAAAGTGCTATCTTGGATTCTATTGTAAGTCTCTGGTTCATTTATTGCAGGAGTGTCAATCCTTGAACTGTGTTTGATCATCTCCATGAAACATCTTGGGGATATATACGACGGTGAACCTTTCAACTTTGAGATGGTCTACAGTGGTAATCTTCTTAAAGAAACATACAACCTTTATCTGTTCTATATTCATGAAAGAAATAATGACATCATGAATATTAATTAGATTATGTTTCATGGTGGCAAATGTGCTTGGATATTGGTAGAAACTGTAATTTCATAAGCAAACAGAGCAGACCTTGATCAGACGGAGCCACCTGATACTGGGTCTCCCCTGTTTTCAAAGGCATGAAAAGGTGTTTATATGACAGAAAGGGTCAACCCTTTGAATAACTAAAAAGATACCCAAAAAGGAATGATTGATTATTGTTTAAAGATGTATGCTGCGCAAATTTTGCTTTTCAAACTAACTTCAGAATCGGAATCTATGTACCTTAACACTTATTTAACAATATTTACATTCGCCCTGCAACGTCCTTATATAACCTTATTCTAAAAAGAAAGTTGCATTTTCCCATGAACGTTCATTTCAATACCCGTTTGAGTCGGTTCTCCTTTTCCCGGAAAATTTGAAATGTGGCATCTTCTTACTGAGAATTATCGCTTGAATACATAATATTGCCAACTTTAACAGCCGTGGCGTATCAAAATATATTATCAAGTAATGAGTGAAGCATAAATAAGTCAATGTCCTTACCGTTAACAAAGAAACATCCGAGAATAAAATCCAACGTTGTGACCCGCTTTCGATCAAGCATGGCGGGTGAGTAAATTGGCTTTGACACCGCGACCTACATTTAAGAAGATGCTTTAATACCAACATTTCGTAAATATATATGATTTGAAATATCTTGATAATCTTTTCTTTAAACATAGCTGGACAATTTACTGATTAAAATCTTGTATTCATTCTATATTTATAATATGTGTTTGGGACTATTTTTCATACCATATATAGAGATCCTACTACGTTACAAACGAACCTGGCAATGACCTAGATAGCGGCTATTACGTGACCGGTATATAATATTTAAAAAAAAAAATCCGTTGAAATATAAGAAATACAATGGAATATAAATATAAGAAATAAATGACGTGCTCCCGGTGTTCACGAGGTTATGCAACGCATAGCTTTACGAGCAAAGATTCACGTGAAGCCCTTCGGGCTTCACTAACTTTGCTCGTAAAGCTATGCGTTGCATAACCTCATGAACACCGGAAACACATCATTCATTTCTTAACTAAACAGCACAGTTAGTAAATGGTTGTTTGTGTCGAAAAAAATTACAAAAATGGATTTCTACGGAAACCAACGGAACAGCGTTCACCATTGGCCGGAATCTGTTGTAAGATTCAAATTTGCGTTGTTTCGAAATAGAATTTGAGTCATTCAGAACTTGGTCGAAGATTTCCGCTAATTTCCGTACGAAGACCCCATTTCTAAAAAGGAGGCTCCTTTTAAAGAATTTCGCAGTATTCTGATAGCAATAATATTTAGCTGAACAAATATATCCTGTCAGAAAATGGGTTGTAAGCATTATTTTCATTGTATGTATATGTGTACAGCTTCTAGTGCTGATTGATTAATACGATAAATGCGCATAATACATCTTTAATGATAAGAGGTCATTCAAAATGAAAGAGTAAACTCTGCAATAAGATTTTAACCCTTTCCTCCATAAATACGCCTTTCTACGCCTATGTAAAAGTCACTTTTTGAAACCATTGAGATAGATAAAGCATTTGCTCCATAGGAGCAAATGCTCTATTTCTCGTAATGATTTCATAACTACACAATTCTAACATTTTCCTTTTCTCTAGTAAATGCTCCTTTTCGGTAGATTTATTTAAAGAGGTTGGGTCTAAAAAAAAGCCTATGGGGGAATGGGTTAATTGATAAACAGTGCAGGCCCTGACCAGAGAGAACTCTGGAGAAGTCCTGCTATGTGTGTCTTCATTGTTTTAAAATGTCAGTATACTTCTTTCATGCATTCAAAGGGTTAAGCATATCCTTGTGCAAAAACTTGTTCATTGTTCAACTTAATTTTTATGCCCCCAACGGCGGGCATATAGTATTCGCATTGTCTGTCTGTCCATCCATCTGTCCATCTGTCCTTCCATCGGTCCATCCCCAATTTCATGTCCCTTCTATTACTTTTTTATCTGTCAATGGATTTCAAAATAACCTGGCACAAATGTTCACCACATAAAGACGATGTGTCATGGTCAATCCCTGGTCCATGGGTCAAAGGTCAATGGAATATGAATATGAACACTCAGTCTTTGTTGTTTTTTGCATTGGCACAAAATGTAGAATTAGACCTACATGTATATTATTCCATCAGCAAACAGAGCAGACCCTGATCAGACAGCTCCTATAAGAGCCATCTGATCTGGGTCTACTCTGTTTGCAAAGGCTTGAAAATGCCTTTATATGAAGGAGTGGCAGAACAGGCAATATGTGAAGACCTTGGGAAAAAAATGTAAAGGGAGATAACTATTGCAAAAGATATATTTATTGATAAAACTATTAATTATTTCTCTTGCCCATTTGTGCTTTTCAGAGTATCAGAAGTTTGCCATGAGAAGATCCTCTATGCAGGTGTTCGACAAAGCAGTGGTGTTAAAGGTAAACATTAAGCCATTCTACCCTTTATGAAACCATTGTGATAAATAGAGCATTTGCTCCTGTAGAGCAAATGCTCTATTTATCACAATGGTTTCAAAACTACACAATTCTAAAAATTTTCCTTTTCTTTAGTTAATGCTCCATTTCGGTAGATTCATTCAAAGAGGTTGGAATCTTAAAATAGCCTATGAATGGGTTAATGAGTAAAAAACTCATTGTCTACAACAATTGTCAAAACTGATTTTCTTGAACAAAACAATCAGGCTGTCAAACAGTTTGGATCTTGATGATGTAGGTGGCGGTGGTCTAGTGGTAACGCGCTTGACTGTCAGTCCGGAGGTCCGGGGTTCAAATCCCGGTCCCACCCGGAAATTTCAGAGACGCTTTTCCGTGTCTCCCACCCGCATATACTCTCCACCCAGGGGTTAAAATGGGTACCTGTAAGGGTCACTCGCCGGTACTGCGGCTGCATGATTGTGCCATATGTTAGCAGTGCTCAATATTGTAGGCCAATGACTCAATGATCAGGGGAGTAAATGTACAGTCGGCTGAACGGTCATTCGGACTGAAAGTAGACTATAACTAGGTACTTTTTTTTTTTTTTTTTGATGAGACGCCAAGTTGCTTGGTGTGTCAGATTGGATCTTGATGAAACGCTCGGCGTGTCATATTGGATCTTGACGAGATGCTCGGCGTGTCATAGATTTGATCTTGATGAGGCACCAAGTTGCTCAGCGTGTCATAGATTGGATCTTGATTTGAAGAGACGCCAAGTTGCTTGGCGTGTCATAGATTGGATCTGGATGAGACGCCAAGTTGCTCAGCGTGTCATAGATTGGATCTTGATGGATCCTTTCCCTCATTTAGGAGCTGTCTAATCAGGGTCTGCTTTGTTCGCTGATTTGATGAAATTATAAAAGATCTTACTGCAGTTTCTAGCAATACCAAAACATCCTGTGTACATATGCCATTAGAACAAGTCAGCCAATACAGATTCATGATGTCCTTATTTTCTACAATATTCAACATGGAAAGGATTTAACTACAGTAGAACCCCCCTAATGTGACCACTTAATGAATAAACATGGGTGTCTTTATAAGCAGGTGGTTGCTTAATGCAGGGCAAAAGTAATGCAGAAAGCTCCTAGGAGCTTTCTGCATTACTTTTGTCCTGCATTAAGCAATCAACTGCATCTAGCACCCATAATTATACCTCTTTTCGGTGGTCGCATTAGCGAGGTTTTACTGTATTTGCATAAAAAATCACGAATTGGCTGCTACCAGAGAGAGAAAGAGAGGAAGAGAGCCTCAGAGAGAGAGAGAGAAGATCTTATAATTGGCAGAATATTGAGGTAGTGCTGATTTTATTGTATTGTTCTTGCAGGCTTTTGAACATTTAATTGCTCTGGAACTGGTGAAGAATATGGACCACAGTGGAGGTAGTAGAGTGCAGAAGGAATATCGCCTAATGAGCCTTTTGATCCATCCAACCCAAGTCCTGACAGCCCTACAGAAATATCCCAACTGCCCGACAGAGATCAGCCAGTGGGCCTCCTGTGCACTAGCTGTATGATAGCAATTCCTTGACAGATGTGTGAACTATGGACACATTTGCTCTATGTCAGCTGTACAGTGCCCGTACATTGCTGAATTCGATTGATTTCTTAAGTGGCTGTAGAAAATCTGCCACGGCCACTGTACAGTGTATCCCTGAATTTAACAGGCCGCACAGGTGCCGTAGAATTTGAAGCGAGGAGTTATAATTTCTGCGGCCGCTTTTTACAACGAAGTTGTGTATTGGTAGCGCTATACTAACCACATTGATGTCTATGTGGCTGGTATGGAATTTAAAATAAATAGGGGTCCGCACTGATGACATATGGTGACGCGGTAAGGCAGTCTTAGGATTTTTGTCTCCACAAATTAAAGCTGTACGACAGCCATAATATATATTATGACCTGTGCAGTATATGCCTATTATGGTCATGGGTCAGTCTGATGTTACTACTACACAACTTGGTTGTAAAAGCTATGGTGCATGTAGAAATGATAATGGCCGCTGTAGACATTTTAGATCATATGGCCGTCATGACAAATGAGACGAAAGCATAAGGACCAGTCAATTCACTGAAATAAAACTCATTTCGTTCCATGACTTTTTCGTGTTTTATATACACAAAAAGAGAGGAGTTACTGTCGACTAGGATTAGGAGGAACTGCCCTGCAGAGGTCCAGATAAGATGCATAAATTGAAGCATTTTCAAGATTATTATCTTTATATCCACACCAAACCCTATGTGGTGACCGCTCTTTAGAATCGTCTCGAAGAGACGATTCTAAAGAGTGGTCACCACTTAGGGTTTGGTGCAGAAATAAAGAAGTTTTTTGTGAAAATGTTTTGATTTACGGCTCTTATCTGGACCTTTCGTCATATCTTGTTTTTAATTATAATCCCACAAAGTTGTTTTTTTTTCTTTTTTTAGTGGGCAGGAGTCAACGTTGCCGTCGGTCCGTCGCTCGGTCTGTTGAATTTTTCTGGTTATTTTGGCTTGTAACGTGGGTATTTGGATTGCGATCAAGGCTGCTGTGTGGGGGTATTCCATCACCTTTAGTGGTAATTCTAGTTTTCTGTTGTGTTTGGTTGAACAGTGCCGCGACAGCGACACCTGTTGGCTAATATGCTGTAGGTGTTGGACAAGCGAGGAACAATTCTATGAAGTTCATGTGCATGTATGTATATGAGAGCACATGCTTCGTTTGTGTTTTCTGGTGTTGCTCTGAACCTTCATGTGTCATTCTTAATGCCTTACCTGACTTCTGTTCTGTTTTAGTTCTCCCAATAACCGAGGCCAAATGACCGATATATGCATATGAGCTTTACAAATTTCACAGATTTAACTCAATAACTTGTCAAGAGGGAAAATACTGTTTAATCTCATTCCTAGGCATATATGCATGTACATTTATTTCATGTTTACCTTTTCCTAATAATTCAAAAGGCTTACAATGAACATATGCGAACATGTTTTTATAAGCAAACATAATCATTTTAAGCTTTATTCCTGAGAACCTGGGCCATTCTATGTTGAAACTGGTTTTTGTTTTAGAATAAACTAAATAAAATTCTAAAAGCAAAGGCTCGACTTGGGATCTTTTCTGCTTGCTGCAATTCCAGGCTGGTCTTGTTTCCAGTCGGAAAAGAGCTTTAGCGAGTTTCCGACAGGAACAGATCAACCGAGGGTATAGAACCCCCCCGGCTTTAAACAAATGCATGCTTGATTATTTTTCTGGCTGAAATACGCCCTAAAACCAAGTAAATTAACAGATTTTGTGAAGTACTACTTTACTTTGCGTAATACGACTTCCATATCTAATAGCAACAAACTGCAGCATAAGAGCGTGACACCAAATGACATAATTTGTTATGACAACCACAAACGTAACGTTTTGGCGTAAATTATAAATCACTGAGTGACTTCAAAACATCGTCTTCGGTTAATTAAATAGGCTTTTGAAATGTTTATATGATAAATAGAATTTCATATTCGTGCTAATACTTCTTTTAATTTTAATTTATATGGTTGTTGGCTATAGAAAAAATGGTATAATTCTGTAAGAGTTACTTTCCTTTTATTAATTTCGCCTAATCACGCGTATGAATACACTAGACAAGGGGTGTTCCAGATAAGTATTTCTAGTACTGCTATTTTTAGTAACTCGGCTTATCTAGCATGTCTGAGAAGCGAGTAAAGATGCGTAAATTATATTTGATATGCAGATAGCTTGGGTGAAGGTCTTTCAGTTGAAAATTCCGGCTTTTTTGGCTTGTTTATTTCTTTAGATAAAACGAAATAAAACAGCAGAAATGACAGGTAACAGCAATAATATAATAATATAATGTAAAACAAAACATTGGTTGATGCTTTCTGGACTCTGCCGAAAAGTTAAACCCCCACAAAGTTTGAGAGGGGTATATAGTAGTCCGTGTTGGTCTGTATGTCCGTGGCACGTCTCTCCCGTGGCGACCTGGCACACACCGTGTTTGATTTGATTTGTTTGTATTCCATCAGCTTTAGTTATAGTTCTAGTTTTTATCAGATTTTAACTCGTCTGTACGACAGCGTCCGCGTTGTCGTCCGAAATCTTAACATTGACCATAACTCGAAAATTATGAGGTATCAACATGAAACTTCATAGGTTAGTAGATCTCATTGAGGAGAAGGCCCTACATAGGAACCATAACTCTTTGATTTCAACATTTTGGAGTTATGGCCCTTTATATTTTTCAAAATGTTTAATTTTGCTGGACACCAAATCAGACGAGCGTTGGCACCGCACACGGCTGTTGTTAACCCTTCGCTTGCTATTCACGTCAATATACCTACCTGTAAATAGTGAAGACCCAGATGAGACAGCTCCTGCAGGATCTGTCTCATCAGGGTCTGCACTTTTTACAAGTCAATTGTGCAACCAGTGCACTCCACAGCTGTGATTGCACTGCGAAATACTTGTACACAGTGAAGATATATATAATTATACAACAGGGCATGGGTAAAGAAGGAGACGCGTATTTTAAAATTCAGCAAGAGAAGGGTTAATATATGCAAGAACTATCAGGGAAACGCATTTACACACATGAATAACATCTGTCTAAAAGGTGAAAACACTGATATGGCTAAAATGGTTCAAAAATCGAAGGCTAAGGAGGATAGACTTTGATCAATGTTCTGGCTTGTCATGTAAGCTTTTAAGCATGTAACCAATATCCTCATGCATTTTGAAGCCTCTGTAAAACTCACCATTTGTAACCATTGTGATAAACAGAGCATTTGCTCTATTTATCACAATGGTTTCAAAACTACAGAATTCTAAATTTTCCTGGGGAGCATGCCCTTGGACCCCTATAGCAACCACAGGTGCCCTTCGCATGCTATGTCTTAACAACAACTCCATCAAAAATACATTTTTTTTTTAATCACATGTCGTTAAGTATCTAAAACATACCAGCGGATAGTTTTCTGACTCAACAAAAAAAGATTCTCGAACATCCCTGCTCTATATAATATAAAGTATGAGGTGTTCAAGCATAATAGAACGGGTGTTCACGATTTTTTTAAAAAAAAAATTATTTATTTATTTTATTTTTTTTTGGTTGAGTCAGAAAACTATCTTTTGGTATGTTTTAGATTTTTATAACATCTGATCAAAACATGGGTAACGGGTGATATTTATAACAGACCCTATTGGGATAGGTTACTACGTTTATTCTCTGTCGCATACTACTAGCAACTAACATGTACATGGATACCGCATTCTACAAACCTACATACTAGGGATGGAGCCATTCACTGTACATGTTTAGCCATCACAATACAGTTTATGGCTGGTCCAAGAAGAATCGGAATTGCACGTTCTTTTTTTCGTGAAGAAAAGGCAACGCTTGTCATGCTCGTCAGGGAGAGCGAGAATGCGTTGGCCTTCAGGGCACCTATAATCCACACCCGATCCCAAGGTTGTAGTGGTCTGGATGAGAGTCATGCCATGGGGAGCAGGGGCAGGGGCTGGTCCGCAATCTGGTAAAAAAGGGCGTTTTATATATTCCGTAAAATGGTTCAGCACTATTTTATAGTCGTTTAGTATACACGTGTAGTACAATAAATTCAATATTCACTTAAACAAATGCATAACCACAGGCATCTGGCTCACGTTTTGTATCATTTGGAGCCGAAAAAGGGTTGGAGCGTTTTGAGACAGCTGCAATTTCGTATATTCTATAGAATATACAGAAATGCAGCTTTTTCATAAAACGCCCTATAAAATATACGAAATTTCTCGGCTTAAATGTTACAAAACGACAATTTAGGGACACCTTAACTTATGCATATTTCACGAGCCGGGTGCCTGTGGGCATAACGAATGTATGGTAACACAGAAATGGCCTTAACCCTTTCCCTGTTTTATGTTTATTCCAAATTTCAATAGATACCAAATATTCATGGACAAAATAGTTATAATGGAAGGAGGGACATTGTAGCAATTTTAGAAAGGAAAAAACATCAGATATTTCAAATTCCTTTAGCAACAAGAGCAGACCCTGATCCGGCGGCTCCTATAGGAACCGTCTGATCTGGGTCTACTCTGTTTGCAAATGCGTGAAAACACGTTTATATGAAGGAATGAGTAAACAAACCACGCAGATGATATCGAGGGCTTGGTGCAAAACTATTCTAACTCCTTCACAAAGTGAAGGAGTTAGAATAGTTTTGCACCAATCCCTCGATATATATTTGTTAACTCGTATTTGAAGCATTGTTGTAACCTTATTCATGTGCAGGCGTTATGCCACGAAGTGGTTATGTTGAGCAAATTATTTTTACACTAGAAAATTGTGTCTGTAAGACACAGTGATGCCCCCGTGTGGGTTCTTGCCTAGCTGTACGTAAAATTCCTAAGTCATTTGACCTTGACATTGGGCTTGCGGGCAGCATGTGCTGGGTGTGCAATGAAAGTATAGATGGTATTTAATGTGTATATGCAATTCCATGGCAATAGCTACAGTGATTAGGGAGATATAAGACAATGAAAAAACTGCACGTAAATGTGACGACCAACTGCACGTAAAATTTCCAAGTCATTTGACCTCGACTTTGGCTTGCCGGCAGCATGGGTGGGGTGCCAAATGATAGCACAGATGGTAATTGATGTGTATGTGAAGTTTCATGTGTATAAGTGTAGAAATTACTGACTTATAACACTTGAAAAACTGTGACATCCAACTGCACCTAAAAGCGTGACACACGGACAGACAGACAGACTGACGGACATGTGCAAAACATAATGCCCCCTGACTATCGTCAACGGGGGCATAACTTTTCACCACTACATTTTCAAAATTCTAGCTATAATCAGTTAGCGAAAATGCTATCAGGGCGACAAACAGTTTGGATCCTGATGAGACACCGACTTACTTTGCGTCTTATCTGGGTCCAAACTGTTTACAGGTTAATCACTCTTGAAACCGCCCACAGCAGGCTGAGTAGCCTACCAATGTCGATACATCTGAAGGGCTTGGTTGGGATACAGCGCTGGTCTTCTCCACACGGCCTAGAGGCACACGTTCCTGCGGCGACCTATACAAACGAAAAATGTGCATACTATCTGAGCATAATGCTATGGTCACAAAGATCGGCCGGTATCCGGGGATAGGGGGTAATCGGGAGTACACCACTGGTTTTGGCCATTTTTCCGACATCGGACAACACCGGTCAAAAAAATTGTCACACATCATTTACATAAATGGCACCGTCCGAAGACCGTCTGGTAATCGTAGGGCGTCTGTATCCAAAGAATACATCGGCCGATTACCGCTCCATTCCCGGTCGGATATCGGACGATACTTAAACGATGTGTGAAGGATATGTGGCCGATTATGAAAATCTACGGGACACCGGAGACATTTTAACTTCGAGTTAAAACTCTTCGGGCACCTCTACGATGCTGCATGAGAGCCCCGGCCACCATGTCTGGTGTCTGGCCGGGGACCAGGCCAAAATGGCTAAAATCATGCCGGGAGTACATCCTAAGCCTAATCGGAAGGGGTTGTGACCAAATCATAATACAGTAAAACTTCTCCACAACTGAAACTCAAATCCTAAGAATATATACCGGATGGTACTTACCTGGGATGATTAACTTTTTACTCCATGAATATTCATGTAAGAAATAATGACATGATTGTTAATTAGATGATTTTTGTACTGGCACAGGAACTTTTGGCCATGGCGGAAACTAGAAACAGGTATATACTGAACCAAAAAAGAAACCTGACGCTACATAACTTTAATTAACTTTTTAGCTCACCAGAACACAAAGTGCTCAGTGTGAGCTTTTGTGATCGCCTGATGTCCGTCGTCTGTCTGCGTTTGTTGTGCGGTGTGCGTCGTGCGTCTTCAACAATTTGAACCTTTAAAAGTCTTCTTCTCTGAATCTACAGGGTTCTCAGCTTTCATCTTTGGCACATAGCATCACCTATAGGTCCTCTACAAAAGTTATATAAATTATGTCCCTGGAGTCAAAATTGGCCCCGCCACGGCCCCAGGGGTGGCCAGTTTTCTCTAGCTGACTATTTTGTTTTCTGTACAAGTAGCAAAATGCTGGGTTCACTTAGGTTAGGTATGGGGAAAACTTTAAAAATCTTCTTGTCAAATACTACATGTCACAGAGCTTAGATATTTGGTTGAAATTGGTTAATAGCATAGT
Organism: Azorinus chamasolen; assembly: GCA_963576725.1. NCBI lineage: Eukaryota > Metazoa > Mollusca > Bivalvia > Cardiida > Solecurtidae > Azorinus > Azorinus chamasolen. The sequence goes on from OY755248.1 coordinate 75,379,734, forward strand.
TCTGAGGTTAAAAGTGGCCCTGCCCTGTTGGTTATACTTTAAAATAGACTTTTACACTATAAAGGTTCCCCTGAGCTAGAAGGACTCTAGATACTCAGTCTGTCTTATGCAATAAGGTCAAGTTCCTGGTCAAAACTCTATTGTTTGTTCACACTGATTTAAACCCATTCCCTCATAGGCTATTTTCAGATCCTACCTCTTTGAATAAATCTACTGATAAGGAGCATTAATTAGAGAAAAGGAACTTTTCAGAATTGTGTAAATTTGAAACCATTGTGATAAATAGAGCAAAAAAATTACTCCTATGGAGCAAATGCTCTATTTATCACAATGGTTTCATAAAGTGACTATTACAGAGGCGTAGAAAGGCGTTTTTATGGAGGAAAGGGTTAATGCATATCAATCTTACAATTAACTCATGTACAAACCACATATGACTTACGGTGCATCCAGTGACCATGTTAAACACATACACATTTTGAAATTTTCGTTTTACACCCCTACCATATAAACTGGCGTCTAAATCATACGTTACCTATGCAAGGAAGCTAAAAATTCATATACATGCTTAAAACACATCCAATTTAAGTTTATTACTTCAAAATAAATAACACGCCCACCAATTTCCACGACAATAGGCCAACTATGCACAGTCAGGTTTCTTTTTTGGCTCAGTATATATTATATTACAAGCAAACTGAGCAGACTGATGTGACGGTTCCTATTGGAGCCGTCTGATCTGGGTCTACTCTGTTTGCAAATGCGTAGAAAGGCGTTTTTAAAAATTATATTTGCTAGTTATTCGTTGTTTATGATACTGTCATTTGCCGTGAAAGCAACTTATTTAATTCACTTAAGTGAGCGTTTAATCCTTTCGGCGCCAAATTTATAATTGTCGTCTGCAATCCAAGTTTTGTTAAATCATTCGATACAATAAGCAATAAGGAAATGAGATGAATAAATGCAAATTTCAAAGGAATAAAGCACAAATATAGAGATTGGGGCAAAAAGTGTGAAGTCCCTAATTAGACGTCGCCTTGAAAAGGCGGCGCCAATCTTGGACTGCACATTTCATCGTGGTGCATCGGCGGTGAAAGGGTTAACACATATATATGTACCAATAACAATCAGAGCAACAGATAAAAGATGTGTACCCAAATATTAAATTCGCCATTTCTCCACCAAACCCTATGTTGTGACCAGACTTTAGAATCGTCCCGGAGAGATGTCTCTGTCACAACATACTGTTTGGTGAAGAAATAAAGAAGTTTCAATTTGCGCATCATATCTGAACTTCAGAACAATCAAAGCCAACCATAAGAAGTTAACTCTCACGTCTCTATGAACTCTTATCTCACGTCTCTGTAATCTTTTATCTCGCGTCAAATATCAACACTCGGATCACCGGTATGTGAAATTCTTTTTGAACATGTTTCATCATTTCTCATCAGTCAGGATCTACCAAAAAGAGCGTCAGATTCGCTCCCGAATAGGGATTTTAGTGAAATCGAGCACGTTGTCGCCAACTATATCGTTTCCGAGTAAATAAAAAATACGGTTTTCTGAAGGTATTTGCCTCTCGTGCTCGCTAAAACGGAGACAAAGTATGGGGTATTTGGTACCAGCGTGTAGATAAAACATTTTTGTTTCTATATAATCTTTGTTTTGTGGGAAAACCCCCCTCCGGTCGAAAATAATTGCAGTTAAAGCGGAGCACCCGTGGATCGGATGGCCCGAGAGTTATTTGCCTTTCTCTTATATAGAATATACGAAATTTCAGCTTTGTCTCAAAACGCCCCAAGCTTTATTTTTTCGGTCCCAAATGTTACAAAACGTCAATTTAGGGACATTTTAACTTATTTTAGACATATTTCATGAGCCCTGTGTGTAAATCTAGCTGGCTTACATAACGTTAGCTATCGACCTGCTATTCAAAAAGAGGCCCGGCAGTCTGAGGTTAAATATAACAATAATTACAAAAATAAAAAATGCATCAGTTAACTCGTGACATTTATATAAATAATTTGTTTCCTATGGAACAAATGCTCTATTTATCATCGGTTCCAAAAAACGACTTTTACTGAGGCGTCAGTAGAGGTGAATGAATTAGACCATTCCTTCATGTGCTATTATCAGATACAACCTCTTTGAATAAATCTACCGAAAAGAACCAGTAAAAGAGAAAAGGAAACTTAAACATTTTTTTAGCTTGAAACAATTGTGATAAATAGAACGAGCAAATGCTCTATTTATCACAATGGTTTCACAAAGTCACTTTTACAGAGTCGACAATGTCAGGGAATGGGTTAAACTATTTTATCCGACTTGTCATTCATATGCGTTTGTCATTAGGCAGATGGGACATTACATACATGTTACAGGAAATTGCATTTCTTACATACCTTCGGCCAGACCTCTATGTCAACATAATCCATTTTGGTACTTTCTCTCCAAAATCTACTATGGGTCTCGTTATACTTCACATCCTGCAATTCGCACAACCCGTGCATCTTTCTGTAGTTGAATGATCTGCACCTCTTCACCAACAGGCACTCCAAAGCACATTGGTCAAGTGTAAGGTGAAGGATACATGGCAACGGATATTTGGTTAACTCTCTGCGTCGATGCATTATTTTGAGTAAATTAAGCTGTAGACAATTATTCAGCAGTGCCAATGTCAGTCCATTTATAGCAACTAACAGATGCAGCGTTCTCATACTGACAAACTGTACGTGTATACTGTGTTGTAATGAATCATGTTGATTCGTAAGGAAATCACAAATATCACACAGTTTTTAAACTAGTTTCAAAGTGAACTAGACCAGGCGATTTTCTTGTTTGTACAATTATCTTATGCCCATTGATTTCACAAAACACTTTAAGAAAAATATTTAACCCTTTCACCGCCGATGTCGCATAAATGCACCACGACAAATAGTGCAGTCCCGACTTCACTTTTTGTCTCAATCCCTCCTTCTATATATGTGCTTTATTCCTTTGAAATTTGCATTTATTTATCTCATTTCCTTATTGTACCGAATGATTTAACAAAAACTGGATTAACGCATTTACAGATTAGTCCCTCTCTTAAATACGTGGAACTACACTATTACGTCAGGTATCGAAGCCTCTTCAGTTGCACATGTTTAGTTGTTTAAGCTAAAATGCAAACACACAGACATCGGGCTGGAAAGCAATGATTTTACAAAGAACTGAAGCGTCAATATATGTTCAACACTTCTGTCAATCACCACATGCTGGTCTATATTGATGAAACCATGGACTGGATAGAAGAGAAGAGATATGAGAACATGTGTCATTTATAATTTCATTTGTCAAACCTAAGTGAATTAATAAACAGTCCAACCCTACGAATTTGCGAGTGTAGCATGCGTCTTCGATGAACAAATCGACCTGTCAGCTCCGTCGGTAGCGTGCATAGGTGCCCTTCGCATGCTATGCCTCAACAACAACAACTCCATCACAAATACATTATTATTTTAATCACATGCCATCAGTATCTAAAACATACCAAAAGATAGTTTTCTGTATATAATAACTTATTATATAGAGCAGGGGTGTTCGCGAAAAAAATCTTTTTTTTCCGGTTTGATCAGAAAACTATCTTTTGGTATGTTTTAGATACTTATCACATGTGAATAAAAATAATGTATTTGTGATGGAGTTGTTGTTGAGACATAGCAAGCGAAGTGCACCTGTGGTAGCGTGCATGCTTTAGAAGACAGATGTATAGATATGATGCGAAAATTAAAACATTTTAATTTAAGAACATGCTCTTTATTGTGTTATCCTTGGTATAGAAAGCATGCCATGTTTTTTCACTATGTATCATTTTACGAATTATTATTTATTATGATGTGATACATGTTTGTGAACCATATTATGTTTTCTGTTTGCCGATATAAATATATCTATTTATTTTCGAGAATAACTTCGTTATTTCTCCACTAAAGTCTATGTTGTGACCACTCTTTAGAATCGGGTTAAAGTAGATGAATTAAGAAGTTATTTTTGAAAATGGTTCAATTTTCGGATCATATCTGGACCTCTGAACAGTTATTGTAACTAAGAAGCAATCCATTTGAGGTTAACTGGGTGACAATTGTTGAGTTCTTCTGTCAAAAAGTATGATATTTTTTTTTATAAAATTGGTTCAGTAAAATCCCTCTAAACGAGTATTTCAAATAATGACATTGATATCATTAAGAGCGAGGCTGTTAGATATCCATGTATAAACACTATAAATAAATCCTCCTTGCCATGGAGCTAGCTCTTTGGGCGACGTGGTTTAAGTATCTGGAAATGTAGCGAGGTTAAGCTATAGCCTGCGCGACTTCTGGCTTGATGGGTGATCGCCATGCAGGGATTGCACGTCGCATGTATATCCATGCGTGTCTTAACACATTACCCCCTAGTGACGCATTTTTGCGCCTCTATAAAATTCAAATTTTGAAACCATTGTGATAAATAGAGCATTTGCCCCATAGGAGCAAATGCTCTGTTTATCACAATGGTTTCAAGACTACACAGTTCTAAAACTCTCCCTTTCTATAGTTCATGCTCCCTTTCGGTAGATTTATTCAAAGAGGTTGGGTATAAAAATAGCCTAGGAGAGAATGAGTTAAAGCTTCAAGACGGTTCTAAAGAGTAATCACAGCATAGTGTTTGGTGGAGAAATGACAGTTATCTGTTGCTCCTGAAGATAAAAGTCATGTTTTCAACGGGATTATACGAAAGACATACAGAATATTATACAATTGGCACATTTGCTATAAAAAATAGATCATGGCAATGTTAACTGCGTGCTGTCTCTCCGTAATAATGATCTTTTTGCAAAAGTTCCAAAAAATAAATTAAAAAAATCGCGAACACACCTGCTCTATATAATAAGTAAAAGCTTTTACTTATTGTATAGAGCAGGGGTGATGACGATTATTTGGGGGGTTGGGTCAGAAAACTATATTTTGGTATGTTTTAGATACTTATGACATGTGTTTAAAATATAATGTATTTGTGATGGAATTGTTGTTGTTGCTGGGACATAGCATGCGAAGGTCGCCTATGCTTCAGAATAACTCGGCATCTTAGTAATCGGGACCCAAACTGTTTGTTACCATGGTAATGTTTAGGGGAAAATGTCAGAAAATTTAACAAACGAAAATTGTAGCAGACTACATCATGTTTTGCAGAAGAAAATATTTTGCAGTGGAATAGTAAAATAATGCAATATTTAACCAGTTAATTTGCGTCTTAACACACCTCACCCCAGACTTTCTATTTTAGATTTGCTTACGATTTAAACAGAACTTTGCAAACAGAGTAGACCCATATCAGACGGCTCCTAAAGGAGCCTATTGCTTATTATATGATATAGATATTATTCCACAGTTTCTGCCATGGATCTAAACCTTGAATCTAAACCTGATCAGGATACAGAAATTGCACTTAAATTTTACTCGAGCTTAGACCTACATCTGGTCTAAATATTTACTGTAATGTTTGTTTGATCCAATATCTAATGCCTGATGCATACAAGAGTCGAAGAAATGTGTGTACAGTTCTAACATTTAATATAGACTTAAGTTTTGGGTGACTGGCGCGGGAAATACAGAGATAAGCAAAGGTCAGCATGCATAGACTAGCCACAGGTAGCTTAACATATCATTACATTTACCTAAATCTTTAAAAAACTTTGAATCTAAAGCTGAATCTTAACGTGAATGGGAACTAAACTGATTTTATATATAATGTATCTATAATATTCTTAATGAAGAAAAATTTCCAAAAAGGGAATTAATATAATACATAAAATTAATACTTGATCTAATATTTCGACCTTTTTTCACATTTTGTGACATGCATTCAGCCAACTGATTAAGGAAAATGTACCATGGATTTATTTAAAAACGAAGGATATTTTAAAGGAAAAATAAGAAAGGTAAACGTACATTTTATTTTTTAAAAAGATTAAGTTTCAGTACCTCGGGAATACGAGGTATATAATATTCTTGTCGGAAGTTTTTATCACCGTCCGCGTTTTATACTCTTCCCGACAATGGAGGCTTCCATGTCGAACATGATCTTGGGAGGAAAATGCGGTGCTTTTCACGTGAGATTTGTAAATGGGGATCATTTTTACTATATTGAAACGATGTGCTATTCTATTCTAGATAGAGTCATACCAGCTTTTGCATTTATTTAAATTCCGTTATTGATGGTGATTCTTGTGTCGATAACCGTCCTTGTTTTTCTCAAAGTGAAATCCCGACAAGGGTACTGTCACTACTGTACAAGTTGGCTTCCTTCTAAAAGGAAGCCATGGAGAGACCTGCAGCAGTTTTTTTTATCGAATATTTGCTATATAGAGGAGCCGTTTGACAATGTTTTGGCAGCGGATCGTAAATAGGTTTTCTATAAATAACTATTGTGCATATCAAGTAGTACGTGCGTTATAATTAGAACGAAGACGGTGAATATTAAGCGCCACTGCTTAGGATATATATAATGCTTTAATCGTTGCAAGTACATGTAGTTCTTTGAAAAAAAAATCTTTGAATTGGAATTTATCCAGTCAGCAAGCTTCTCTAGTGACGTAATAAAGGGGTGCGAATAAACTTAAGTTTCTTAGAATAGAATAGAATATATATTAGAACAGGTTTTACTTACCAACCATGGACCCTCTCAAGTTACAAATGAATGCATGCTAAAACATTTATGATTAGCATAATTGACATGAAACTAAAGAACGTTTATCATATTGTTGACCAGGTTTCATTGTATAGGGATGTTATCGTGGTATTTTGCCATAGTACGTCATATCCGGTTTACGTGTATTCGCCGTACATTCCATAGTATGCTTGATGAATGAATGAATGAATGAGTTGTATAACTGGTTTGGTGAGCGAGTGGTCACTTTGCACGAGCACCTAATTATAGAACCTTCCCATCCACCCTTCTTCCCGCTTAAACAGCTTTGTCACTAGATAATTATACTAACCCGGCACTCTTCGTCATATAGTCAAGGTGTAAGCACCTTGACAGTATATCTTATTAGATACATAGGATTGCTGCTCACAGCTACTTTATTCTATTCGTAATATTATAAGTTCATTTAGCGTGCCATAGCCTGGTAAGTTACCTGTATTTATCTAGAAAACCATTCTAATTGTATCGTTAATTACTTGGTATATTTAGACCGCGAGTAACGGGAATATCGGAACTCTGAATTGTTTGAAACCTTTAGTCTGTGATATTCATAAGTGTTTATATTGTTTCAGGCTGTTTTGTTCTGTATATAAATTAATTGGAACCGGCAGACGTTTTCTAGTTATTCGTTCAACCCCTGGTTACAATTGGCGATCCCGGCAGGATTCAGACATACAGCTGTGCGTGGCAACCAGAGGGTCCGGCGGCAGAGGACGCGCGCTGTGTTACCCAGCGCAGGACCAGCACTCAGTTATATATAGGGTCGACCCAGCCAACGTATCCACCGTGAGGAGCAGTTTTGTGGCCACTCGCGAGTGATATATATATACAATAATATATATATATAGTTGTGTTTTTTTTCTTCTGTGAGTGCACTAGTCGCGCGGACCTTAGGAACTCTTTTTCGCGGAGAGTCCTAGCAGGCATCGTTTTGCGGAAGAGTCACGTGACGTGACGTCACAACTTGTGTTTTTGTGTTTGTTTGTGTGGACCCACGTGTTTTGGAGCGGCGGAAGGAAGACTGTGATAGTTTTAATAGTGAGTTTTTATATTGTGTATAGTGTTATTTGGATGGATATTTGTGATATTTAAGGTAAGTGCCTTTGTCCAGTACTGTCATTTTGTATTTAGAGACAAGTCGGTCTTACTGGGGTGTTGTGACCCATTTTCACAATACTTCAGTGAGGTCACGTGTCAATTTTTCAATTTCGTGATTTTGTTGTTTATTTGCACGGCAGTCGGTGGCTATGTGTTGACTAGTATATTTTAATAATATCTAGCCCGTGCAGATAGCGTTCCGTCTTCTTATCGAGTGTCAATTTTAGATTTACTGGAATTTCATTGAAGCCTCGTTTTGGGTTCGGTAAACCGGAAGCGGCTTCACAGCTGTTTCTGACTTCCGGAAACCCGAGGAATTTTCTGTTTTCGTAAGTTTTTGTTTAATTACGCTGATTTTGAGCATTTGGTTTAATATTTCTTTCATTTTCGGAAGCGTTAAATTTTCATTTTGGATTATGTTTACTTGTTTTGCTTTGATTTTGAGTGACACTCGATAATTTACTGTTTATATGCTATTGAATTGACAGTACTTGTGCTGGCCAGAGGTTCTTACAATTTGTCTATTGGCTTGTGTATATTTGACATGTGATATATAAATTGAATGATTTGACCGTGTTTTGGCCTATCTGTCTGGTAATACGTATTGCATATATTTTGTTATATGTGTGGTATAACATGTGAAGTTATATTTACATGAAGTAGATCTTGTGATCTATATATAGATATCCATATAGATATAGAAAAGTATACTGGGTATAGATTCTAGCTCTTGAATAATATATATCTTAGTTAGAACCTGGTTTAAAATTTGTATAACTTGTACCCCACCCTCATTAAATTCTTTCTAACCAGCCCTACACGGTGAGTGTGTGTGAGAGTGTAATTGGAGTGATTGTTTGTTTTACAGGGTCCTTTATACCGGTCATGTGTTGCAGTTTTGGTTAAATTTTACAGGTTGGTCATTACTTTAGTGGATCTATTTTATGTATTGATACTAGTGTCCACTGGATAGGAGTGTGGCGGTAACCACCAAGGCGGTTTAGGATATAAGTTTTAGTATATTTTCATTTTGTCCTTGGTTTTACTTTTGATTTCCTGTCTCACCATGGCTACCAGTCAGTACAGTCTCAAGGATATTGTAACGCCTCTTAAGTATGGCCTTGGTAGGGGCAAGAGTTTTAACACTTCCACCCCTGTTTGCAATGATAGTTTGGGAACTAGTAGGCCTTTAAATATCTCCCCTTATGTTCCAAAATTACCCTCATTTTCAGGAGATGAACCATTGCAGAAAGGCGACTGTGTTTATTCTGAGTGGAGGTACGAGGTAAGGTGCCTCCAGAGTGACCCAGATGTTACTGACCATGTAATTCTTTTGGCCATGCGTAGGTCCTTAAAGGGTACGGCTAGGAAGATAATGATCCCTTTAGGTGAATCTGCTTCTGCTTCTGATATATTGGACAAATTAGATGCCATGTTTGGAGATGTTTCCACTCAGAACATGATAATGCAGGAGTTTTTTAATGCATATCAGAAGCCAGAGGAGTCTGTTACTTCTTTTGGTTGCAGGTTAGAGACCATTCTACAGTCTGCTATAGACAAAGGTCTGCTAACCGCTGCCTCTAAGGACGACCTTTTAAGGCATAAATTTTGGGTGTCCCTTTCTTCTGACAACATTAAGGCGCAGACTCGTCATAAGTACGACACTCTTACGGATTATAATACCTTACTTAGGGAAATCCGTCAGGTCGAGAAAGAAATCTCTCTCTCTCGGTCTGTTACGCCCACTCAATCTTCGGGCAAGTTGAAGGCTCAAGCCAATGCGGTCATGTCCGACCAGTCCTTTTCTTTTGAAAGTCGATTTAACGACTTGGAGCAGAGACTCAATCTGCAAGTATCTCAGGTGGAGTCCAGGTTACAGAGTCAGTTTGACTCCAAACTGGATAAAGTGTTAGAAAAGCTTGACCAGTTACAGACCCCTGGTTCTCAGACTGCCTCATCACATTCAGGTAACTTTCAGTCATACCAGTCCCGACCTTATAATGGTAGAGGGCGTGGTCGAGGTCAGTCTGGCCGTGGTTTTAACCGTGGCAGGGGCAATTACTACAGGTCCCAGCCAAAAGCTTAACCGTCTCTGTTGGGGACCGGACAGAGGCTGGTGAAGACACAGGCCACTTGCTTGATCGTTTGGTTGGAAGTTCCAACAAGTCATGCATTCTTTTGAATGACAAGCCTTTTGAGGCATTGATAGATTCTGGTGCTATGGTTTCTACCATATCCGAGTCTGCAGCCAAGTCTATTTGTTCTGAAATTTTACCTCTTGGTGATTTCGGACTTTCTCTTTCAACCGCTGATGGTTCACGGTTAGATTATTCTGGATATATTGAATGTACTCTCAAAGTACAGGGACACTCAACTAGTTTTCATGTACCTGTCCTTGTAATTCCAGACAACAAATTCAGTGGTGCTACCCCTGTTATCATTGGCACCAATGTCATTCGTCTATTTAGAGATTCTGATCTGAAGCCAGATATGTCTGGGGAGTGGCAGATAGCTTTTGCATCTTTGCAATCTGTTACTTTTAATGCCAAGTTCTCTGGGAAAGTCAGCACTACGCTGAAGCCGTATGAAACAGCTTCCCTGAACTGTATTGCACGTGATATTGACCCTGATATTTCTCAACTTGTCACTGAGAATACCCCTGACGGGAACCCAGGATATTTGGTTTGCCCTAGGGTTGTTGATGTTCAACGCACAGGGTCATACTGTAAGTTTTCTGTCCGTGTTTGTAACATCACGGCGAAACCTATCACCCTCAATCCTAGAAATAGGATCTGTCAACTGTCAGAAGTCTCTGTAGTTGACAACTTGGCTTCTTCTCTTCCCACCCCCCAGACTACTACCACCTCTTCTGATTTGGGTGTTAAAATTAACACTGAGAGTCTTACTCCTGAGCAGTTACTCAGAGTTCACCAAGTTCTTGGTAAGTGGAAACATGTTTTTTCCACTGGACCCACCGATATTGGTTGCACAGGACTTCTTAAACATAAGATAGTGCTGGAGGATCCTAAGCCCTTTAAGCAACCATATCGGAAGATACCTCCTGGTCTTTATGAGGAGGTAAAACAGCATATCAAGGAGATGCTTGAAGCTGATGTCATCAGGGAATCTGAGAGCCCCTGGTCGAGTAATGTCGTCCTTGTCAGGAAAAAGGACGGTAGTCTCAGATTTTGTATCGATTGGAGACTGCTGAACTCAAAAACAAGGAGGGATGCTTACATGCTTCCGCGTTTTGACGACATTACTGATTGTCTTGTTGGCTCTTCAATGTACAGCAAGCTTGATCTTCGCTCCGGCTATTGGAATGTCGAAGTAGAGGAGGAGGATAAACCTAAGACAGCCTTTAGTGTAGGCAATCTTGGTTTTTATGAATGGAATCGCCTCGGTTTCGGTTTAACTAATGCACCGGCCACATTTCAGAGGCTTACAGAGCGTTGCATGGGCGATTTGCATCTTCGAGACTGTCTTGTCTTCTTAGATGACATTCTCATCTTTTCGAAAACTTTCGACGATCATATTGATCGTCTTGAGTCAGTTTTTCATAGGCTTGCTGTACATGGCCTCAAGCTTAAACCTTCTAAGTGTGAGCTTTTTATGGAGTCAGTGACCTATCTTGGACATGTTGTTTCCAAGGACGGGATCCATACTGATCCCGAGAAGGTTTCTTCTATCAAGTCCTGGCCAGTTCCTACGAATGTTAAGGAATTGCGCCAATTTCTTGGCTTTGCGGGATATTACAGGCGCTTTATTTCTCGCTATGCTACCATCGTGGAACCTTTGAACTCTCTTCTGAAAGGTCACTGTACTTCGGGTAGGAAACCCAAATCCAAAAAGCCTAAGCGTCCCACAGTGTGGACATGGGGTAAAACTGAACAGCTAGCTTTCGATACTGTTATCGAGGAGCTCACCTCTGCCCCAGTTCTAGCCTATGCAGACTACTCTCTGCCTTTCATTTTGCATACTGATAGCAGTGGCACTGGGTTGGGTGCAGTTTTGTATCAGGTGCAGGATGGCGTAGAGCGGGTAGTCGCTTACGCGAGCCGAGGACTCAGACCCAGCGAGAAGAAATATCCAGCTCATAAGTTGGAATTTCTAGCTTTGAAGTGGGCCGTCACTGAAAAATTTCATGATTACCTTTGCGGTAATACTTTCAGTGTAGTTACTGACAATAACCCACTTACTTATGTCTTGACGTCGGCTAAGCTTGATGCCACTGGTCATAGATGGGTAGCTGCTTTAGCTAATTACCATTTTACCATCTCTTACAGACCAGGCAAGCTTAATGCCGATGCTGATGGCCTATCTAGAAAGCCGCAAGTCTTTCCAGATGTCATTGAGGCTATCTGCCAGGCTGTCACTGCTAACATACCTTTAGCTGACACCATTGCTACCGTTCATTCTCCTCCTTCGGCCGGGGAGGGTATGGGTCAGCATACAAGTCTCAAAGTCGACTGGAAATTTGAGCATAGTCAGGACAAAGCTATCGCTAGGGTTATTTCCTTTTTGCATCGTGGTTCTCGCCCCAGAGGGAGAAGTATTGGGAAGGAGTTACCTGAAGTCCAGAAACTCCTGAGAGAATGGAATCGTCTTTCTCTCGACAATGACATTCTCTACAGATCCACGTCGCTGAATGGTGAACCCGTCAAACAGTTGGTCCTCCCAGAGTCTTTCCGGGCTACAGCCCTGAAGGGTGTTCACGACGATATTGGACACCCTGGCAAAGAAAAGACCCTTTGGCTTGCTAGGCAAAGGTTCTACTGGCCTGGCCTTGAGAAAGGGGTAAATGCCAAGGTAGAACACTGTGGGCGCTGCATTCGCAGAAAGACCCCATTGCAGTTGGCTGAGATGGTCCCAATAACCACTTCCAGGCCCATGGAGCTCGTCTGTATGGACTTTCTCTCTTTAGAGAAGTCTCGGGGTGGATATGAGCATATCCTGGTCATTACCGACCACTTCACTAGGTATGCTCAGGCCATTCCTTGCAGGAATCAGACCGCCCAGATCACGGCCAAAGCTCTCCATGATATCTGTACTATTTCATTTTTGTCGTACCCTTTATTACTTTTCTACAGTTACTCTGTTTGCAGCTCAATCATTGAGTACAATAGCGATAGGTGGATACAGTATTTTCAATAAAATGTTTTTTTGTTATACATGCACTTTACCACTGTATTTGCTGTCGCGGTTGTTGTAGATTAGTCGGAGAGGGGATACGTTTATTTACACTGTTTGTCTTTTAGGATGGGGATGGAATAAGGGTGAGGTTGGGCGCCCATAAACCGGTTTAAACCCCCGGTGACTTTTGTCACTGACCGTTCCAAGGCGGTACTTCCATCTTCCTCCTATTGTATGTTTGTTTTGTCTTTGTGCGTCTCTTGTTGTTTTTTCTACCTATGTACATTTGCTGTTTCCTTGTGTTGCTGTTCGGGCGAGTGTTTGTTCTGTATGTGGTGTTTCCTGCATGACTCATTTTTGTACTTTTATTAAGTTTTATTCTTTTCCTGACCGTCTTCATAGCGATCAGGGGAGAAACTTTGAGAGCAAGGTGATAAAGGAGCTTTGTAAGATTGCCGGCACTACAAAGTCTCACACTACACCTTATCACCCCATGGGCAATGGATCCTGTGAGCGCTTCAACCAGTCTCTTCTTAAAATGCTGGGAACGCTCGAGGCAGACCAGAAAGCCGACTGGAACTCTTTTGTAGGTCCTTTGGTGCAGGCCTACAATGCCACTCGGAGTGAAGCCACCGGTTTCTCTCCGCACTATCTGATGTTTGGATGGCATCCCAAACTGGCTGTTGACATCCTTATGGGCACAGGTCCCAGGGATGGCAGCACGGACAAGCCGACATATGTAAATAGGCTTCGTCAGCGCTTGCGGTACGCCTATGATAAGGCTACCCAAGAGGCTGCTCGTAATGCAGAAAAGGGAAAAGCCCTTTATGACCGCAAGGTCACTGCAGCGAAGCTGGAGGTCGGTGATAGAGTGCTTGTCCGGGCAGTTGGGTTCCAGGGCAAACACAAATTAGCGGACCGGTGGGAGGAATCTCCTTACCGAGTGTTGAGGGTCCCTAATCCTGATTTGCCAGTGTTTGAGGTTCAGCGGGAGGATGGCCAAGGCCCAGTTAGGAAGCTGCATAGGAATATGCTTCTGCAATTCAGTGTGCTGCCTCCTACTCCAGACCCGTTTGAACCTGTGACCCAACCCAAAGCCTCCAAACCACAGCGAGTACCAACCAGGTCAAGGATCAGACTCAGCTCTGATAGCGGAACAGATTCTTCAGACTCTTCGGATGATTCTATCCCAAGATACATCATTCCCCAGAGGAGATCCGGATCTGACATCAGGAGTTCTATTTTCTTGCCCTCCAATACCACTGACCATGCTACCCCTTCTATACCTCCTAATCCTTCTTCTGACCGGGTCCCTGGTTCGAGCCTTGGTTCGAGCTTTTTCAGTTCTCCATCTCGCACAGAGTCTACTATACTATATAGTAGGGACCAGACCGGTCTTGGGAGTTCAGTGGTGGGCGGCCCCACACCACAAGTCCCGCAGCCTGTTGTTACAACAGACATTCCTTCTGCTTCTCCAGCAAGCATTCCTCTTTCTCGTCCTTCTCGGACCAGGAAGCCACCAGAACGCTACGGTCAGTGGGTTACACCAGTCCAGATAGTGCAAGACGTTGAATTCTTTGTGTAGCTGCAGCACAGTTACCTATTTGATACTATTTATACTTTTCCTGTCAACAGGATGCACTGGCTTATGTATCAGTATGTTATACTGGTGCCAGAACTGTTTATATGTACATGTATATCTGTTTTTCAGTATACATTTTGATATCTTGGACCGATATCCAAATGATATCTTTAGATATCAAACTTTCATAATAGTTTCATATGTGTCTATTATGTCAGTTATTAATATACTGAAGTGGATTTGCTTTTATAACTACTTCATTGTTTTCCCATAATTATATGAATTCATGTTCTTCCTAGCCGATACTCCATTGTCCATACTATTGTTTTATTTTAAGAAAAATAGCTGGTTTCATTTAAATTTGGAAGTGCAAGTGACTTTGGAATATGTGTATCATTTCATCATTTGTTTAATGTTAATATATAGTACATGTGACTGGTAGTCTGGTATTTTATACTGGTTTATAATAGTGAAATGCCAGGAGACATTTTCTTCAAGAGGGGGAGTATGTTGACCAGGTTTCATTGTATAGGGATGTTATCGTGGTATTTTGCCATAGTACGTCATATCCGGTTTACGTGTATTCGCCGTACATTCCATAGTATGCTTGATGAATGAATGAATGAATGAATGAGTTGTATAACTGGTTTGGTGAGCGAGTGGTCACTTTGCACGAGCACCTAATTATAGAACCTTCCCATCCACCCTTCTTCCCGCTTAAACAGCTTTGTCACTAGATAATTATACTAACCCGGCACTCTTCGTCATATAGTCAAGGTGTAAGCACCTTGACAGTATATCTTATTAGATACATAGGATTGCTGCTCACAGCTACTTTATTCTATTCGTAATATTATAAGTTCATTTAGCGTGCCATAGCCTGGTAAGTTACCTGTATTTATCTAGAAAACCATTCTAATTGTATTGTTAATTACTTGGTATATTTAGACCGCGAGTAACGGGAATATCGGAACTCTGAATTGTTTGAAACATTTAGTCTGTGATATTCATAAGTGTTTATATTGTTTCAGGCTGTTTTGTTCTGTATATAAATTAATTGGAACCGGCAGACGTTTTCTAGTTATTCGTTCAACCCCTGGTTACAATATCTTAGGCACATATTGGTAAATAACATATAAACAACACTACATTTTATTCATCTTGCTTCCTCGTGAAGTTCTAAGGACACATTGGTCAGTCAAAACATTGGTTTATGCATCTAGCAAGCACTTCCAAGTTAATTAGATCCTCCTATTATTTTTCTTCCGGTAGTATCTAGAAGGCTTATCAGGTTAGTGATAATACTAGCCATTTCTAAGGCATAATGATCCTTAACAATGTAAGTACATGTATCTCAATTTTCTGTAAATAAGTATATGTTGATGGAATAACGAAAACATCACCACTAGAATTATACAAATAAGAAAGAAAAAAAAGAGAAAAAAATTGTGGGGGTTACAGTTGGATTCGAACCCAAGCCAGGTCATTCAGAACGTAAACTGAAACACTTTTTTTCCAACAGCTTAGCCCGCTCGACCACTCCGCCATCGATAATAAACATCGCTGATTTAACACTTTTATGGAATAAGAGTGAGGTTGGGCGCCCATAAACCGGTTTAACCCCCCAGTGACTTTTGTCACTGACCGTTCCAAGGCGGTACTTCCATCTTCCTCCTATTGTATGTTTGTTTTGTCTTTGTGCGTCTCTTGTTGTTTTTTCTAGTTATGTACATTTGCTGTTTCCTTGTGTTGCTGTTCGGGCGAGTGTTTGTTCTGTATGTGGTGTTTCCTGCATGACTCATTTTTGTACTTTAATCCACCGCTGGAGAAACGCGGTTTATAAGAATCAAGTCGGAAAGCAAAGATTAATGGATAAAAAGTACATGTTTCCATTCTATTCGCATGCTTATTGGATTAAGAAGCTCTTAAAGGGACGGTAAATGGCATATATCTAAATAGTATGTTCAGCTCCATCGAGGTCAATCTAAAAATAGAAACTGAGCCGACCGTTACTCGAATTTTACACGGAATGCACAAATGATTGCACTTTGTTCTGGGATAAAATAATCATGTCTATTTGAATAAAAATATCGACAATCTGGATTCAACTGATCCTATTGTTCAAATTCAATCACCGTTTCTATAAATACTTTAATATTCAAACTCTTTATTGGTTAGTGATAGTTTGACTGCGTATTTTCTATATAACCAAAACTCGCGCAAGTGAAAAGCCACAACTCGTCCCGTCAGGTAGACGGCGATATTCTTTTTACTATCCCAATTCAAAACTCCTTGAGATCAATTGTAAACCATCCCAGAATACATCCAATTCCAACACTAGGGAGAGACCCTGAGGGATCTCTCCAATGAAGTTCGGGTTGTCTCATGTGCGAGCGCTAGTATCTATCATCCGTCAGACTAAACCGATAGACCACGAGTAGATTATTGCTATTTAAGTTTGATATATGGTGTGGTATTGTTGTCATTATTTAATGGAGTAGGCCTAAGGCTAAAGGGTTAACCCGAACTACTGCCAGTATCGTCATCAACTGGATCAAGTCTAGTATAGTTAAACTGTTTGTTGACATTAAAGTTGACAAAACAACAGGCCCACACCACTTCCCTCCTTCCATATTTAATTATAACTATTTTGTCCATGAATATTCAGTAGGTATTTAAATTTTGAATAAACATAGAACAG